>CAHIKZ030000990.1:490000-685000 GCA_903632075.3 Acanthosepion pharaonis | reverse complement strand
TTATTCAGACTATTGTCCTCATCTTTGTTGCCATATTTATCACAACATTTCTGCCATTGTATGCTCCGGCCTTCTTCAGGTGATTGGGATGTCAAACTGAACCCTTTATTTTGCTCACTGAGGTAGACTGTTCTAGTTCCACATGCCATGTCTAATGGATGTTAGTTATCAGTTATCTCCTGTTAATTCACCTCTCCAAGTTCTCCACTGCCTTAACCCAGTATTGAACTCACACTCTTTGGGTCCTGTCACTGTCTTAGATCTAGTGACTTGGAATTGTTAATTGGAGAGCCAAGTTCCAATTCCTCTTGGGTTAATTATATTCACTTATGCACAAATACTCTAAGAAAAGGTATGAATCCACCACTTCTCCCCCTAGATTTGGGTTAATTAGTAAAGCTTGTGTCACTATCTCAAAAAAAAAAAAAAAATTCTTACAATCTAAAAATATTTTCTAGCCTTAAATAACCTGCAAAGGGTTTATTAGTCATATAAAACGAATGAATCACTCAACCACTTAAAAGATATTTGCCCAGAAATTGGAAATCATGAGCTGCATTCAAATTCTGATAGTCTGTTGCATTTCACAATAATGTGCTTAGGAACGGTATGAATCCATCTCTTCTCCTCCTAGCTATGGGTTAAATAGGAAGATAGACTGGCCTCTCAAGGCTTGAGTGGTAAAAAATCTGACAGAAGAAAGCCTTGAATACAAAACCATGAAGAAGGCAACAGAAAATGCATTCACCATCTTTCCAAAGAATGCATGACAATTCACAGATAATAAAGAAAGATCAGTGAAAAGTGATGACCATGTATGTCCTGAAGGGACATGACATAAAAAAATAAATATGTTCTTGCAATTCACACATAATAAACAAAAGGAATTTGTGGAGAGCCATGACCAACTACACCCAGAAAGGACACATTAAAAAAAAAATATATATTTGTAGATAATGCTATACTTTTATAATTCTGACCCCTTTTATTATACAGATTTACTTCTCGTTATTTATATACTTATATAAATAATCCAAAAGTCTATTTTATTCATGTTTTTAGGATTATGTAGATAAATATTGAAATATTATTAAAAGTGATTCATATTTCTTATTTGAGAATCATTTGTGTTTATATAATTTTCAGTGCTGCTAAAATTTGAATTTCAACTGAATACTCATTTCTTCAGTTTCATGATTTTTAAGAACCCAATATATGGAACCAGTTTTAAGGATTACTGTTATAATAAATTCTAGAAAAAAACATCCATAAGTCATTGATATTTCATTAACTAAAAAGAAAGTGTGGTATATTTAAATATTTACTTTCATTCTATATGTTTTTCATTAGAAGATTTTTAATCAGAATTCATAACTGTATACATTAAAGGCTCTTTTTGTTTTTCACCGTCATTTGTTTGGATCAAATTGATGAACAATACTAAAATGAATTAAAAATGACTGTTTATTCATTAAATGGAAGCTTGGTTATTTTGCAATTTTTTTTAAAATTTCTGTCATAATATATCTTGAAGAAAAATCAAAATATGGAAGCATGGTCAAAAAATTGCATGAGAAAGAAAAATCAAAAATCCACTGAAGATGTACAGCCATACGAACATGCAGATCAATTCTGAAAAATCCTTCGGTTTTAAGATGGAAACATTTTTAACTTATATAGTAGACATATATATTTGGGGGAATTAGAGTCACTAAATATAGTAAAGAATTTAATCAATCTTTTTGCTATGTAAGCATTGATTTTTTACTGATTGAGCATAAAATAACTTACCTTGATATTTCTTTAGAGGGTAGTAAAAAATCAATCATCAGAACTTACCTGAAAAAGAAAATAAAATAAGGTAAGTGATGACAAAAAACCCCCACAAAAACATAGAAGCATAAAATTTTATGAGATATATTTAATTACTGTTTTTTTTTTTTATTTTATACATCTACAGGATGAAAAGGAATATTTGGAAAATTTATTACTAGAATAGTCAGTGAAGAAATCAGAAAGTCAATAGTTTGATTTCCTTTGATATCAAATAATATTTTGCCATTAATGAAAATCACTAAAATACATACTTGCTGGACAAAGCCAGATTTGGAAGGCGACGACATTTACAGAATATTCAGTGAAAAACAAAACTTACCGAGAATGGATTGTTCAACTCACATGTAACTATTGTTGTTTGGCAAATGCTCAAAATCATTGGAATATAACTAATGATGGAATGATTTAATTAATAATAGGAACTCTTTTTTTCATAAAAATGTCATGTTCTTCCTGAACATTATACTATGGCCAAATATTGTAATTATTAACTGACTGGCCAATTAAATATGAGGAAGTACAGGAATTAATGGTTTAGTTTTACGACTTGGTAAATCATGAATAGAAAGGTTATTTTCCTTGGAAAAGTTATGGGAAAATTTAACATAAATCTTTATGTATCTCTCTCTCTTTCTTATGGTTGCTTTTGTCAATTTGAAGCCATTCCAGTATGGATTGCTTCAAAACATGATCTTTATTTAAAAAAGAGACCATATGAAATGATAATGAAAGTAATAATATAAACACACATGAGGATTGGTGAAATAGCATCAGTTTTCTTCAGTAAGTTTTATGTACTAATCTAACAGAATTTACTTTTATAAAATTATCATACACTGATTTACTCAGACTTCATTTTAGTTAATGTCTTGCCAGGATACTGAAGGTACTCAAGGTACTGGTAATATGTAGTGCCATCATGCTGCCATGTCATGTTTTTGGCATCATCCAAACAAAAAGAAAAAAAATATGAAAATAATAAATAAAAGAAAATATAAAAAAAAATTAAATTTCTTAAGTGGAGTAAAATTTTTGAGAATTTGATCATTAATGATTCTGTTATGGTGTGGTTATCAAAATGAATGAGCAGGCAATGTGGGCATAATGATCCTTTTCATCCATACGACTTTGTATATTTGTCAAGTTTATTTGCCACAATGATGTTTTAGTGACCTTTGAATTATATGAAATATTTACTAATGCAATCTAATTGCATTAATTTCTATTTTGCATATTAGCCAGTGTTTATGCAGTATAGCTAAAATGGTCAGCTTGGCCTGTCAACACGATGACACTCCTGTATTGGGCATAAACCTAATCAATTGGTGTCTTTCTGTTTCTTGAATGTATGGATTGTGCGGATCTTGTAAAGAAGATAAGTGTAAAAAGTACCATGAAATGATTTGCAGATGTAAAAGCTAGCCAAAGATGTTTTAGGTAGGATAATAAATGTTTTCTTTAGCTCATATTAAGTTGTATATTGTAATAAACTTATTATTCTACATTTTTAGTTTTTCTCCTTGTGAAAATTAAAAAAAGAATATAATTGTAAGTGAGTCAAAGTTCAGTTTTCCTGGGATGCCAGCAACCTAGGGCTGGTCCTATGTCTTAGCCCTTGTATGCTCTAGCTGGCTACTTTTTTTTTTTTTTTTTTACTGAATCAGGTATTGGACTCATGACACTGAGGAATGTAGTTCTACTTAACAAAGCATTTGTCCTATAGGAGGCAATGGATAAAATCTGCTGTAAAGTTAAGCCTGTAATTAAGTAAGTATTCACACAGAGATTGAAATAATAACTACAATAAAACAAAAGCATTGATTAAGTGGATGTAGTTATCTGGTAATTGTGAGTTCAATCTTTGGGCTTGAATTAATGTATATGAGATTTCCTCTCATATGGTCGATGGAATGAGAATAATCTGCCATAATGGTTGGAATAATGGGTTTGGTCTGAAATTCCCAGAAGATTACCAAATACAATCAATGTAAAGAAGGGCTGAGGATAAAAAGGACCAAATGTTTTAACAACAGCAATCAATACAACGACACTAGTTTAAGTAGATTAATGTATAATAATGATAATGCCCCATCTCAGAAATTCAGACAATTATATAATAAATATCTATCATGTATCATCATTTTTTATTGAAGAATTAACAAAAATTTCAATAATTTTATTTAACTAGATTGAGAGACATTTTAGTTTCAAATTATCAATTACATACTGCTACCTGTGCTATGTACAGATTTTTTTAACCATCCATTACATAGAATAACCACATACAGTGGATAAGAATAAAAGTATTTAATTAATAAATAAAAGATTTAAAATCAGAAATACAAGAAAGGTAAATTACAGAAACAACAAATCCTCAAAGCAGCAAAATATGAATTCGAAGCTATATTTCCTGTAACAACCTTTCAGAAATGTAAATGTAATGTTATCTGAACATCATATTTGAATCAGGAATATAGGAATAAACAATATTTGAATCAGGAATATAGGAATAAACAGTATTTGAATCAGGAATATAGGAATAAACAATATTTGAATCAGGAATATACAAACAAATAATATTTGAATAAGGAACATAAGAATAAATAATATTTAAATCAGGAATAAATAGGGTGGATTTGTAGATTTTAAGGTTATTTTAATGTCAAAATAATTTTTTTTTATTATATGTAAATCTACAGTTAAATATTGGTTCTTGAGCTTGTATGCACTTCCCTGGTTCTTGGAATAGGTAAACTTTTCTCATTAATATTTGAGTCTCAAAGCATTTATTTGGTAGATGACCAATTTGTTAGTGGGGAGGTTTACCCTACTGTAGGAATTAGCACATTCTAAGACTGACTAATAGAGCAACAAGAATAAATTGTATTTGTATCAGGAAAATAGGAATGGATAATATTCCTATCAGGAAATAATGTATGTCAAGAATATAGGAATAACTTGTTATACAAAATTATTATTCATATCAGGAATACAGGAATAAATATTAATCAAATGAGGAATATAGGAATAAATATTATTCTGATCAGGAATATAGGAATAAATATTATTCTTATTAGGAATATAGGAAGAAATATTATTCTGATCAGGAATAAAAGGAAGAAATATTATTCTTATCAGGAATATAGGAATAAATACTATTTGTATCAGCATTATTGGAATAAATAACTGTTGAATTTCTTTTTCAACATCCTTATTAGATATTTTGTGATGATGAAACATGATTCATTTGCAATTTACTGAAAATATATTTATATAGATAAAGATCTGACAAGATATTTTTACCTACAAATGTTATAAATGTAAAAGTGTATGCCTGTATGTATGGAGAAGAGATATAAGAAAATGGACAATTTCAAAAATGCTCTTCCTTCTTTCCCATAGGGCAGAGGAAGATCCAAAGGTGTGCTTTCATTTGATCTTCCCATTTTATCCAGTAAACATCAAAAGGGAAAGGACATCTTTGAATATAAAGACAAAATTAGTTTCCTGTAAACCAACAACAAACAATGATGACAGCTTAGAACAGAGAAACCAGAAAATATATTCAGTTTATTTATCAGTGATAAGAAACACCAACAATGCTCTTTATTTCAATATTCCTATCAGATAATAATAATACTTTTGCAATGTACACTGGTATCACTAAGTTACCTGTCTGCTCAGTAACTAAAACTTAACAGAATACTCTTGTCAGATTATTTTCTCCTAATTTTCAATACTGTTCCTAGGGGATGCTCTACAACACTATCAATACTCTGTGATAAAATTTTATTACTCTCTTCTTACTTTTCCACCTATATAACAACATGTAAATCTCTTGTGGAGAACGCATTTCCTTTGGCAAATACATGAACAATACATACAAAATATATATATACGTATATATGCACATTCACTCATTTTACATATTTTGAACCAAAAACTTTGCATATTCATTTGTTACACACACATTATTGACTTTGTCACTTGTAAATCTTTGTTTGTTGTTAATACATTATTATTTGTTTGTACATATATATTGATTCTTATTGTTTCTTTACATTTCTTTAGGTGGACTCATATCCCGAGTCTGCCATGTTTATTGTGGGCATTTCAGGAGACACATGTTCATCTTACAATATGTACACTGACCCATACTCTCATCCACTTGGTACTAGTTGGTAGTCTTGTCACAATAACAGCAACATAGTGAATACTTAAACAGACTGGTAGGTCTTCTCCATTGAGTAGAGGATTATGAATTTATACATTGTCATTTAGTATTCACATATTTAAATAAGTCTTGTTAAGAAAATATAGGAGGTTCTGTGTTAAAATTTGATGATTGTCCATATTTACACTATTTACATTGTTTGAACTGTTGTTCTCATCTTTACTGTTATATTCACAACATTTTGTCTGTCATATGTTCCGGCCATCTTCAGGTGATATATGGTGGAATTTTGAACCAAACCCTTTATTTTGTCCACCATGGTAGATTGTTTTAGTTCCATGTGCCATGTCTTTTCTGGTGGATTAAATAAAGGGTTTGGTCTGAAATTCCAACATATATCACCTGAAGAAGGCCAGAGAGTACAACAGCTAAAACATGAATATAACAATAAAGATAAGGACAACTGTCATAACAATGTAAATAGTGTAAATAGTTAAAATACTTCATCTCAGAAATATAAACAGAAGTTCATATATAATTACAGCAGATTTAATAGTAAAAGTAACAAAATAAACACAAAGGTTTTGAGATTAAAAAATCTAGTCCCTAACATAGTCTCTTTTTCTTCAATTGTAGTACAATGGTTGATCAATATCTATTCCCCAACATGGCCTTCCTTATCAATTGTAGTACAATATTCAATCAAAAAAAGCAACACCTGATCTTCTTTAAATACAGCAGATTTAGCACAAAGTATTGGAATACCTTGTTTTTTAAACCTATAAGCCAACACGTGACTAAGGTCCCAGGATTAAAATTTCAGGAGTACCTTCTCTTTTCTTACCCATAATCCTCTTTTTAAATGGCTACCCCTCTGTATGCATGCAGAAAGCAAAGAACTACATTAGAATTTCTTTTTTGGGGAAGAAGAATATGCTGCTAAGATTCATGCCCACAGTTTAGTGTAATATCTTTACTACTTAAAATACTGTGAACAATGGGTTCCCAGAATGTTGATGGCAGTTGCAGAGAGTAGACCTGGAGCTGCACAATATGAGTAGCATCTTCCTAGGTAGAATATTAAGAGGAGATAAGACCTGGGTTCACTATAATGTACCAAGGAGCAAAAGAATATCAGAAGAGTTCACATCAGCCAGATTTACACAGGAAGATGTTTAAGACAGAACACTCAAGAGAGAAAGTAATGGCTACCATTTTTTAGGATCAGATTGGCATCAAGGGTATGTTAGTGTATAGAGATTTGATGTCTAAGTTTGACATAACTATGTTTTCCTTATTTATGTTTCGTATTCTCTGGATTAGTTCACTAGAGAGTTTGGTATGTGTTGTGTTCTTAGCAATGGAGTTAGGATTTTTCCAGTAGCTTAAGCTAATTTGTATACCATTGAATTCACACACAAATTATATATATATATATATATATATATATATATATATATATATATATGGGGTGCAAACTAAGTTCGGCTTGGAACTAAGGGCCAAGAGTAGGTTTTTTAAATCGAGTTGAAATTAGTTTTGTCTATATATATATACATATATATATATATGCTGAAAATTTCTCATTTCTCAGCCCAGTCCAATTCCAAAAATCCTCTTTTCAATAACCAAACATCAGAATACAGTACCGATTGATTTGAGTAAATGGATCAGACAATGAATATTTTTGAACCACTCAAATACATGCATATGTATATACACACACACACATTTTAGGAGGAGATTTTTCATGTATTAATCCAATATATCTTTATCACTTAAATATTATTTTTAGTGGATACTCTTATTTGAGTAGATGCTCTGTTTATTTATTAAATAGTATATATATTTATTTGCATCTACCAGCCTGAATATTTGAGAAATCTTTTTAGAAAATTATGTGCACTCCAGAGAGTGCATATTTAGAGAGCCATAATAATAAAAATAAAAACATTGACAGTAGAAAGCTAAATGAGTTCAATTAAGTTCCACACTACATAACATCAAACACCAAAAATCAAAAAAAATTCATTTAAAATCTAAGAGACTGTGTATTAGTAAAAAAAAACTATGAGATATGCAGATGACACTGTATTGATGGGGGTGACTTTCAAAGAAAAATACAAGATCTTCAAATATAAGAAAGCGAGAGAAAAAAAGGTCTAACCATCAACTATATGAAGACAGAAAGTATGGTCATCAGCATAAGAAAAAACCCAAGATGAAACTTTCAAATTGGAGAGATCAACATCAATCAGCTGCAGAAGTTTAAATATCTAAGATGTGTTTTAACAAAGGATGTAAAAGGCAACACTGAAATTTGAATACACACTAGACTAGAAAAAGAGTTATTGCAAAAACTAAGAAAAGTGCTGAGAAACAGAAAAATAATTTTATTAGAAACAAATAAAAGACTGCTGGATTGCTATCTGATAGCCATCCTCTTATATGGCAGTGAATGCTGGACAATCTTCCTGTAGATGAGGAAAAAAACTAGAGGCAGCAGAAATGTAGTCCTGCAGAAGGATACTGAAAATTCTATGAATGGTGTAAGTAAGCAATGAAGAAATCTTAAAGAAAATGGCAACAGAAAGAATACTTATGCTCAGATCAGAGAGAGAGATAGAGGAAATTCTTAATGAGGAAGGAGGACTTGGAAAACTTAAGCCCCACAAGGCATATTGAGTGCAAGAGAGAGGAGAAGACAGTGACCTCCCTACCTGATGAGCTTGAGTGAATGTATGGTGGAACGGAGTGACAGCCACTTTAGCAAAAGTAGAAAAACTGCTAAGGTCTGCAAGGGATAGAAAGTTTTGGTGGGCCATGATGTTAGTATTATTTTCATTTTGCATAATTTAGACATTTATCCATAAATACATACACACATATATATAAGATTAGATTCCATAGATAAAAATCATTATTAGTCTGAACCAATCCTTTCAAGGGATGCAATGTGTAATATGAGTTTTTTTCTATTTTGTCATTCAGTCACCCACTAAAAAAATAAATATATTAAATTGGGTCAACTCAAATAAAAAGGGGTGCTGTGTCCCTTCAGGATGTGGATGATCATGGCTTTCCACTTTAGCTTGAAGCAATATTTGTCTACCTACCATCCTTCCCAGTCTTTGTTCTGCCTTCTGTTTACACAGGCTTGTTAAGTTGGTTACTCACTGTCTCCCAGTGCTTATCTTACTTTCAATATGTCTTGTGAGTGTCAAATTCTCCAAGCTGTTTTTCTCACTATTTGTTCCACTAATTTTGACAGGCTTTTGCTGATAAATGCTAAAAATAGAATTTTTTCTTTGGCAGCAAGTTCCATCCAAGAAGTAACAAAGATCATTTTCTGGAAATTTAAAATACAACAGAAATATTTCATAAATAAATCATCCATTACTTACTACTTTTTAGAATTATTCTTTTGTCTTTCACTTTTGTTGCCTACGCCACTTATATAACAGAAATGATCAATTTCTCGAGTAAGTAAGAAAAGTAAAACAAAAATTTCATTGGAGGAACAACTAAAAACAACGCAATCAGTAAAGACTAAATAAAACATGTCAGACTAATGTTGGAATGTTAGGAAATTTCCCATGCACACAATGATTTATGATGAATAATAATCTGTCAGTTTTTTGTTATTGTTGTGTCTATAATTTTACCATTTTTTAAATTTTATTTTACATAAACTTAGTGATTGATGAAGATATGCAATAAAGTCTTCAGTAAGAGATTAGAACTGAAGATCTATTCTCTTTAAGTGCAGTTCATATATATATATATATATATATATATTATGAAATGGACAAAGTCCCACAATTATTTTAAGACATTTTATGTTTATACATTCTTTTTATAGATATAAATATTTAAGTAAATGCTCTGTTTATAAAATTCGACCTTACTAATCTTAACCTCTTCAAGATTATGGTCAACTGATGTCCTGCCTACATATCAAAAAATGTACAACTTCCTCTTTTTCTCACCTTTATGCCCTTACAACAATCTTCAGTAACACTCTAGCTTGAGTGTCTCTTGGACCTTGTATTGGGTGAATGATATTAAAAAAATGTGTTTAATCCATGATGTTACTTTTTTAACTGATCATTTAAAAGAACAAACTCTTATAGGTTTCAGTTATTAAAATCAAAACAGAAGGGGATCTGCCACATATCAAGTTTTCTCAGTCAGTTTTTTCCTGATGGATGAAATCAGAAATTAAAGATAATGTCTTTATATTAACAGAAGCTTTGTAATACTGCTCTAAATAATTTGTATATTTTAAACATTCCTGAAGTCAATTAACAATAAATAAGTTCCTGTTATTTTGTATTAAGAAGTGAGTAGAGGAAAATGAATGTTGGTTATTTATATCAAGATGCACACACACATTTAGATATATGTATATGTATATATAAAAAGACAGAAGGAAAACTTATCACATTTATTCATATTGTCCTTATAAGATATATTCTATTTGAAATTTTATATAAGATTAATATAAATAAAATTTGTCACTTCACTGAATGTTGCTATATTCAATAATTGTGGATTATCATAGATATATGAAAAAATATATTATATATATATATATATATATATATATGAAAGAACATGCACCGATGATAAGAAAAATTGAGAAGTATAAGCAGTCAATTGCTGGTACCCTGAGTGGACAGATGGGTTCATCTACAAAACTCTGGACTTGGGATGCTGAAAGTAACATACACACACACACACACACATACATACATACATACATATATATATATATATATATATATAGAGAGAGAGAGAGAGAGAGAAAGAAAGAGTTGTGTATTTGGACAGTAATCCCTCTTTAACACAGGTTTTGTTGAATAAAACTGACAATGTAATCTTGTTTAGGTTTTTCTTTGTATACATAGAAATGTTTTGTTTTCGGGACTCAAATATTGTAGAAATTATCCAAATGTTTATGATTCCAAATGCTTTTAGCTAAACTATTTGCCATTTTCAAAAGTTTTTGTAATATGACAATAATAAATAGTGTGTAAATGCTATTACAGACTGTAGAAAAATTACTGAAAGTAGACATATTTTTAATTTCTAAATATATTGAGGCTGTGTTCATAATTGACGTTATTCAGAGTTGGTTTCTTGTTCTTTTTCAGAAAAACCATAGAATCATATTTGATTAACACAATATCCCATATGCCTGAATATGTTATTACTTTAGTTTTTTACAGGTTCATATGAGTTCTTTAATATTCTTTAATAATCTTTCAATCATTGATCTTGTTAATTCTTCTGTTTTGACTGAACATTACCATCCTGGATATGATAATAAACTACATGTGGCAGCAAGGCTTCTGATTGGTAGAATGGAGGTTTTGAGGAGTGTGGAACCACCTCTTAATTGCTGTTGTTCCTAGGTCCACACTGATATAGGGTGGTAGCACCTGTTAGGGTCTCAGCTATGGTCAAATAGTAAACCCCCAAACAAAAACAAAACATAATGGAAGTATAAAAATACATTTCTATATAAAAAAATACTAACAATACATATTTATAGGAAAATTACCAACAATACCTATTTATAGTTGAAGCCATAAAATTTTGTTCAAAATATTTAGATTTAAGCATTAAATAATCCATCAGGATATGCCACTAAACAAAATCAACCAACCACCTTAACATTACTTGAAGTAGTTTTTGTGTTGTCCAAAGATGTGGTGTTTGCTTAAAAAAAAATCCATGTTTTCTATTGAACTAGTACCTGGAGAGGCTGGAAAGGAAACCAGTTCATTAATTTGAGGTTTGGAATTTTTTTAAAATTTTTTTTTGACAAGGTGGACAATAGTCAATGTCACAGAGAGAGCTTTATCTTGCATGAAAATACTCTTTAGTTCTAACTTGTATTACCCAAAAATTGTCTTAAAGTAATTGATACCATCAACTTTGAACTATAATTTTACTGCTTAAATACTAGTCTAAAACACTGCACCATTTCCTCATTGTTGTCTTCTAAATTGTGTTGGTTGATTACTTCTAGCTTTGTCATCAGGTTTCTTCAAAATATTCCTAACATCTATCCGAATTTCTGTGATGAGGAGTCATCATTATTTACATGCAGACTATTTTACTGAGAAAACATTGACTTGCATAATAAAGTCTGAAAAATATTAGATTCTAAGAATTCCTTGGAGATAATAATAATTTACTGATACAAGTCCTACTAATTAACCCATAACTAGAGGAAGAAGAAGTGGAATCATATTTTTCCCAAGAGTATATGCGTGTCAGTGAATATAACAAACTGAACTGGAATTTCATTTCGGTTCTTCGATTTCCAGTTCTGAGCCATTACTCATTGTACCACCCACACATCCAAACTTACAACACTTGGTATTCCCAAACTGTCACCCACCTTGGTACTAACCAGGCTCCTTGTGTGTATGTGTGTGTGTGTACATATGCAGGTTAGATGAGAACAAATACAGTACAATTCCAATGTTTGTAACATTTAATTTAAAAGAGGGCTCAATACAAAGTAGAGCAATATTATAATACAATAAGAATCTGACGATTGAAAAGTTCTCTATTGGTAGTATTAAGAATTCTTCCAAGATTATGTGGTATCAACATATACTGTCCTTTACTAATGATACTTATAGAAATAATTCATCATTTTCTAAATATTTTTGGAATTTGAAAGATGATAAAACTCTTAAGGTGAAATGGAAATTTTTAAAAATGGCAAGGATATGTTGATCCTTATATTAACCCTGTTTTCTGTGTTTACATGAAAAATTGGAAATTATCAGGTTCTTTGATAAGAATGCTTTATTAAACCAAAGATCTGAGTTAACAGTAAATTGTAAACACAGTCTACCTTTTACCTTACAATTCAGTTACACTTGGAATTTGACAATGCTTTTTTCTTAGATTTTAGTTGAACTGTGTTGCACCATATATACCTTATCTTTCTATTTGTAAGATTAATTTGGATTTAATATAATTTTGTATTAATCTCCTGGTAGTATTAGTAACATCTTGTATGGATGTATTGATATTATTTTTTTTTTTTTTTCTAAGCATTTCACCCCAAGCAAGGCGGGGAGCCACTAGGACGCAAGGGGTTACAGAAAATAGGAAGATCAGATAGGAGTGATAGAAGAAAGGATGAGGGTAGTAGATAGATTAAGGCAACTGGAGATGTCGATTGACATTACACTTGAATAGCTGGAGATTATAACTCTCAGGGAAACAGGAGAAGGGAAGAGAGTTCCACAGGCGAGAGGTGCGAGACATGAAGCTATTAGAGTAGAAGAGACGGCTACATTTATGAGTTTCGACAGTGAAGGGGTGAGAGCGGGATGCCAGCCTCGTAGGGCGCTTTGAACTCATGAAGTTTGGGAACCAGCGAATGCAGTTCCTCGGAGCAATTTCCATGAAAGTATTTGTAGAACAGACAGAGGGAGGCGACGGTGCGTCTGTGAGAAAGTGACTGTAGACGAGACGCCAGGGTAGGGCCAACCATATTGCATATCCGCCTCTGGAGCCTATCAAGAACCCCGAGGCAAACAGAAGGGGCGCCAGACCATATATGGCAGCAATACTCCATGCAAGGGCGGTGGATTTGTATATCTGGAGGATCGACTCAGGGGAAAAACTTCCCTAGCACGGCTCAGGGAGCCAACTTTCCTCGCAGTGGACGAGGCAATTGACTTCGATGTATTTATTCCATCTCAGGTCAGCAGTCAACGTGAGACCGAGAAGCCGCAGAAAGTTGCTCTCGGAAGTTGAGCATCAGACATTATAATGGAGGGAAGGGAAGGCTCTCTGTGGTGATTAATAGAGAGCAGTTTAGTCTTCGAAGCGTTGAAGTTGACCAGCCAAATCATGCCCCAGTTCTGTCGATTGGAGGTCCTTTTTCGAGGCGCACGGCAAGGTGAGTTTTGTCAGCGAGACTGGATTTGTTTTGAGGCAGGAATAAATTGTGGTGTCATCCGCGTAGATGCCGACTTGAGAAGTTACGGCGTCAGGAAGGTCATTTATATAGATAAGGAATAGAGTGGGGCCTAGGATGGAGCCTTGAGGAACTCCTGCGTTCGTGGGGTAGGAACTGGAAGAGAATCCGTTGTGAACGACCTTCAATTCACGGTTTGACAGGAATGATTGTATTAGGTTATATAATTGACCCGTAATGCCATAACCCTGGATCTTGCGGAGAAGGCCGGCATGCCAAACCCTATCAAATGCTTTGGAGATATCCAGTGCCACGGCTCGGGCTTCCCCGTTATTTTGGAGAGTTCGGTAGACTGTTTCCGTGATGGCTGTGAGCACATCGGCTGTAGATCTGGCAAAGCGGAAACCATATTGCTTGTCTGAGAGCAGATTATTGGATGTGAGGTGGTTAACCACCCCGGTATTGATTAGAGCTTCGAAGGAGACTGATAGGACGGTAGTTGGAAGGGTCAGAGGGGTCGCCGGAGTTCTTGAAGACAGGAACGATCGAAGAGGACTTCCAGCAGTCAGGAAAACAAGATTCCTTGAGGCAGTAGTTGTATAGTTTCGAAGGGGCGGGCCCAGTTCAGGCGCGCATTTCTTTAAGACAGTGGCTGGTATCCCATCTCCACCACTCGCCTTGTTGAGATCTAAATTGGAGATAACGCCCAGTACCAAGGTTGGGGTTATGTTTAACCCACTCAATATGGCCTCAGTTCTAAGAGGAAAGTCGGGTATGGGTACACCAGAAGAGTCGAAAGTCGAGTTGGATGAAAATTTCCGAGCAAAGCATTCAGCCTTGTCGGTAGAGGAGGTCAAGACTTCAAACTGGTTGAATAGAGGAGGTATAGAGGGTTTGCACTTATTCAATACACTCTTGCAGAGACGCCAATAATCTTTGGAGCCAAATTTATGAGATGCAACACGTTCCTTCATTCGAGCATAAATAGTGACTTAGCATCATTTAGGACACGCTTACAATCGTTACGGGCGATATTACAAAGAGACGTCTATTGCAGTCAGACATGTCACTACGGTATAGGTGGAAGTAGTGGTTCCTATGGGTGATGGCGGCTGAGCAAGCAGCCGAAAACCAGGGGCAGGAGCGACTTAACCCTATATTTCCTTGATGGGATGAAAGCGTCGATTCCAGCTTTAACCCAGGAAGAGACCTCAGAAGCACATTCTTGGACGGGAGCTTAAAGACTCCATCCCAGGGGACATCATGAGGAAATCACGGAACGCGTCCCCAGTCAGCTTTCGTTGATAATAGAACGAAGTTCTAGTGGTAGGAGGTTCTTTATAGGGGAGGAGTTAAAGGAGATGTTAACCGATACTACTGCATGGTCAGAGTTACCAAGTGGGCATAGTTGCGAGGCGCTGCAGGATTCGGGGATGGAGGTAAAGCACAGGTCGAGTAGAGAGGCTTTACTTACCCGGTTGAGGGCAAACAGTGGGGAAGTTAACTATCTGTGTGAGGGAATGGGAGATTGAAAAATTAAGCGTTTGAATGCCTGCATGGTCAGTAGTAGCATTCTTAAGCCACAGAGTGTGATGGGCGTTAAAGTCTCCAAACACAAAAAATGTGAGCAAACGGGTGGAGGGAGAGAGCCTTGTCTATGTTGTCAGAAATGCTATCAAGTATCTCACAGTCTTGAGAGGATGGAGAGCGGTAAAGGAAGAAGAGATAGCTTACCGCATTGAGGAGAGAGAGAGAGGGAGACACATGTATGACTGGTCAGGCGATTCAAGAGAGGACTCTCTGGCCAGGGGAAGATGTTCCTTGACGTAGACACCAAGACCGTGCATGTGGGTTAGAGAGTCTTTTCTGAGGAGAGGAAGATAGCCGGGGATCGAGAGATCAGAAGAGGGATAGATGAGACAAGGTTTGTCTCACAGAGAGCCAGTACATCCGGGCCGTTTGCAGTGAGGAAAGATTCCAGACTGTAGAAGTTTGTTCTAATGCCCCGGATGTTGGAGAATGAAATGTTGAGGGGTTTAGGTGGTTTCTGAGATGCTGGTTTAGGGTAAAGATGAGAAGGCCTGAGGTAAGAGAAAACAGACAGTTTCGACCGTGACGCGGGCAGAGAGGAGTTGGCAAAATCCACATCATTATGTGGCCTCAGGGCTGCCCACCGGAGGTGACTGCAGGGACACCTTTCCACGCGCGACATGGCACTACAAACACCCCGGTATTATACAACTGTTGATCAGAGCAGCCAAGACGCTACGCAAAGAGTTAGGGCTCCTAACTACCAGTCGGAAACAGCAACCAGAGAACTGTCAGCCGTGTACCCTCAGAATGAAGAGATGTTGCCACAGACTGCACGCATCACGGGAGAAACAGACCTGCACTAATACAGAGGCCGGAGAGAGAAGACAGTACCGGGAACCCCATCCTAGACAAGAAACAAGGTGTAAGCCTCTACTCATGTCCAATAGAAGGGGGAGGAGTGTTGACCGGGCGGTAGAAGGGACTACCTACTCCTATTAAATATTTGGTTGGTATTTTTGACATTTTGCATCAATTGCTTATTGTTATTAACATCTTATATAAAGAATCTTTAGTCAACAGTTGCATATTAATTTACCAAGTAGTTCTACATGTTTAAATTATTTACTGGTTTCTTAAAGAAGCTATTTATTTTATGTAGGAAACGCACAAAGCAGATAACTTGTTTAACATTTTGTTAAATTACTACTCCACTTCATTTTTTATTAGGAAATGACATTGTCTAGTGTGTATAATATGCATCCATTAACATCAGTCCCTGCCACTGACTGCCAATCTATAGGTCATGACCCATTCATGAAAAATAATTCTGTTAAGAGTTGCTTCTTCATTTAGTTTAAATTATTAGATTGGTTGATTTGAGTAAAGCCCACAAACCTTATAACCCCACCTTTTTTCATAAAAAATTGCTGTATTTTGCTTTTAATTCTAAATAAATTGTTCACTCAACTGAGGAGATGCATTGATATGCATTGAAACATGACTGCAATTGTGTAGCAATTTTGACATGTTTTTGATGTAATATCCTAATATATATATATATATATATATATAGGGTGTGATGGATAAATTGTTGTCTAAATTATGCAAAAGTAAAAATAACACTGAGATTTCATTATAACAGATATATTTACCAAAATTACATAAAATACCTTGAAATAATAATGAATTAATTTATTCAATAAAAATCGCCATTGGCTTCAACCAAGGCCTCCAGACAATTTCAGAATCTACTGGAACTCTTCTCGATGGACTCCTTGTTTAAGTTGATGATTGCTGCTATAATCCTTGTGTTCAGTTCATCTTTGGTGTTACAAGGAGTTTTGTTGGTCTCTCATTCAACTGTACCCCACACATAATAATCAAGCGTATTGCAGACTGGGAAGTTAGGTGGCCAGATGTAAAGTCAAAGAAATTGTCGACAGCCATGACTGGGTTCTCCTGCTTGTGTGGCATGGTGCAGAGTACTGTTGCCAGACATAGGGTCTTCCAGCAGCCAACCTCTTCTTGACCCACTACCTCATCAAGGCACTTGATGTAGGCCTCCATGTTCAGACTGAGGCCCTGTGGGAAAATGATTTGAGGCATAATGTCACCATCACTAGTGATCACTCAAACATCTTCGTAATCCCCATTAGACTCATCCAACTCTTTCTGGATCCTCTGTAATGTTCTCAAATTGACACTGAAACACTCTGAAATTTTTGCATTGGAGCTTTCAGTGCAAATGCCAAGCAGTAAAGCATACTGTTTTCAAATTTTTAATGGAGGGAATTGCATCATGGTGCTCTTTTTCTTACAGAGGGTGCCCAACTGACCCTATATATTTTGCAATTGACCAACTCAAAAACAAACAATGCGTATGCACAAAATTAAAAATATAAAATGGCGACAATTTATCTATCGCACCCTGTATATATAATCATACCCCACCCGAAATCAGGCGGTAGAGCTACTAAGTATAAGAAAACATTATTAAGGAGCAAGAACAATAGAAGAGTAATCAAGAAGACAGTAGATGACAACTGACATTGCATTTAATTTTTTGAAATCAAAAGCATGGAGCTGAGAGAGTGCTCCACAAGTGAGAAGTGTGAGAAAAGAAACTGTTAGCACAGAACTTACAGTTACATTTAGCTAGTTCAGCTCTGAATTGATGAGACCTTGCCATCAATCTAGTACTGTCCTTAAATTCATAATGTCTAGATACCATAGCAAAGAGTTCATCAGAACAATTACCATGAAAGTATTTATAGAAAAGGCACAAGAAGCTACATTATGACAGTGAGAAAAGGATTGAAGCAGAGATGTAAGGTCAGAATCAATAATATTGGTGATCCTTCAAAGGATTTTATCAAGAATTTCTATATATACAATAGAAGCACCATATGTGTCAGCAATATTCAAAAGAATCATATGGGAATCACTGTTCTTTTCTTTGTTTCTTATGAAATTTTCTTGTTTATTAATACTTCTATTAGCTTTTGAAAGACATCTTTTGTTATCCCAGTGCCCTTCAGATTTCAACGTGGCACTTTCCCTCCTCTGTTAAAACATTTCTCAAATATTTAAATTGCTGTACTTGTTTGATTTTGGTATCTCCATTTGTAATTTGCATGTTGGGCTGTTCCTTTTGCTAACCACCATGCATTTTATCTTCTTGCAATTGATGTTTAGTCCTTTCTTCTCGCCTTCCTTTACTACCTTTTGTCGGAGTTTTTGTAGTTTCCTTTCTGTGTCTACTATCAAGTGTATCTCCTGCACATCGTATATTGTTAAGATTGTGGCTGCCAATAATGAATCCTGTAGCACTTCTAATTTCCTTAGAATTGCCTCACTATATAGGTTGAATAAGTCTGGTGAGAAGTCCTATCCTTGTCTCATTCTCCTTTCTATTTGTTTTATTTCATTTTGATCGTAAACTGCATGAGTATTTTAGAGATTTGTGAATTTAATAAAAAATTTCTCTGATGCAACACTAACTCTATATGAGAAATGTTTTTTCTCTTGTTATTTCAGAAGTGTTTTCTACAAGATGAAATTCCTGGGATTCGAATCATTGGAAAGCGTTAAGAATGATTTTTCTGTGTTGTTTACTTTAAGTTCTAAGATGATTTTAAATCAAATATTCTAATGGATAATTCTGAAAATAATTCTGGTTTGGCATCTATGATGTGATGTCACCACTTCCTCCTGAAACTAGGTTTTGTAAATAACAACAGCACACACATAAGATAGGAGACAGATTTCAGATTTCATCACATATATGTTAGAAACTTAAAATGTCATCTCTGGTTTACTTTCTAAAGGTACCATGAAATGAGTCCCTACTCAGAGTCCCTTTCATGAGCAGAAAGTTACATTTCAGTAATGAGGATGTACTGAGGAATTTTCATGCAAGACTTCAATAGGAGAAAAATAAATAATTTCAGCAACTGTGTGTTGTGAAGACATTTATTTATTTTCTTTTACTAAGAAGGGGAGAGATATGATATAATGACGTCATTCTCTCCTGGAACTAGGTTTTGTAAACAAAGGGAGTGTATGTATAGGAAATAGGTAACAGATTTCAGATGTCTCCATGTGCATGTTAGAAGCTTAAAATGTTAGGTTATTGTTAGATTATTTTCTTTGGGTACGACTAAACAAGTCAGATAGCCCAGTATCGATCTCAAATTGTTATCAGGCTATGTAAAAGTCACATTTCTGTAAGATTTTGCATAAATCAAAGTATAGTTCATAGAGGCTGATTTATGTTCCATAGAAAAATGCAGACTCATAATGCAATAGAAAAGATCACTTTAGGATCCAGCCAAAATTATAGACTGCATTAAATACTATCAGAATAAGTAATTCCTTAAAGTGTTTGTGATTTTTTGCTTAATAATAAATAGGAGATTTTGATGCAGAATAGTAATTTAGTTTATATATGGATCGCAAAAGGGACATGTTATACACCCACCTTGCAAAACTAAATCTATGGACTTATGCTGTCTGATATAAAACCATCAGGACTGTTATGGTAATGGAGCTAAAGTACGCAGAGTGAAGCTGCTTGGAACAGATTGACCTTGAACACTGTCATGCATACACACTAAGTTATAATATTCTTGCTCACTTCTGTTGTTTATGGCAGTGCTTGGAAGGAAAGTGTATAGAGTGTGGTGGTTTCACCACACCACAAAGGTTCCATCAGGAACTATAGCTTGTATGACAATTTTAGGCCAAGGACAACATTCCCCATGCCTGACAACTTTTTTCTCTCCAAAAATCAAATCCTACTTGAAAAAAACAAGATTTTAAGACTTTTAGGAAATCCAAGAGTATGTGACAAGGCAGCTGCTCGCTATCCCAAAAATGAAGTTCCAGGAATGCTTTCAACAAGGGAAATCATGTTGGATAAAATCTGTGATTTCAGAAGGAGACTACTTCAGAGTAGATTAAATGCCAAAATTATAAGCGTTGTAGTTTTCTTTATATGGCACCAGTCCCAATACTTTTTGATCATACCTTGTATATAATGTTTGTCATGAAAACTAATTCTATTAAAAATAGATACTAGATCAGAGTCTCTTATCTGTTTCCAGAAAATGAGACGAGAAACTTTAAAACTTTGATGCCATAACCTTAAAAGGACACATGAAAAAAATAATGACAGTATTAGGATCATATCCTCATCAGTTCATAAAAATTTACAAAGAGTTTTTTTTTGTATTTAGATTCTGCATGCTGTCTATTGGAGATAAGGTTCTGATAAATAAAAATACAATCTCTTTTATTGCTACAGACAAATAAAAAATGACTTTTTTCACATATAAACTGCACTTTTTTATCTTTTAATGGATAATAGCTAATTACTTACTGAGTAAAAAAAATGTTGAACCATTGTGGAATTTTTGCAAAGCTGAATGCAATGATTACAAGAGTTTTCCATTAAGTCTTGGCACATCTGAAACGATCACTGAGTAACAACAATGGGAGAAATGCATTTTGACAATTTTTAATGTGCCATAAATGTAACAAGTTTAAAAACTCAAAAGAAAAAAAGAAAACTAATTTTATTTTATATTCTATTTTCAAACTTTATAATTATTTGAAAAAGAAAAGAAAAAAGTCCATTTTGGGTTCATTTCGTGTAGATGACATGAATCGTGTATTCATAAACATCTGTGAATATTCATAGAGGAATTGGATATGTCAATTCATTGTTCTTGTAGGGATGTAAATTCCTGTTTGTTTTATGTTTTTCTCACTTTGCCTTCTTCTACAAGAGCCTAATGAACATATAAAAATGTCAGAATGGTAGCATGCATGTGTGTTGAATAGCAGACATAAATGCATGTACATTTTATTTCATTATGGACTCTTGGAAGAATTAGGAAGGTATTTTTATATGAGACTCATACATATTTGCTGCAAATTCAACAGTTGCATAATACACAAACTCCCTCAGTGGCATCTCAAAGCTGAGTGAATAACCCCATGGGAGAGTGTCTGCAAGCCTGTTTTGTAAGTTTTGTATTCTGTGCTATTTTTATTAATTTTAAGTCATTGTAATAAATGTAAATTTCTTTTAAATTTTACATTGGAATATGAGTCTTGTTTGTTTTATTTTACACCATTCATAGTAATCAGTAAGGTCCCATCTGATGAAATTGCAAAATTACACGAAGGTGGAATAACCAGTCCTCAAAATATTCAAAATGACTGAAAAGTTTCCAGACTGATACTCATGTGTACTCAATACAAGTGCCAGTGCCAATAATAATAATAATAATAATAATAATAATAATAATAATAATAATTTATTTCCTTTAATCAACCCCCAAACCAGGGTATAGTTCTTATTTGGTATGATGGACCTAATATCTTTTGAATAATTGTCTTTGTGGCATGATTAATTTATTCTAAGAATCAAAAATTACCAACAGAACATTTATTTGAACTAGCAATGCTTATTTTATAATATTGTTTAGAATATAACTATTCCAGACAACACTTTTGTATTTGGTACAAAAGATTTTACTCAAAAACATTAAAAAAAAAAAAAAAAAAAAAAAAAGTGTGTGTCTATTTTTTGCTAATCCAAACTGATGTCAAATTAAATGGGACATTGAAGAAATAAGTGATTAAAAGCAACAATGAAAATCTATGAGAAATTAATGCCAAACATATTCTTGCTTTGTGATGATTACCGTATATACTCATGTATTATGTAACTTCTGAAGATTTAATTTTGAAGCTAATTTTATGGGAGTTGCATCATACACGAGATATAAAATTAGCATATATACTACTGGCCCTAGTTACGGCATTGACTAAACTATATATCCATTTAATGTAGTCTAATTAGCTTCAAAATTAGGTCTTCAAAGGTCGCATGATATGCAAGTATATATGGTATATCCATGAAAATACACATGGATGCAACCGCAAATTTATAGTGTTAGTACTAAACAATGTGCACTCAAACAAACTGGGAGAGAGCTTTTGAAGAGAAGGAATAATAACCAAATAGAGAAAGAGAAATACATAAAAAGAAGTGTTTGCAGACAATGTGTGTCTGCTGACTTAGCTTAGGCGAAAAGGTGTCCAGGTATCATGTTAACAGTTCTTGTTGAACAAGAGGTTCTTTAATTCCTTGGTTTGCTTTATTAGATAGTAGTAATTTCTCATAAGGCTGCTGGATATATTCTTCTATAAACAGATACCAATACCTGGGTATTATTGTAAAGGGAGCAATCTTGCTTCAGGCTTTCTGAGTAATGTTGTAGAAGAAAAAAAAAAAGGACAGTTCTTTGAATTTGGCACTTAGATAACCAGTGTTGCATGACCCTTATGAGAACACAATTGGTACTTTCTTTAGCCATTCAGAATCCTCATTAAATGCTGTGCTTGATTATTCTTGTCTTCTGATTAATTATTTTAAATTTCAATCATTCTTTTTCTAAGAGAAACACAAAAAGAAACATGACAATCCCATTTTAACTTCAAGGATAAAGCAAAATTTAAAAAAAAACCTTGGAGATAACTGATGTTCTGCTGCTGATTTTTGTTGCATTTCAGCTCAGACCAGACACCAGGGTTGTTGACAGGGTGCAGCTTCTTTCAGTCAAATACTTGTGGATTAAAAATTAGCCTTTGGCCAGATCATTACCCATGAGTGAAGAACAAAACAATTTCTTGCAGTAACCAGATTTTATTTTGAGGTAGTACTTTACTACTATAAGCGAGCAAAGGCAGATTGAGGTGAAAGTGAGGGGGGAGGTGTGCAGTTCTGTGGCTATTGTCTATGTCCTTCTGCATGGTCCATGTCATTCCTTCTGTTTGCCTTTGCCTGGGATGGTCAGTTTTATAGACAACAGTTTTGTTTGTCCTGTCATCTTCATCTAAAAAGGTCATTAATCTTGCTTCCATCACTTTCTCTCAGTCTGAGCCTCTTGCTCTTGTATTCTGAAGTTGACTCCAATTATTGATAGCCATTCCTCAAAAGTAAATGTTCTGTCTTGAGTTGGGCGACAGGTCTCGCTGTTTTTAAATTTAACAAGACCTCTGCCTGACTCATATTGTTACATTTTTATAGACATTGAAATATTAACAAAACAGATTTTGATTGTTCACCAAATAATGATTATCTACAATAAGGGCTTCTATAAGTTACTTTTATTCATTATGTTTTGAAATTGTTTGGCAGACAAGGTTTTGGAAAAAATCCACCTTAATATTTAATAAAATATATACAGGTGCACCACCAATTTTCTGGCAATGGAGCATCTCTTTTTAACCTAGACAAAATTACAAGCAAGCATTTGAATTTCATGAGATTGCCAAGCTAATTCACCAGGCTGACACAAGTGGTGTTGTCTATAGTAACAGTTTAATATAAGTTTGTAACAGTCGATGATACTGTACAGATATGAGAAATGCATAATTAGTGGGTCAAAAGGTGTATTATTGAATTGTTATTATTTGACTTCTGTTGGTTTGGAAAAAACAGATAATCCAGCATGGTTCAGGAACCAAGTCTGCTGGAAAATCAGTGATCTATATATATATATATATATATATATATATATATATATATATATATATATAAGCTTATATACTATATACATTACTTCTGGTGGGTATAGGCTTACAGCCATAATATGTTGAAACACCAGTTCTCATACAATCACTGAAGTTAAGCAACATCGAGGAGCCTGGTTAGTACCAAGATGGGTGACAGTTTGGGAATACCAAGTGTTGTAAGTTTGGATGTGTGGGTGGTGCAATGAGTAATGGCTCAGAACTGGAAATCGAAGAACTGAAATGAAATTCCAGTTCAGTTTGTTATATTCACTGACACGCATATACTCTTGGGAAAAATATGATTCCACTTCTTCTTCCTCTAGTTATGGGTTAATTAGTAGGACTTGTATCAGTAAATTATTATTATCTCCAAGGAATTCTTAGAATCTAATATTTTTCTGGCTTTAAATAACTTGTATAAACCATAAAAACATATCAATCAATTAATCAATCAATTTAGTGGGTACATGTTTTTGTGTTGACATCCCTGAAATTAATGTCTACTCACCTAGAAATCAAGAAGATATTCAAAAAAAAAATATGCTTTCTGACAGGAATTTAACCTGTATTCCCTTTTTCCATCAGAGGAAACACTCTTTTAGCCATAGTGTGCCATATCAATTGCAGGGGACACTTCAGATAAAGGAGCAGTTTCCTTGAGAGAAAAAGGGATTACAGATTCAGTTTGTGCTGTCAGGAAGCATACTTTTTGTGAATAAGGACTTGTTGATTTTTCAGCCAGTTGATATTAAATTTCAATGTTTAAAATAAAAGGGATATCAATTAAAATACATGTATGCATTAAAAATAAAATTTCTGGTAATAAAAAAAATGTCAGATTAAAAAATCCCTTTAAAAAATTATCTATGTTCCTTTGGACATTCGTAACACAAACCATGTCTTCCAAAATCCACAATCATATTTTATTGTGTTTTGCAGTCTAGCAATTGTAGAAACCGTGATAAATAAGCCATCACTATTGACTAAATGAAGATAGAAAAGAGGAAGAGCTGTTAACTAAGTTCCATTGCCAAAAAGGTTAAAATTCTGAAATTGCCCAACATAGATTTTGGGCACACAAAAAAATTCACCTCTCTGAACAAATTGTTAGAATCTATTATGGAAAAGGGTGGGCTCATTTTTAATTAGCAGGTGGGACAAGGTAATTCAACAATATTTGTTAGCCAAGGATGCAGAGTTCAATCCTTGGGAGGATTAGCATTAACAATCTCCATAATAGTCATCTGAAAAGTATAAGAACATAGTTAACAGTAATCAAGAATTTTCAATATTTACATACAAACTTTTGTCTTCATCTTTGTCATTGTTTCCTAATGTGTCAACTATTGTTTCCCTCCGCCCTTCATCAAGTGATTCACTGAGTTCTTTGTTGAGCATCCAAAATCTCCTGTCTGAAATACTTGGATGAGGGCGTTACCATTATTAACACTATTTACATGCAGACTATTGTCCTTGTTTGTATTTTTATCAAAATGTTTTGGCTGTTGTGCTCTCTGGCCTTCATCTGGATAACTTAAGGGAAATTTGATCTGGCTCCTTTATTTAATCTCCAAGTTTAAATTGTTCTCATTCCACTGCCCATGTCTAGGGATATCTCATCTAGTTTGTATTTAAATACTGTTCAGTTATTGCTTGTACTGAGTCCAAGTACACACTACATGATCCAGGGATTGAATTCATGAGCCGACACTTTAATTCACTCTAAAGTGGTTGTTTGTGAATTTGGTGACATAATAAATGAGACTTCAATCCCTGAACTGGTTAGAAATGTGTACTTGGACTCAGTGGAAAAGGACAAGTAATAACTGAGCAGTATTAAAATAAGAACTAAACAAGATATCCCTAGATATTGGCAGTGGAACAAGAACAATTTATACCTGTAGATTAAATAAAGGATCCAATTTAAATTTCCTTTAGGTTACCTGAATGAAGGCCAGAGAGCACAACAATCTATCCCATCAATTAAAAGGTTCAATTCAAAATTTCCTATAGATTACTCTAGTTGAAATACACATAGGCTAGATTGTACAAAAACCAAAACATTGTGATAACAACAACAAAGATGATTATGCATAAACAATAAATAATGTAAATAATGGTAACTCCATATTCCAGAAATTCACAGAGAATTTTCATGTAACCCAAAGACTTTTGTTATAAGTCTGAATAGCAAAGTGAAGGTCAAATCAAAGTTTTATAACTGAGACTTTATCAATACAAAATAGACAAAACCTGGTCATGTTTACCAGAGAAAACCAACTCTTGCACAGAGAGTCAGTACAGTAGAAAAATTGATGTTGGTATTAATTTGCTAAGTCAATATCTTTTTTTATTTATTTTGAAACCATACTGTGCAATCAGTTTTACAATATTTTTCTTATACAGAGCTATGCAGGAGGCCAGATACTTTTCATACTAGGAAGTGTGCAATATTTTCTTATAAGTCTGGAGAGCTAGAAAGTAGTTGAAGCCATCTTTCAACACTCAATACATCTATCTCATCATTCTTTCTATCTGAAATTTTGAAATGCATATAAAGAGAGAAGGTAATTTGGTACATTTATCTTGTATTACTTAGAGACCACATAATTTAACTCCATTAGTAGTTGTAAGTTGTAATATATCAAGGATTTTAGAAGTATAAGAACTTCATGCACTACAGTACATAATGATGATAGTGTATGTTTGAAACTGGGTTTCGTAACTATACTAAGTGTTCCAAGAAAGACATCTTTACCAGGTAATTATTAATTCCCAGTGTATATTATAAATTGTTTTAATACCAAAATACATCCAATTGAAGACTCGAGAGCCACTCAAGTTTGACAGTTACTATTAAAATGCTAATGCTGAATGAAATGAGATATGAAAAAGAGGTGGTGGTAGGAGGTGAAGATGATGATGATGATAAGGAGGATAGATAATGATTGACCCTTGACTACAAGAGGTTACGATTGTAGTGTTCAGGGAAGCATCTACACTGGAAAGTGTTAGCTCCTAGACAAAAAGCTGTCTGAGTGGAAATTTCTTCTTATATTTGGAACATGGTAGGAAATGAGGGTGATTCATCCGTCTGGAAGTAGCATGGTATGTCATAGCTATAAAGGTTTGAACTGGTGGAACTAAAGAATGGAGCTTCTTTGAACTTTTACCATGGAAATATCAACAGAATAGTGATAGGTTTGCAATGTTGTGTCTTTTGGGAAAGAGGCTTCAGAATAGAGAATAAGTCTTCCCCTCATTTAAAAATTATCAAGGCTGGAAATTTACAGCACATAAAATAGCATATTTGTTGAAACAAATAACTAAATAGAATCCTTAACCTTTGGAACACAAAGTGCAGTTTCATTTTACAATGTTTAACTTTTACCATTTCTATACACAGATAAAAAGGGGTGTATGACAAAGATTTATCTTCTCACTGGGCTTATACAACCTATACAGTGAGGCAATTCTGAGAGAATTAAAAGCCCTACTTAATTGCAAGAATATAGAATGCATGGTATTTAGCAAAAGGGACAGCAACATGCAAATTACAAATTGGAGATACCAAAATCAAACAAGTGCAACAATTTATATATCTGGGAAATGATTTAACAGTGGATGGGAAGCACCACACTGAAATCCAAAGGTGCATTGGGATAGTTAAAGGTTCCTTCCAAAAGCTAAGCAAAGTATCAATAAATAGAAAAATTCTGTTAGAAACAAAGAAAAGAATACTAATCTGTTATGTAATATCAGTCCTCCTATATGGCAGTGAATCCTTGCAGATAGAGATGAGACTTGAAGCAACAGAAATGTGTTCTACAAAAGTAAGCTGAGAATGCCATGGACCAAACATGTGAGCAATGATAAAGTTTTGGGAAAAATGGTACAAAAGGACACTTATATATAACATCAGGAAGAGACAGTTGCAATTTCCAGGGCACTTAATAAGGAAAGGGGGCTTAGAAAATTTGAAAATTACAGGATAGATTGAAGATAAGAGGGAGAGGAAAACAACACATAGTGGATCATCGTTTAGAAGATAGTTTGTATGTTATGTTAAAGGTGACCTAATACTTACTTAAGGAAATTAAAACAAAGAATTGTAACATGATTTAATCAAGTACTGATATTATGTTCATAAACAACTAACTTGATAAATGGTTGAAGAGAAATAGAAATACTTTGAGAGAGAGAGAGAGAGAGTAACATGCAACAAGAGAATAGAATGTCAATAAAATATGTTGAAATTTCTGTTAATACTTGTTAATTTTAATTTATGTTTCTTGTGCAGTTTTAGGATTTTAAAATGTATACAAAAATTCATTTATTTGGTAAAAATGAAAAACTTACATTTGAAATGATTACCAAACCAAAGTTTCTCCTGAACAAAAAGTGATGTTTTCTTTTCTTTTTTTCAATCAATTCATTCCAAGCACAACAATAATGCCACTAAGACGCAAGGAACTACTGGGAGTGAAAGAGAATGAAAATACTTTATAAGGAACCAGAAACCCAATTCTAACCAATGAACAAAGGATAAACATCTATTCCTGTTCAAAGGACAGGGGAGGAGTATGATCCGGGTGATAGGTGAAATTATCTACTGCTTTTCAGGAGCAAAAAAAGAATTTTTCAGTGTTCAGACAAAGACGTTATAACTATGGCGTTGAAGTAGACTTTATGAGGGACCAGAATTTCAGTTCTAAACAGGAAACATGGGATAAACCTCTAATCCTGTTCAAAAGGCTGGAGAGGAGTGTGAACCAGACAATAGGCAAATCTATTTAATTATATGGAGCAGAAAAAAATTAAATAATTAGTAAATAATATTTCAGAGTTCAGGCAAAGACATGAGAAATATAGAGTTGAAGTCAACTTTAGAAGGAACCGGACACCCAATCTTAAACAGAAAACAAGGGATAAACCTATAATCCTGTTCAGAAAACCAGGGAGAGTGTGAAATGCTACATTAGAAGTACAGAGTTGAAATAGACTTTGGAAAGAACTGGAAGCCCAATCTTAAACAGGAAATGACTGATCTCTATCTATAAAAGGCAGGATGTGTGTGTGTGTGTAACGAATGCACGGCTGCAATTTTGACGGATTTGCACCAAAATTTACATGCACATGCTCCAAGTTAGCAGGAAGGCCAAGACTGACTTTGTATTTCCTAACTCCCATCGATAGTGGAAACAATCGATTTTTCATGCTTCATGCTTCTATGGCAGTTTTCATGTAGTTTGCAGCCATTTTCTACTGGCCAGAGTGAGAGCCTATAGCTGGCTGCCATGAATAGGCAGGAAGATTCTATTGACCAGCATGAGAGCCAACAGCTGACTGACATGAATGTTAACTAGCATGCTAGCATCCAAAAAAAAATTGATAGCTGCATTCATCACAATTGGGAAAAATTTAAATCTGCATGGCACTTTATTCCAATTGGCTCATTCGCTTGCTTAAAATCAACATTGATTCTGATTCCGCAGAACTGGGTTGGGTGTGAAAAAGTATTTGTTGTTAACATTCTTTTTTCATTCAGTTTTTCCAGTTACGAGTCCTTTTTTAAAGCTGATTGTTTTGTGTTCATTTTGCTTAGTTCTTTTTTTGTAACAGATTTAATGTTTAGTATAGAGCTTAGAAAAAATTTGCAGTGTGAGATAGGCAAGAAGTAAGGCATGTAGCAACATCAGCACGGCAAAGGGCACTCCTTTAAAGGCAAGGAAGGGCAAAAATATTTTAAGTCAAGTGATAGCAATTGCTGTATGAGTTGTACAATTTTTGAATCAAGCACGGGCAACGCTGGGCCATGCTACTAGTAGTTAATAGTGAGTATATTGTAACTAGCTATTATTATTTTTTATTCAATTTACTCAAAGCACAAAATAATATCATTCAATTGGAATCTTGTCTTTGTGAAATATCTACTTAAAAACTTACTTCCAATTATTAATAAACTAAGATTTTTGTAACTTAAGTAAGAGTTTTGTTTTTGACTTAAAATGCTCTCAACTTCTTTCCTAACTGGTTGCCAGTGATAAGACAAATGTTTTTAATAATCTTAATATCTTATAGATTCTGCTCTTGTGAAGGCAGAATCCAGAAAGTTTACTTGTTAGTTCTGAACTATCTTTTAGTAATGACAAAAAAGAAACTGGTGAGTTAGGGTTAAATAAGGCAGAGTAATTGTCTGCTCATAGAGGATACCCGCAGATCAGTGCTTCATGATCTCAACATAAAAAAGATATATGCAGGAATTTATGATGCACATAATATGTAAAAACTTTCACATATATTTGGGTAAGTTGATGATATCCTTTGATGTTAGCATTTAAACATAGTAAATAGTTGGGAAAAAGACAAAGAAAAGGTTTCTCTTTGATCAAGAGACAATATAACATATTGCATTACTTGCTCTCATGTTAACAGAGAATGCTCCAAAGATGGATGTTCAATTGAGAAGAAACTTTTAGAGCAATATTAATAATAAAGATGAGAGTAAATGTTGGAGACTTTGTTGCATACTCTTATTTTTTTCTGAGCAACTATAATATTATAGTTAATTTAATCATAAGAATCTAAGAGATGGAAATGCAAATAGAATGTAAACATTTTTTCTGAATACACAAGAAAATTATTCTTGCTATTTTAGCAAAAATTATCAAATTAAATTACAGAATGTAATTTTTTTCCTTGCAGAAAGTATTTATTTGCATCCTACTTTGATAGCAATGTAATGCAGACTTTTCAAAAAGCCTGTGATATTTCGGTATTAACCGTAGACATTCAGAAATGCTCTGATGTTTCTCTGTTGGCTGTTGTTATCTCGGAGATGAAGCTATGCTTCTCTGGCAAATCACTTTCTAACTATCCCACTAGAGTGAAAGAAATAGCACCCAGAAAAAAAATGCAATAAATTCAGTTTTCCCTCTTTTACAGAAAGAAAATTTGGATGTTATTCTGGAATTTTAGCTAATTGCATCAAAAATTTGATTTTAAAGATTCAAAAAGTCAGGTGCCAAACTTTAAATTAAATAATAAAATAACTTGGTATATTTTGATATTTCAGAATTTCAGAAAAACATCTTGTTGCAAAACTTATATACTAGACAACAGCTACTAATACTATCAGATAATAATGATGATTGAGAACACCAATAATGAAGGATCTCAAATATAATGTAATACTGTGCAAAACAAGTGATGATAATAATAACAATGGCGACATAAGAGATAACACCAAAAATGTAATTTTTTAATTGGTTGATTCATTTTCTACAGCTTATCAACCATTTTGCTTTTGTATATTCTATGAAACATAGTTCTTTCTATATTTGTATTGTTTGCCCTGATGCTACTTAGGTCATAAAGATATTTAACTAGACATATTTTTGGATGGTGAGAATTTTGTGTGTGCGTGTGTGGTGGAGTAATAATGGTTTAATGATACAAGGCTTACTAATTAAACAATAGCTGGAGATAGATTCATACTTTTCCCAAGGGTATTTACACCACCTGCACATGCATGCTTATAACACCTGGTATTCCTAAGCAATCACCCATCCAGTTATCGACAACATTCGACATTGCTTCACTTTGGTGATCATATGGGAATCAGTGTTTCAATGTGATGCAGCCATAAGTGTCACCAATAATGTAAGATCACAATTATAACATAATACTCTGCAAAGCAAGCTATAATAATAATGATAATAATAATATGACTTGAAGATTTAAGTAAAGCATAATATTGTGCCAAGCAAATGATAATTATATTCTCACATCTTGCATAGTTTTCATTTCATGCAGTTATCACAATTACATTTTTTCTCCCTGATTGCATGCCAGATCATGTTTGCATCTTTCGATACAAAAATGTATCATAAGTCACAAAAGTGAATCATATCTGCCTGATTGCATGACACCTCATCTGTTTGCATCTTCTGATACAAAAATGAATCATATCTGTTTGATTGCCTGGCACCTCATCTGTCTAGATCTTCTGATACAAAAATGTATCATATGTCCCAAAAATGAATTATATCTACTTGATTGCATCTATTTGCATCATCTGATACAAAAATTTGTCTCATAAAGTCTCAAGATGGAACATGGTGTCAACTATACAAAGCAAACACATAACACAATGATGATGATAGTAATGACCTGATGGAGAGCACCAATAATGTAAGGTCACCGGTATAATATACTGTATGAAGCAAGCAATATTAATGATAATAATAATAATATACTTAATATGACCATCATCATGGCTGAGTAATTTTTTCTATATTTATAAGTATCAGATATGTAATTTACCAAGACTAGTGGGATAGATACCCTGAGGACAATCAGGAATATCAAGATTCTGAAAATAAGAATATGCTCCTTAATCTCTGCAAGTGATATTGCTTTTTCATCTGATGTCTGTGTAAAACCTTATCAGACAAACTATTTTAAGCTGTGCAGGACTTTGTTTGCAAGTTTTCTTTTTTTCATTATTGTTTTTGTTTTATTTTATTTATTAACCTCAACCCCAACCCTGTCTCACTACCCTTTCCAGTTTCCACCCTGACCTACACTGGCCAAAGTCCAATATTCAAAGTCAAGACTAATGTTCCATTAGTCTGTCTACTAAATTCCAAGTAACAGCCTGAGCTTCAGTTAGTCTAGTTGCTATTTCCCTCTCTGATGCTGGAACTTTCTTGACTGGCCTGAGGCCAATGGAAGCAATTTTGTTATACAGTCTACATTTTTCACTTTTGACTTCAGTATTTTTTAGAAATCACATGATATTCAAGTAATTTTAAATATTTCCTCAGCTATTTTATTTTCAATATTTTTCTCAAAATTTGCCAAAGAGAATAATTTTCACTAAGCTTCTTTTTTTGGCAAAGTTGCAGTTGTTTTAAAATTTTGATGTAGCTATCCATCCATATATATATATATATATATATATATATATATATATAATAAATATACATATTATCCCTCACTAGTAACACAACTCAGAGTTTTGTGCACATTGAATGCACTTCAAGCAATATTTGAAATTCACAGAGATTGATCCAAATAACTGGGTGCAACTTGCAGGTGACCACACCAATTGACAACAGGATGTAAGCAATAGTATCAAGAGAGGTGAGGACAAAGCTAATGCAATGTGAACAAAATCAAGTTCATGCTCCATGCACAAGTTTCACATGCATTACCTGTAGATAAGATTGTCATTCAAGAATTGAATTGCAGTGACATTCTTGATGTTGGAGAGACTGATTCTAACTAACCAGATCATGACAATTATTTTAAAAGACAGATGGCTGCCAATAATAATGGTCATTCACTGTCATTTATTTTGATCTTTTGACATTAATCATGAGACATTATAACACTCAATACGAAAGTGTCTAATCAATTGAAAATGAATCTAATCACTTTCTATCATTCTGAATCTTTCTGATGGCTGTAAACCAAAAAGCTGAATTCTTTTCCTTTCAGTTTTATTTACAAATTCAAATAGATGTTTGTGTTGTAGCTTATCAAATGCTTTTGTATATTCTATGAAACATAGTTCTTTCTATATTTGTATTGTTTACCCTGGTGCTACTTAGGTCATAAAGATATTTAACCAGACATTGTATGTTTTATTATTGTGTAGTATTTAACCAATATCAACAATTATGAAACTTATTAGCACAACAAGTAAAATAGTAATTTTTTTAAAGTTTATAGCAACAAATAAAACATCCACATAAAATAAATAAAAGAAAATTACATTTTCTGGTTTCAGGGTGAAGAGATATAAGGGAGGTAATTCATACTTTATCTGCTGTGTTCAAATAAGATCGCCAGGAAACAAACTAAATTACATAACAGCATCACTTGCATCCTTCCTTCTACTCCATAAAAATTTGAAGAACAGTCATGCTCTCTAGGGAACTTGCTGATGATAAAAATAAAGAATCATATCGATTGAAAAACTAAGGAGAACCATTTACGGGCAGATGTAGGCCATTGAATAAAAAGGATGCCTAGAACATATCAGTGAGCAATCATTTATTATTTATATTATAAAACATTGCTCAGCCTTCTGAACATGGATGATTATGGTTCTCCCCAGTTTCCTTTTTTATATCTGAATTTCCATGACTTTTTTGGAAAAACATTGAAATGGTTTCTGGTTACATTCTTTATGGTTATGAATTTAGAGCAAAATATTTTATCCAAGAATGACTACAACTGAAGGCTAAAGAGACCAATCTACCCTGCTACTGAACCCATAGCTGGAGGGAGCAGAGATGAGTTTATAACTATTCCTATTATTAGAGCAAAAGTGAATGCAAAACACAAGGCAAAAATTTAAGTTGGCTGGTTAATTTTACTTTCCACACTAGTAACTATTATGATAGGAAGTTGTAGAGAGCCATGATGCCTATGTCGTGAAAGTATGCAGTACATAGAAGTATTTCATAAATGTTCCTTGTGTATTTTATAGTGCTATTTAAAAATTACTGGCTTTATTGGGACCAATCCAGGTTGACAATTGGAGGAATATATTTGTCACTACTGCCTAGTCAAGGTAGAGTAGACCAGTTTGTTTTAATATTTAACCACCCGTTTTACCATCATAATATACCAACGATAAGACATTTTATTCAGATATCTTGTTATTGGAACAGAAAAAAGAGAAGCTAAATAGTGTCCTCTTTCCAAATTAATATTGCAAATAAAATATAAATGGCTTATACTAGAATTTAAACTTGGTGTTCTGACTTTGTTTTCCATGCTGTTAACCACCCTACTATTTAACCAATAGCTGGGGGAAAGAGAAAAAATGGATTCATGCCTTCTCTAAAAGTGTGTGAATGTGAATGCAACAGACTTAATCAAGATTTGAACTCTTCCCAGCTACTAATATAAACTACAATTATTAGTGATCTTTAAAATACTTTTTGTTCACCAATCACCTCCATAAGCACAATATTGCTTAACTCTGAAAATAAATACACTTTACAAATAGCTGCTTTTTGCATATATGTATATTAATCCTGTAAACTCCCCTGCATGGAATGGGGCTAAAGCCTAACTACACCAGATGTTGCTACTGTGGTTTCCATAAAAGCAAGCTTTTATGAGGTGGAGTTGTTAGCACTCCCACCACAAACACACAACTGTTTTTTAATTTAGAGCTGTACACCTAGACTGGTTGCTAACAAAGGCTACAGAGCCCAGTATGCTGCACAATTAACTCTTAACTGAGAGCAGAAGAGATGGATTCATGCCTTTCCTAGGATGTTTGTGTAAAAGTAAATGCAAAAGCCTGAACTTGAACTTTAAGTTTGACACAATATTTCTACCTTCTGTACAGATAAGCAAAAAATATGTATTTATCACTTCTTCAAATAAGAAAATTATAAACTATATGAAATAAAGTCAAATAAAAACAATTGTTTGCATTGTTGGAAATGGACATTATTAAAGAAAATAGAAATTTAAAAATAAATGAATGATTGAGAATATTTAAAATGAGATTACTTTTAGTAAATTTATAGATCATATATATATATATATATATATATATATATATATATATATATATATATGGAGGGAGCCCTTCAGCTCTCATACTTTTTGGCAAAACTGACAATTAAACAAAAGACTAAATTTGTTTTTTTGGTTTTAATCTATGACATTGCTCTTGAGCTGAACAGCTCTACAATTTAAAATCAGTATTGCCATTAATTTTCAAAATAAATCTGAAAACTTCATTTTTTTTAAACATTAGTATTTAAAACTCCTATCTAAGTCTTATATGCAGAAAAAAATCTATTGGTCTCATTCCAGAAAATAAGTACAAAGCATAAGTTTTATGCTAAGAGCTTCTTTTCTTGTGCTTCTCACTTGTGGAACTCTTTTCCGGCTCCATGAATTCCAGCCAACTTTGATCTTCAAAAATTTAAATGCAATGTCAGTTGTCATCTGCTGTCTTCTTAATAACACTTCTATTGTTCTCATTCGTTATTAATGTTTCTGTTTTCTTATTCTTTCACACTTGGTAACTCCTTGTATCTTAGTGGTCTTTACTGCTTTGCATGGAGTGAAATGGTTAAAAAAACAGCCAAAAATGTCTATTAAAAATTGAAAAAATGCTTATAGTATATACTAATGTAAACATTTTTTATTATTATTTTGAATACACATTTTTTGAGGACCAGATAAAAATTATAGAACCAGGTATCTTGAAAACTCAACATTTGACTTAATAGCAACTGTAATATTTGATTTAGCTCTCAAATTTTAACATATGATTTATTGCCTCCAATTTTTTTATTTTCTGATTCTATTCCTGTATTACAATGTGAAACTTATTAGAATTTATGTTAATGCATGTATTCTTTTAGGAGTTCTTATTAACATTTTCTTATGATGCTATGTACAGAAAGGATTGAAATCCTGTGCAATCCACTTAACACAATGAATATAAAGAAGTAATTAAAATTAATCATTTTTTTTATTATCTTTATTCATTAATATTCATTATTTCCAGGATAAAAGATAAAATATATGCTCATTTTAATATGACCAAACTAAGCCCCATGACATTATTTATTGACCCCGCCTTACACACACACATTAAAGCAGTATTTCTGCTGTCAAAATAATTTAGACTAAGTTCTATTTTTTGGCCTCAATCTATAACAAAGCTGTTGAGCTGATCTGTATCATTTGTCTAAAATCATTCTTCTACTTTTATGTGCCATGTCCATTCAGGATGGGGATAGTCATGGGTCTCCACAACTTCTTATCCTTCCTAACTCTAAGTAAAATTATTAAAGCCATTAATTTTCAAAATAATTCATAAAACTTCATTTTCACTTTTTTTTAAATCTTACATACAGCAAAAGTCTATTGGTCTCATTCCTGAAAATAAGTAGAAACAAACAGCAGAAAAGTGTGTATTTAAAATCAAAACAAAAAAGAAATCGTCACAGCAGTGAAGTAGATCTAAAAAATATTCAAACAAATATTGTAAACTTAACATTTGACTAAGCTCCTCCACAACACTGATATGCTGGCTATAATATCAATAAGAAAATGATAGATATAAATTCTTCGTAGCCAAAGAAATGCATATGTGGCACATGCAGGCTTGATTTTTGTTCCACAGAAAACATAGTTCAATGATTTCAGAAATATAAGTATTATTAAATTTAATTGCTATGATGCTTTAAAGATTCTAAAAACTGAGATAGCAATTTTACAAAGGGATATATTCAGGAAAAGGAATAGGAATAAGCTTATAAAGGAATATGGATAAGGTTAGTTACTCAAACTGAAAATGGAATATTTCTTTTCAGTGTATTTACACAGGAAATAGCAGATCAAAATGAAATACTTCAAATGAAAGTTTTTTGCTTTCTGTTTCTTTGAAATATAAACCATTCATCAGAACTTTAGCAAAAATTAATAAAAGAAATAATAGAAACCTTTGAAGAAAATGTAAATAGTGATTGAAAACTTATCAGTTAAATGGTGAAATTGTGTCCCTTAAATCAATTAGTGGATAAATATTTGAAGGGTTACTATAAACATTTTATAAAATTTTAAATAACATTTATTCAAAAAAGAAAACTCAAAATTTAGTGGGGTCTTGTAGTACCGATGTATTTCAGAAAAATCCTTAAAAGTCAACAATTGTTATGAAGTGATACCCATAAGATTAGAGGAATTTGAGTAGTGTGCACCAACCAATTTCTTCATAAATGAAGGGGAGAGACTTGACGCCAGGGCCGGTGCATACCAGTGGGAAGGAGCCTGATTGAAGGCCATGGGCAGTGCTTTGAGACCGTAGCTATCTCATCAACATTTGCTTTTTTTCTAACTACATTTATATATGTTACAAATTAAATAAGGCACAAATGATTATTAAAGGATGAAAATTTTTGAAAATTTTTCTATCATTCTGGAGTCTTTTTTTTTTTTTCTCATCCAAATCTAGAAATTTGTTTTGCTCATGATAAATCTTGAAAAAAAATTCACTATTTTTTATCCATAATGTTGAAATTATTCAACTTTTTAACAAAATCTCAAGTTGATGTTAAAAATTGTCACAAAACATAATCAATTTAAGATAGAATGATCAATTATGAAATGTCTCTAATTTGTATTTAGATATATTGTATTTATTTTCAATTTTTCTAGTTGAACTGTTCACCAATATTGCAAATGATCCATTATTATACATGATTCAGTTAAAATAAAATGTGTATTTTGTATAAATACAACCTTATAAAACTTGAGTTGTAGTAGACTGATGGATTCAGGGAGGGTGGTTACAAGACTCTTGCACCAGCCATGCTTGTGGCAACAGAGATGTGGTTCTACTTAAGGAAACTGAATAACATGGACACAAAATGTAAGCTACAAGAACGTTTTAAGAAAAATCTAAACAAAAAATACACTTGTACATAGAATCAGTAAGAGACAGTTGAAATTTCTAGAAAAAAATAAGGGAAGAGAACTTGGAGAATTTGACACTCACAGGACATTAAAAGCAAAAGGGAGAGGGGAAAAAAGCATTAAAAAGCAAGGTTTAAATCTAAAGATATTTAGTAATGAAGAAAATACCACATTTTGGTCTTGTCTGCTACTCAAAATATATTAGCAGAAATAATTGCTGGCTTAAGTGTGAGTTGTATCTCTAAAATCAACTAAAAATTATATATATATATATATATATATATATATATATATATAAAAACACTGCTATAGGCAAATTACTGCATTTATTTAGCTTTATGAAGCTAAAAGGTCCTGGGAAATATTTTCTCAGTAAATGAGTAAGTGTTGGTTGGCTGTCCCATTCACATGCCATTCTAATCAAATGTTGACACCCAAAACAAAGTCAAGGCAAACAAAAAAAATTATCACAGAATGTGTAAGTGAAACTTGTCTAAATTCTTTTTAAAGATGAAAAGAAATTAACAGTAATCATAATTCATTTCCTTTTTTATACAAAATCATTTTTATTTCACAAGTCTAATGAGCATAAAACAGTTTTTTTTTTTTTTTTAATTATCTTGAAGAGATGTGATAAACACCCCTCTACACTTCACTGAATAGTTAATAGCAAAGAATCAATTTTCACACATTTGTGTAGTGTTTTCAAAACAATTACAGTGAGAAGAGGTTGTTCTTGTTCTTCTTCATGCAGTCACTCCTCAGGATATGAGCAGTCATGGCTCCTCTCCACAACTTCGTATCCTTTGTAGCTCTTAACAATATTCACTTTTTTACTATCCCTCTCTCTCGCTGTTCTGATAAGCTTTTTAGGTAGGTTGCTCACTCTTTCCCTCAGACTTTCTTGTCTTCAGTACATCCTATGAGTGTTAGATTCTCCATGCCCATTTTCATCGATCATCAGGAGTAATTTTATATCTACAGTTTTTTACTTCCATTAGCCAGGGAGTACTTGAACAAACCATTAGACATAATCTTAGCCCCCTTTTTCCAACAAAAACCAAGCTGCTCAGCCAGGGGTCAGGATCAAGGTCTAGTATCTGTATACTGTCTTTGCAATCTTCATTGAGAGATACCCTTCGGTGTGATCCTGCTTCTGTGGTTGATCTGCCCTGTAAGACATATCATCTCACTGACACGCCCCTGTTCAGGGATTACAGCTTTGTTGAGAGATACCCTTCGGTGTGATCCCATTTCCGTAGTTGATCCGCCTTGGAAGACGTATTGTCTCATTGTCTTATCCCTGTTTAGAGACCCCAGCTTCGTTGAGAGATACTCTTCGCTGCGATCATGCTTCTGTGGCTGATCCACCTTGGAGGACGTATCATCTGACTCGGCCCTGTTTAGGGACTTTCCCTCATCATCTTGATAACACCTTGACTTGGCAATCGACCATCTACCACTGCTGACAACTCTTCAACCCAGCAATTAACCACCTGCCATTGCTGATAACACTATACCCAGCAACTACCCAACCAACTACTGCCACTGATACAACTGATCAGTTCTCTTGACCAAACTGGTCATCCTGTACCCAACACCAACATTTTCTCCTGGCAGTACATACTTGAACATATTGTAAAAATAAAAATCAACATTTGTTTTTAAACCTCAGCATTTGTTCCCTCATTGTCTTGGCTGTTCACACCTTTCTTTGAAACAAAAAGCTTGCGGGGGCGACATCTTTATCGGCCCCATAACAATATAAGAGTTTAGTATACTTTTCTATTTTCTAATGAAATTTTTGGTTCCTTTGCCTAATTAGTATGCACCACAGTTGATCAGTCCTGTGGACCTTAATGGCAAATCCTTGTCTGTACAGTGACACAGTCTTTTGGTAAATATTATTTTTAATCATTTCACTCCAAGCAAGACAATAAAGCCACTCAGATGAAAGGGGTTATTGAATGTTAGATAATATGAAAAAGAAACACTATTAGGAAGAGAGAACAGTAAAAGAACAAAAATTAAGAAGACAGTAGACAAGGATTGACACTGCATTTAAATTTTTAAAGATCAAAGTTCAGTGGTAAGCAAGAAGCCAGAAGAGAGTTCCTCAAGCAAGCAATGCAAGAACACAAACTGTTAGGATAGAACTTACAGATACATCTAGCCATTTCAACAGTAAAAGGATGTGATCTTGTTGCCAATCTAATACTATGATTAAATTCAGAAAGTCTAGCTACCAGAGGAAAGCTCATCAGAACAATTACCAAGAAAATATTTGTAGAAAAGGCACAAGGAAACTACATTGCAGATTCTTCTTTGCATTTTATCAAGAATCTTTAAATATTTAGCAGGAGCCCAAGACCAGATATGACAGCAATATTCAAAGCAAGGATAGATGATAGAAGTATTCCAAGATTCATGAATAGACACAGCCTTTTGCACCAGGACATGTCAAACTTGAGTAAAGGTAGTTTTTATTCAGATGTGTGGGTGGTGTAATGGTTTATGGAATAAGAAGAGAAATTGGTCATCTGTGTTTTAACTGCATTTACTTTTGCATATAGGTTCTTTTCCAAAATAGGAATCCACTTTTACTCATCCTAGCTATGTTTTAAGTGGCAGCATAGACTGGGCCCTCTAGTCATGGTTGGCAACCAGCCCAAGAGAAGAATAACTGAATCCAAAACTATATGTAACCTTGGTGATGTACAGTCTATACAACCATGAAAAGGATCATGGCAATGATAATGGTAATACTAGCCATTTTTTCAGAAGGAAACATTTCATATTAATTGACTGAGCAGCCAGTATTGCTGTCAGTTAAAATTTATAGTCTTTCTCTTCAAACAATTTTTAATGAAAATAGGTTTCCCAAGTCCAGTAGATGTTATTGCTCTTTCCATTACTGATGAGGCATTTCCTTTCACAATTAACTGGAGCATCAGACTGTGGACTATGATATATGCCTGAGGTTGAGTAGGAACATTTATTAGCTTTCCTTTTCAGGATCAGGTAGAAGTAATGTATCTATCTGAATCAGGGAGAAGTTTTGTCCTGTTCACACTCTTTCCTGGTCTTTTGTCTTTTGAACAGGAATAGAGGTTTTTCCCTTATTTCCTGTTTAGGATTGGATTTCTGATTCCTTCTAAAAATTATTTAAACTCTATACTTCTAATATCTCTGCCTAAACTTTCAAATTTTATTTGCTATTTATTTTTTCTCAATAGGAGTAGATAGGTTCACCTATAATCAAGTTAACACTCCTCTTTGGTCTTTTTAACAGGAATGTAGATTTATCCCTTGTTTCCTGTTTAGAATTGAGTTTCTAGTTCCTTCTAATGTCTTCTTATTCTCTTTCACTTTTAGTAGTCCATTGTGTCTTTGTGGCATTATCCCCTTGTTTGGGGTGAATTGATTTAAAAAAAAATACAATTCCATCTTTGGTGAGCATGTTTTCTTTTTAATATAAAAACTTAACTTATTTTCATCTGACTAGCTATCTTTATATTTTTTCTTATAAATGTTTGATAAAAATATCTATGCTGACAGCAGATGCTCTCAAGGCTTCAATGTATATTTGGTGAATCCAACACCTGGATAATAATCTTTTAAAAATTAAAAGGCATAACCCTGCTTATGCTATACAATCAAAAATAAAAAAATAAAATGACAATTGCATCAGGGTTGTTAGCCAATGTAAATGTTTCATAATACAAACATGAAGCACTGAAGTTAATGTAACTGACAGGGAAGAACAATTGGAGTTAATTGTGTAACCAAGTTGGGTAATGATTACTGAGAATAATAACAACAATTATGTTCATTCAATCACCTAATTGGGTTTTTCTAAAACATTTTGTTGATCCAATCAGTAGTGCCCACTTGATAAATATACTCAGGAGAGTTTAGAAAACATTTAGCTTTATGAACAAAAACACTAAGCATGTACAACAAAAATTGATAAAATAACATGATAGTTCATTAATACATGATGACAATATACTTTTTGAGCAATAAAAGCCCCAATATATGAACTCTGACCTATTCCACCCAAAAGGAAATGACACTCCTTTTAAGAACAGCAGTCTTAGTCATATTCATGGCAACACACCTTCTTATTTGCTCTCTCTCCCTTTAGTGGATGATCATAGCTCTCCACAACTTCCTATCCTTTGTAGTTCTAAGCAATTTTTGCTCCCTTACTGCCCCATCCATTTACACAAACCCTTTGTTCAGCATTCACTGCTATATCAGAGGTTGATATTATATTATAGGTCAGCATTAAATTATTTGTTTATCACAAAATTTTCCTGTTTTTTAATACTTTGTTTAGCTTTTGGAAGGCACCTTTTGCTACTCCAGTGAGTCTATGAATGCACCAGTGTCTGTTATAATACTTCCCAAATAGTTAAATTACTATATTTGTGTGATTCCGACATCTCCAATTTATAGCTTGTATTTTGTGTTGTTTCCGCTCTTTCTAACAACCATACATTATATCTTCTTACAATTGCTGGTTAGGTCTTTTTTCCTGTATTCCTTTTCTATTTTGATAAGAGTCCTGGAAGGACTTGTAATTTTTAAGGACTGTCTCACCATAGAGGTTAAATAAATCTGGTAAAAAGATGCATCTTGTCTTACACCTCTTTGTATTTTTGTGTACACATAAGTTATAGAAAATAAAGAAATAGCTTCTCTTTTGTATTCTATGTATACATTTTATCTTGCATCTTAGTGGCTTTATTACCTTGCATAGGGTGAAATGATTAAAAAAAGAAATATTTGCAATTTTGTGGATCACAATATGCATCTACATACTCATGAGTGATTATCTATAAATCCCTTATTCAAATGAAATAAGTGACAAAAAGCTTTTTTTATTATTTAAATATTAGGAGATGATGAAAAATTCTCAATCTGACCTTCTCAAAATCTGACCAAATAACTAAATATGAGTATTATTTCTGATATTTAGTCATACTAAAAGACCGGCATGCCAAAACCTATTAAACACATTGAAGATATCTAAAGTAACAGAGCCTGAGTTTCACCATTCTTATCTAGAGCTTGACAGACTCTTTCAGCAATAACCATTAACACATTAGCAGTTGACCTACGTGAAAGCCACATAACCATAAGTTCTATGCTAACAGTGTTTTCTCTTGCATTTCTTGCTTGTGGAACTCTGTTCAGGTTTCTTGCTTTCCGGTCAAATTTAATCTTCAAAAATTTCAATGCAATCTCAATTGTCTTCCTAATTCCTGTTCTTTTATTGTTCTCTCTACTTACCGTTTTTTTCTCATATTCTTTCACACTCAGTAAGCCTGATTAATATCTGTATACATTTTATATAGGAAATCTATTAGAATTAAAATCATATATCAAGTATATAGTTTTGAATAACATTATTTGACTAAGAGATATTTCAATATGCTCAAATTGACACCATTTCTTATACAATCACCAAAATTAAGCAGTGTCAAACCTGCTTAGTACCTAGATGGGGGACAACTTGGGAATACCAGGTTTTGTAAGCTTGGATGTGTGGGTGGTGTAACAGAAAATAGCTTGGAACTAGAAACTGAAGAGCCAAGTTCGAATTCCAGTTGCATTTGTTATATTCCCTTATGTTCAAATAGCCTTGGGAAATGTATAAATGTAAGAGTTTGATTATTTGCATATGGACAGGGGGGGGGGTAGTCATAAGTGGGAGCAAGATTTCATCTCTACCCATTGTGAGCAACTTATGAATATTATTACTTATGATAAATACAAACTGAAGAAAAACAAGTCATTCAGGCAAAAAATAAAAATAAAAATAAAAAAAAGATAAAAACTAATTTTTCCATGACCCAAGTCGATATCAGTAAGCCAAAAGTGTCAAATAGAAATTATTTAACTGAATGCAAACAGAAAAAGAAGACAGCTATGTAGTCAAGATGAAAGCTTTTATTGAACTAATTATATACAGACAGAATAAGAAAACTAGAATGATGAATTCAGAAACCCTTCAAGCTAACACTAAAACACCTGTGGAAAGATACTTGGAGCTATTGGAGATTATAGATAAAGAGGTAAGGCAATAGACAATTATTGATTCAGTAAGAATGGTACTCAAGATCTCCTCCTGAAAGGAATGCTTATAATACAGGCAGAGAAATCATTGGTATTGAAATAACAAGTGGAACTCGATGAAACAATAGATGACGATAATATAAAGACAAAGAGGAGAAGTAAAACAAAATGGAATTTCCCTCAGACATAACTAATGTCAAGAAAAATCTTGACCAGAAAACAATTTTATAAAAAAGATTATCGATACTTATAGAAAGGTAGGTGAGTATCACTGAAAGTATTAAAAAAAAATGATGAGTCTTTTTCACAGGAAAATCAATGTTTACTATTTCCAATATACCTATTATAAAAAAAAATTTTTTTCCACTTGTTGAAGAATTACATGATTCTAGTCACAGTTTATGTGCTAAAGTATCCAATTAATATCCTTTTATCAAATCCCAAATTTCATGATTTCATAGACATAATAACAACATTGAAATGTATTCTTGGAGGTAGTTAACATTTAGAAAAAAAATTATTTAATTAATAAATAAGAAATTTTCATGGTCGTGTTAATATTGTGATCCTTATTTGTGTGTGTGTGTGTGTGTGTGTGTATATATATATATATATATATATATATATATATATATATATATATATATATATATATATATATATATATAATTTAGATATATTATGTCTATTTATTTTACTTTTAATCCTTTCAATCCATGAATTAATTTCTGGGTGGCTATAGAAAATTGTGTGTGTGTGTGTATATATATATATATATATATATATATAAAGACTGAACAGAATTATTTTTAATCCAACACTTTTATTACTTCAAATGTTATTTATAGTAGATACCCATGTTTTGAGTGCACAGACCAACAGATTTAACAGACCCTGTTTAAGATAAAAAAAGTGTGTCTACTTCAAACACAGGTATCTACACACATACGAAGAAATATAGTCTTAAGGTGTGGTATATTTATGGGATAAAGTGCTCAATATCAGAGATAGAGCATGTGTAAATATAAAAGTGAACATTGAAGTCAACACTTAAAGGCGACAGTCAGTTTCATGCTGGACGCAATCATCAGGCCTGACAATTGTATCCAGCATGAAACAGACTGTTGCCTCTAAGTGTTGACTTCAATGTTCACTTTTATATATATATATATATATATATATATGCTACAGTTTAATTGTTTGAGGGCTCCCTTGGTAATTTTTAAATTGGCTCAAAAGGGATTTTTTTTACTTTAAATTAGAGAAAAAAATTATTATACATGGTTAAAAGAAATTTTATTAGAAATTTTATGACAAAAAAAGAGCATTTTATGATTAAATTTTGATCTTGTCAAAATATCCTTCTTAAGCTTTGATTACTGCAGCACAAATATTTGGTATTTGTTGTAAAAATTTCTCAAATTATAAGTTTGATAATTGATTCCATTCTTTTTTCAATGACTCTGAGAGCACTTTTTCATTTTTTTTTTTTACTCTTCTCTCAAGTTCATCCCATGCTAATTCTGAAAGTAGCTTCAATCCTTTGAACTATATATATATATATGTGTGTGTGTGTGTGTGTGTATGAGAGAGAAAAATAAACTTGAATTTAAATGCTGCTCATCATACATAAAAATGAACTTCATAAGAACAGATTATTTTTGTTAGATAAACTATAACAAATGCTTGTATTTTGTTGAGAAAAAAAATACAAGGATGATGGGAAAATGTCCATCTTAAATACAATGGTCACTGATTACTGAGATTTTTGTCCTAGATTTTCCACAAATAGTAAAGATAAAAGCAAATCAGAGTCACTTCAAATAAGCAAAAGGTCAAAGTGGCTCCATGTTCTCTAACCTTAACACTTAAGGGACATGATAAAGTGCTCAGGCTACTTTGTCAGACACTGTAGCTGAATGAATTGAAAAGCAATTTCACGATGAGGTTAATTTCTCTGTATTAACAAGAGAAAGAAGATTAAAGTTATTTACATCCTATTTTTCTTTTTCAAAGTAAGTGTTACATATAAATGTCTCACAGTAGCAATATGATAATGCAATGATGAAATGAAAAATACTAAAGATATAAACATGATAACAAATGTATATTGTATTATTATATCTGAAATTAATGTATGTATATATATATATATATATATATATATACACACACTATCATAAGCATATACACATATAGAGACACACTATCATAAGCGTACACACACACTCATATATACATACACACTATCATAAGGGCTTTACACACAATCATAAGCGTGCACACACACACATATATATATATATTATATATATATATATATAAAATATATGTATGTGCCTAAGGTTAAGTGGTGAGAACATTAGTGTTCTGACCATGAAACCACGATTCGAATCTCACCTTAATATTAAATGCTTACTTATCAGGACACGACTTGGAGTTCTGCAGAATTACAGCCACTCTTCAGGAGGGTTGGTTGTTAAATATGGACATAATTCCACTAAATTCTGTCTTTTGATTTCAACCATTATGATTAGAAAGACTGATTTTCTTAAAATCATTATAATCCAGAAATACTCAGGTCAACTGTTTTTGGGTTTAATATAAGTATGTGTGTGTGTGGGGGGGTTCAAAAATTCAGATATAAATAAAATAAAACATCTCTGTAAAAAGACAATATAAATAAAGACAAAAGGAAAACTTCTTTTTAACAATGCATTTTGTCCTCTGAGGGACATTATCAAGGTTAAATATAAGGATTTTATTTTTAAAATACATGTTGCAAAATAGAATTCTTACATTTAACTTGTCCCTTAGGGGACAAAACACATTGGCAAAGTTAAATTTCTCTCTCTCTCTCTTTCTCTCTCTCTCTATATATATATATATATATAACGTCATCCACATATATATATATGCTAATATCTCTTTTTTTTTTTTTTGGAGGCACAGTGGAGTAATGGATAGCAGCTGAGATTGAGGAATCAGAGAGCCGAGTTCAAATTCCAATCGAATCCATTACATTCACTTACATGCTAATACCCTTGGGAAAGGTGTGAATCCTCTTTTTCTCCCTCCAGCTATGGGTAAATAGCAGGCCAGACTGGGTTCTATAGCCTTGGATGGCAACTGGTCTATGAGAAAGAAAATTCTGAATTCAAAACCTGCGGAGGGTTGTTTGGGGACCTTGTGGCATGTAGTACACCAGGTCTCTGTAATCGGCCCTTCAAAAAGTGTGGATGGTCCTGCACGAAACCTTCCCCACTATAATCAAATCTTGTGCTATACATGCGGGTTGGGGACTGCTTGTGAATTCCAAATTCCCATGAAACTCCAATATTGGAGCTGGCTTAACCCACCTTGGGTGAATGCCATTACAGGCAGGTAGGGTAGGTAGGTAATATCTTTTTTCTTGCTCTAGGTTTAGGAATCATAATATTGGCATATCTCCCTCTCCTGATAGTAGCTGATTCCATAAGCCCCTGTGTTTCTTCTATAGCAAGCCCACTCCACTGTTCAGAAAACATAGGTACGCTTGGATGATTACAAAGCCTGTCCACTGCAGATGCATCTTTTACAGAATAGGCTCAGTGCTTGTTGTTTTTTGGTGAAAGAGAGAGAACAAGAGAACATTTTTGCAGTTGCCAGTACTCATCAGTAATGTAAATTTTGATCAGTGATTCAATATTTAAATAACTGGGAAGTATTCTAACAGAAGACAGAAAGTGTGACACTGAAAACTGAATATAGATTGTGATAGTGAAAAATGCCTTCCAACAGCAAAGTAATGTATTAAGAAACCGGAAGATTTTGGTAGAAACAAAGAAAAAATTGTTATGTAAGAACAGTCCTCCTATATGGATGTGAATGTTAGACAATTTTCTCGCATATGAAGAAGAGACTTGAAACCAAAGAAATTAAGTTCTAGAGTAGAATGCTAGGAATAACATTGACCAGATATGTGACATCAAATAACAGAAACTACATCACTTGAGGACTTTCAACAACAACAAATAAAATGGATAGCCCATGTAAATTGAAGAGAAAATAACACCATAATCAAGATAATGATATTCCAGACTACTTCAAACAAAAGGTGAGTAAAGAAACTCCCATCAATACAGGAAAAAGCAATAACAGTTACTACACTTGAGAAAACTATTTTCTTGAAAAATTGTTTTAAGAGAAAGATTTTATAAATTTTAACCATGTTGCACTGTCTGCTTAGCCAATGAGCGTTGGATGTTACCTTATAAAGAAAGGGCTGGTGCTTCTGCTATATATTTAGAGATTCTTGATAAAATACAAAGAAGAGTCTGCAATGTTATTAGTCCTGACCTGGCATCTCTACCTTAGTCACTTTAGAACCACTGTAACATAGCTTCCCTGTGCCTTTTCTATAAATATTTTAATGGCAATTGTTTTGTTGAGCTTTCCTCTTTGGTAACTAGACTTTATGAATTTAAGTGCAGTACTAGATTGGCAGACTGGTCTCATTCTTTTTCAGCTGAATTGGCTAGATGTGACAGTAAGTTCTATGCTAACAGTTTCTTCTGTCACACTTCTTGCCTGTGGAACTCTCTTTTGACGTTTTTTCTTGCCAGTAAACTTTGATCTTCAAAAAATTAAATGCAATGGTAATTCTGCCTTCTTAATTCCTGCTTTTTTTTTTATTGTTCCCACATGTTAATGTTTTTTTTCTTTATATTCTCTCACATTCATAACCCCCTTGGGTCTTAGCGGCCTTATTGCCTTGCTTGGGGTGAAATGATTAAAAAAATGAATATTATTACTTTTATACAAAAGAAAAGAAAAAAAAGAGAATTTTTCATTAGAAGTTCAAGAAGAGTTAAAAAAAAAACATTAGTGGTGGCCATAGAAACACAGGAAGTGAGGAACTCAAAAGAAGGTTTCTTCCCTGCAAGTAACTTGTTACAACAAATTGCAATTGAAACAACATATGTCTACTTACTGTCCTGCCTGATACAGAAGCTATACATATGATAAGTTCTGTGTCAAAGACAAAAAGTATAGCAGCAGTGGTGGCTGTGTTTTTGCAGCCATGTTTAGAGATCATTTTTCATCCCTGAATCCAGAAACACAGAGGAGAGAAGACATAACACAAGACAAAGAATGCAAAAACGTAATTCAAGACATCATTGTTTGCCCCCCAGGGTCACGTCACAACACGAACTACTAACAAAAGATATAAACAAATAGATATATATTAATATCAAGCTTGTAATACACATTTTAGTAACAAAATACTGCTTATTTACATTATTTTTTAAGTAAAAGAACACAATTGCTTTGTTAAAGTAATACAGTTTATATGAGGTTAAATCAGTCTGGTTTTGTCTGTTTGTAATTTGTTTGCCAAGGATGAAGAGAAAAGAGGGATCAATGATTTCAGTTTGGCTCCTGCAGGAACTCTCTGTTAGAGATTCATACGCTATGACTACTTGGGAGACGCTGGAATGTATTCTTAATCATTCTGGTTTAGCAATTTTCCTTTTTTTCTTTTCCAATTTGCCACATTTGTTTTTGAGATATTCAATATCAGTTTTTTTAAGAAGGGAACCTGGTATGCCTGAATGAAGAATCCGCTTTTGAGAAAGGAAGCAAGGATGAAGCACAAAGGAAAAGAGTATGTCAGGATGAAGAATAACTGATTATAGGTAAACTGAAAAAACAGACCATCTGAATTGTTGAAGATGAAATATAACAGGATGTGTAAAGTTAAAAGATAATATAAGTTGTCTAACCATGGCTAATTCTGGCAGAAGGCCAAAACAGTTGAGCACTCAGGAATGAATTCATTATTGTTGGCAATGTAATATTAGCATGGAAATTTCTTTGCTATTATATAACAATTCTTATCTACGAGAGATGAGTAAAATAGAAACGTTTATAAATAAACGTTAAAGGTTTTTTTGTATATTGGCATGTATATTCATCATGTCTAGCCTTTATATTTTTTTGTAGAAAATGGAGTAAAATGTTTAAAAATTCAGAGCTAAAAAATGAGGATGCATTTTATTAGAGCACCATTTTTCTGCAACTCTAAAATGCATGATCCTGACGTGCTTGATAAAATCAGGTTACTAACAGAGTATATAACTTACTGAACAAAGCTTATTGTCCAAATCAATTCTATCCTTTTTTATATAAAACTGTGAACAAAAGAAGTAGCTATTTTCATCAACATATCCGCAAGAAAAACAAGAATATAAGAAACAAAATTTGCATTTCAAACAAAATGTTTTGCATGAAACTCTGAAAAAATAGAAAGCAAAACAGATGAAATATATGCAAAAGAAATCATGAAGTGTAGATACACTGAAAATAAAAACAAGAAAGGAGATGTAAAGAGTCAGTAAAGGTCAAGGTGTGTTCAGTCATATTAGAGAAAAGAGTCCCTGTTAATCGGGTGATATTTACCTGACAATTTATGAGTAAAAAAATAAGATAAAACAACTTTATTGATTATCTACATCTCACCAGTGTATTTCTTATGCTTGATTTCTCAAATTAACAAAAATGAATCTATGCAAGAAAATGCTACAATAATTTCAATCATATACAACATGCTAACTTGATTCCTGAAAAAAATGTAAAATTGTAAGGAGTTCTAAAATGGAAAATTCTGAAAAGCATAGATTTATTAAAACATAAATGTGTATATTGTGTCATGAAACATGTTTGTAATGTATTATATCATTTATCAAGTGGTTAATTTAAAAAACAATATCTGAAAGAGTCAGTCAGTTATGTGCCATGCATGATACATACTTAGGCGATCATGTATCTTTTGATACATGACTGATGAGGCAGAGTTTTTCCCCGCAGTAGGTTGCCATTTCTTTCTGCAGTAAACCAGTTGCCATTTAAGACTATAGAACCTGGTCTGTCCTGCTTTTTATCCATAGCTGAGGGGGAGAAGAAAATGATTCATACTTTTCCCAAAGGCATTAACGCGTAAGTGAATGTAATGGATTCAACTTGAATTTGAACTCAGCTCTCCGATTCCTCAATCCAAGCCACTATCCATCATTCCACCATGCCTCCTTCATCCCTCAGAAAGACTAAAATACAAATATGTTCACTATATTATAAAAGACTTAAAGTATTAAAAACAGAAACATTTCATTAGAAACAAAGAAATGTGTTGAACTTTTATGCAATACTCCTGTATTGCAGTGAATCCTAGACAATATTCCCATAGACAAAGAGGTGACTTGAGGCCCCAGATTTGCTTCTATAGAAGTATGCTGAGAATACCATGGACAGAATATGTGAATATTAAGAAAGTTTTAAGAAAAATGTGAATGCAAAGAACACTTCTTTTCTTTTCTTTACTTTTAATCAATTGAACCCAAGCAAGGTGATAATGCCACTAAGACACAAAGGGATACTGGGAGTGAAAAAGAATTAAAACAAAAAAAAACTTTAGAAAGCAGCTGAAACCCAATCCTAAACAGGGAACAAGTGATAAATCTTGACTAGTATGGCCATCAGTGGCTTCTGAACAGTTTTGTCTCCTGCGCTTAACTGAGAAGGCTTTGTTCCACACATGGCATGCTTTTCAGACACTTTCTAAAAATTCCATATGGTTGGGATCATCCCTTCAAGAAGTCATTTCCTTGATAAATCAATCATTGTGAGTCACATGACTGACGTTTGAAAAATGGGAAAGTTTTCCATGGCTGAAATGTTGTAACTATAGCAACCAAGATGAGGACATGCTTATATATCAGGGCTGCTAATACATATTATTCTATTATAATTGTGCTGGTCCTCTCTTCGTTAGTTTGCACAACCGTTACACCCTGCAAGTACCTCATTAATAATGGACTATTTCTTTTTGATTGCATAGAAAGAGGGAAAAAGACACTACTTGGTTTCAGTGAGAAAATGAAAGAAGTGAAGATTAATGTCTCCTGCCCCATAAATAATGAACTATTCCATTTTGATTGCATGGAAAAACAGAACATATCAGAGACTCTTATTATTCAAAGTACAGTCAATTATAAAAGCCTCAGGGAATTCCAGTAAGATATCTTTAATTATTTCTAAGATACAATGGTTCAGAGATTTATCTAACAATTGGACAATGAACTTGACAGAAGAGTGAAAAACAAAAAGAATGGGATCAATTATAAAACTTATACTTTGAGAAACTTTTCCAATGAATGCCAAAAATTTGTGCTGCAGTAATCAAAGCTAAAGGAGGGTATTATAACGAGAGCAAAACTTAATCGTAAAATGCTTTTTTTCTATTTGTTATAATAAAATTTCTGGTAAAAAAAATCATGTCTCACTTTTTTAAACTACGGATAATAATTTTCTCTAATTTAAAATATAAAAAAAATTCCAATTTAAAAAAATGATCAGGAGTGGCCTCAAACGTTTGAACTGTAGTGTATATATATATATATATATATATATATATAAACCAAAACTGTAGGTGTTCCAATGAGGTCTTTTATATATAAAAATATGAAAAAGATAACACCATAATGAGAGCTGAATGTATAAATTTATATACAGTGCAATATAAATTATATATGCACACACATATAATTTTTTACAATGGTGTTCACCTTATACAAGGCCCAAGAGCCACTCAATAGTGCAGAGGGTTACAAAAAAGGAGCTACTATTTATGGGGATATGTGGGAAAGATAATGGTTAATGGTAGACTTGTTAAGACTGTGGTGATTGGGGAAAAATTCTCTTGGGAGTTGGTTCAACAATGAAGCTGCTTGAATGAAACTTAAAATGGAATACAAAGGGAATAAGGTTGGTTTGCTACAATGTGTGTGTGGAAATGTGGGAGCTTAGCCATGAAGGTTAGAAATGGTAGAACTAAAGAATGTAGTTCATTTGAATACATTTACATGGAAATGGAAATAGCAATAGAGCAGCAAGAACCTTGTGACATTTCATCTGTGAAAAGATATATATATATATATATATATATATATATATATATATATATATATATATATATATACACACACACACACACACACACACACACTATTTACATTGTTATGACTGTTGTCCTCATCTTCATTGCCATATTCATAATGTTTTGGCTGTTGTATGCTCCAGCCTTCTTTAGGTGATTGGAATTTCAAACTGAACCCTTTATTTTATCCACCAGGGTAGAAATAAAGGGCTCAGTTCAAAATTCCAATCACCTGAAGAAGGCCAGATTTTATAATGTCTGACACATAGTGAATATGGCAACAAAGTTGAGGATAACAACTGTAAATAGGGTAAATAATTGCAATATGTCATCTCAATACATGGTTACATATATATCTTTATCTTTGAATCATATAACTAGCTTTAAAGCTCTATGATCTTGTAACTGACCAAAGAAATAGCTAACCTCACAAATATAATATATTGGCCTTCTCAAAGAATTTTAACTGCTCTTATTTGGGAGTCTTAGAATAAATCACCCTATAACACACAGTTTGGATCAATTTTTCTTTAAATCAATATAAATAAAACACAGCTCTGCAATATTAACTGAAAATGAAGTAAATACCTTTCCAGCCAGAAGATGATGGAAGAAAAAATAGATATAGTTACAAGCTGGAACTAATTTAATGGCATTTAATCAATGGTAAAACAAAGCTTATGTTTCATTTAACATCTTGTTTTTTATTGCCTGGTTAATTTGAAAGATCTTAAAAAATTATATCAGTTTTTTAATATTGCAAAACTCTTTTTGTTTTCAACAAATACATTTTATCAATACAGGTAATACCTAGAAAGGCTGTTTTGTATTGAAAATATATTCAATACATATTCCTGAAATCTGTTTGGATTCTGATTTAAAATGGGAATGTATTTACCAATAAGGAATTTATGGTAAACATTAGAGATTGAACAATGTGTTTTAAAGTAATTGTCATAGCTTGATCATGATTCTGATTAATAAACTGTATTTGAACTCTGATTTAAAATTGGAATGTGCATTGGAAAGGTTTTATGACCAAACAAAGTGAACGAACAAGAAGTATTTTAAAAAAATTGAATTGTTTCAAATCAACTATCCTCCAAATAATGTTGTTTGTTTGGCACAATAATACTAAAAAGAAATTGACCAACAGCCGAAAAGAGTAAAGGACCAATTTCATTTACACCAAGAACATACATTTTTAAAGGGATAGTTCCCAGTGTTTAGGTTTAACATTGTCAACTGTGAGAAGATAGATTAAAATCAATAAACAAAATAATAATGAATAAATAGAAAAAGTAAAAGAAATATATTTTTCATGATGCTAGTAATAAAGGAACCAGCAATTTTATTAGACCCACTTTGCTTCACACCCATTAAAATTCACACCTTTTCATAAACTTAACCACCCATTAGGTGTTTAAGTCTATGAAAAGACAAATATTTCCTTCCTCTTCATCTACCTTGCTCCAAGATATAGTAAAACATGCATAAAGACATTCCTATCTCTTTTCCCCTGGTTGACTGATAAGTGAACTCTATTTTCCTCTTTCCAATACAGTATGTGGAGGTGTTTTTCAGCTCCACTCATGAAGTAAGTACTTTGGTCATTCCAATTCAATGCAAAGCTGACTTGAGCTTGACCATTTTCACTCTTGTCATCCTTACTTAATCTAACTTCTAAACCAGAAAAAGATAATGGACATACTCAGGAGACTTTGAGAACTTTGTTTCTCTACAGTTTCTATAAAAAAAAGATAGAATAAACAGTCCTTAGTAGTAGCCTTAAGGTTTTGTTGCCCCTACATTAACTGTTGATATTTGAACACACACATGCCTACAAGACGCCAACTTGTAATGTTTAAATTCCATAAAACTGAAAATCTGATAGGCTTTTCCTTATCACGCTCAGTGAAGAAAGGATACAGAGATCAACAACAATTAGGATCAATAAATATGTTCATATTAATCTTGCTTAAAGGTTGATTGAAGACTCATTTCAGGCAAAAGTAAATGACCTCACCACTGAACAGTTAATTCTGGTATCTTTAAAATCTGTAATCTTTCCCAATTAGGCTCTTTTTATTCATAGAACATAGAATCAAATTGATGAGAGAAAAATCAGCATTTTACTTGAAGACTGATTTTAGATTCTAAGTTTTTGGCCTTATCTATCCAACCCTTTAAAATAATATTATACTGAAATAATTTCAAGAGATGGAAAGATGGTGACAGAAAAAAAATAAAAAAAAGTGAGAGAAAAAAATCTTTATGCGAGTAAAATTTTAGAATAAATATTGCAAACTGGTTGCTAGGTTTCTGAAGCAGGAACTGATTTATGATAATTTCAGTGAAAAAAATGGAAATGCAAATCCTTTTTATTAAAATGTACATTGCAAATGTTATGGTTGTGTGCTTATAAGAAAAGTTAAAACTTTTCTTATTTATCTTTTTTTATGGTGGGTGAAGTGAAGGTTAAAATATTTTCTGGTTTTGCAGTTTCACCAGCTTTCAAAATTGCAAGTGACAATCTGATTGTGTTTCTGAATGGCTAAAGAGAAATTGTTGATAAAGCCTTTTTATGAAAGGCTTTATCAACGGAGTGAAATGGAAAGAAAAAAAAAACATGAAAATATAGACCATAAAATACAGAAAAGTATAAAAGAAAGGCATTCCATAAGTAAGGATTAAAAAAAAGAAAGGTAGATAAAGAGAAATAAGAAAACTGAATATATAGATAAGATAGATATACATATACAAATATACTGAATGCAGTGAATGTAGTCATACTAAGCTATGACAAGTGCAGCAGAGACCAGTGTTTTTAAAGACAGAGATCACTATCAACAACTTCTGAGATAAGTTTAGTTGCTTAAATTAGATGAATAAAGAATAAAGCAAACCATGAGCAATAAATGAAAATTACGGTTATTTCTGAGATGCATACATCAGTACAAGAGTGAATATAAAACTTAAACACTGAAAACTGGAAATAAAAAGGTTACTTAACAATGAGAAAGACTGTTGAAATTTCTAGGACACATAATGAGGAAAGAAGGTTTGGAAAATTTGACACTCAAAGGACATATAGAGGGGTAGAGAGGAACAGTGAGCAACATATTTAACTAGCTTGTGTAAATGGATGGCAGAACAGGAATTGGGAGGGTGGATAAAGAGATAAGCATTGTTAAAAGCTACAATGGATAGGAAGTTGTGGAAGCCATGATTGCTTATGGCATGATGGCACATAAGGGAAGAAGTAGACATACTATCTAGTTGAACAAATATAAACGGCCATAGAATATTTAAAAGCGAAAATACTCTGTGGCATTGCAGCAAAAATGACACACAAAGACATTTCGGTAAGACAAATGGAAATGTAAGAAAAAGTATGTACAAAAATAGGTAAAATAGAAAGAGAAAAAAGAAAGAAATAATCTAAAGGAAGGAAAAAATCATAAAAAATGGAAAAGGAGAAAAAAAGAGTGATAAAAATGGAAAAGGAGAGGAAGAAGGAGAGTGATAAGAACGGACAAGGAGAGGAAGAGAGTGATAAGAATGGATAAGGAGAGGAAGAGAGTGATAAGAATGGACAAGGAGAGGAAGAAGGAGAGTGATAAAAACGGAAAAGGAGAGGAAGAGAGTGATAAGAACGGACAAGGAGAGGAAGAGAGTGATAAGAACATACAAGGAGAGGAAGAGAGTGATAAGAATGGACAAGGAGAGGAAGAAGGAGAGTGATAAAAATGGAAAAGGAGAGGAAGAAGGAGAGTGATAAGAATGGACAAGGAGAGGAAGAGAGTGATAAGAATGGATAAGGAGAGGAAGAGAGTGATAAGAATGGACAAGGAGAGGAAGAAGGAGAGTGATAAAAATGGAAAAGAAGAGGAAGAAGGAGAGTGATAAAAACGGAAAAGGAGAGGAAGAGAGTGATAAGAACGGACAAGGAGAGGAAGAGAGTGATAAGAATGGACAAGGAGAGGAAGAAGAGAGTGATAAGAATGGAAAAGGAGAGGAAGAAGAGAGTGATAAGAATGGACAAGGAGAGGAAGAAGGAGAGTGATAAAAATGGACAAGGAGAGGAAGAAAGTGATAAAAATGGAAAAGAAGAGGAGGAAGGAGAGTGATAAAAATGGAAAAGAAGAGGAAGAAGGAGAGTGATAAAAATGGAAAAGGAGGGCAACAAAGAGAGTGATAAAAATGGAAAAGGAGAGAAAGAGTGATAACAATGGAAAAGGCAAGGAAGAAAAGGAGTGATAAAAATAAAGAAAATAGAGATAGAAAAGTAAAGAAAGACAGATTATAAGAAGAAGGGATGAAAAGAAGTAAAATTATTTATTACAAAGGAGAGGGGGAGGTGAGAAAAACATTTTCTACAAGTATCAGCCAACACAGAGACAAGCTAAATCAGTTTCTGCAAATATTTCTATGGTTGAACAAGAAATTGCCAAATCATACTATTAGAGTGATTGCCGGCTTCTTTCCTGTTATGTGACATTATCCCAAGATACCATGAACAATCAATACATTGGCTGTTTGCTTTCAAAGTGAGATTTTTGCCTTTCTATAGCACACAATATAGTCACTAGGGCATACTAGTTCACAATATACCATTATAATGATGGACTCATTAAAGAATGATAATATACAACAAAGAATATTATAATTTATATCATCAGAAAAGAATGAAAGTAATTCTGATCAAACATATTTGTAGGAATTAATAGAAACAAGAATTGCTTTTTGTGATATTTATTCACTTCACCTTCAGTACAATATTACTGCAAGTGACTCAAGAAGCTTTGTATAAGGAAGTTAAAATAATAAAGAATAACAATAAAAATACAAAATAATAACTGGGAAGACAACATAGTGATAAAAAGTGTGTAGCAACCAAATCACTGATCAACTGCAAAAGATATTTGGATAAGATTTAATGCACATGAGTCAGCTGGAAAGTTCATAAGCTGACCAAGACATAAATGTATTTAAAGACACCAATTGGTAAGCTAAAAGACATGAAAGTGTTACCAGAATACAATAGCAGATCAGTAAGCTGTTGTATGAACTTTCCAGCCAAACTTTGTTTATTAAAAATAAAAATGATGAAAACGAGGTTTAAAGTAAAAGATTGAAAAAACATGATTTTCAGTGTTCTAAAGTATCCATGTATATATATATATATATATATATATATTTAATCATTTCACCCCAAGCAAAGTGATAATGCCACTAAGACACAAGGGTTTACTGGGAGTGAAAGAGAATGAGAAGATTTTACTGAGGAGAAAAATCAATAAAAATACAGGATTCAGGAAGACAAAAGATGGTGATTGGCATCACATTTAAATTTTTGAAGATTGGAGCAAGAATTTGGAATAGAATTCCAGAGGTGAGAAGTGCTAGAAAAGAAATTATTAGTATAGAACATCACTCGGTTTGCATTCCTCTTGGTCTTTTGAACAGAAGTAGAGGTTTATCCCTTGTTTCTTGTTTAGGATTGGATTTATGGTTATTTCTAAAGTCTACTTCAACTTTATACTTTTAACATCTATGCCTAAACTCTGCACTTTTATTTACTATTTATTTACCTTTTTTCCTCAGTAGGAATTGACAGGTTTGCCTATCACCTGGTTCACACTCCTCCCCGATCTTTTGAACAAGAGAGGGGTTTATTCCTTGCTTCTGGTTTAGGATTGGGTTTTCAGTTCCTCCTAAAGTCTTTTCCTTCACTTTAACTCCCAATAGCTCTTTGCATCTTCATAGCATTATCGTCTTGTTTGAGTTGAATTGATTAAAAAAAAAGAACATATGGTTACATCTAGCTAGTAAAACAGTAAAACCTATTGGCCAATCAAGTAGCATGCTTAAATTCATGCAGTCAAGGCACCAAGGAGGAAAGCTCATCAGAACAAATGACATAAAAATATTTGTAGAAAAGATAGAGTGAAGCCATGTTATGTTGGTGAGAATGTGACAGAAGTTGAAATGCTACATAAGGATTAATTACATTACAGACTCATCATTGAATTTTGTCAAGAATCTCAACATTTTTAATATTTCAAATTTTATTTTTGTGGATATCTGTATTTGAATAGATGCTACATATATTTCAAACAGTGTTTATTATGTCTACCAGAGTGAACATTTTCTTTATTCAGCTTTCTGAAGTCCACAGACCAGTAAATGCTGTTTTAAAAAAAAAAACAGTTTGTCTACTCAAATACAGGTAACCATAAAAAAATAATGTTTGAAGAAATATATAATTAGCCTCAGACCAAACCAGTTCTAAATTTAGAGTTGCCCTTTTTTTGGGCTGGTTGTCAACCAAGGCAAGCCCAGTCTACCTTGCTGAGAGGAGAAGAGATAAATTCATACCTTTTTAATGGAATTTGTGTGAAAGCAAACACAACAGCCTCAGCTGGAATTTGAACTCAGCATGCCATTACCACTTTCCATACACACACGTGTATGTGATTTATATTAAACACCATATTATCTGTTCATAGACATTTTTTGAGATAGAATTTCCTTAAAATTATGCCTTTTCAGTATATAAATGATCATGGCTCTCTACAGCCTTTGTTGAGAATTTACATAATTTCTTGAGAAAGATAGTGGAATGGTTTCCAACTGCCTTCTCCATTGTTTTGAAAGAGTAGTCATTCTCCTAGACTGGCTACCACCCAAGGCTAGAGAGCCCAGACTTTCCTGCTATTTAACCTATATCTGAGTGGTGGCAGGAAATATTAGCTGATTCCTTTACCATGGGCTTAAGTATAAACATGTAGGCAACAAACTTGGCCAGAATTTGAACTCAACTTGTATCCACTATCTGAAGCAATAACCATTAAGCTACACACACATCCAGAGGTAGAAATTAATCTATCTTGAAGTCTAAAAAAGAAAAGAAAAAAAATACATGTACACACAAAATTAATTTGCTTTTGCCCTTGAGTTTGAAGAAGTCATCCTTTCGCATGACTTCTTTCATAAAGTTCCCAAATAAAACCAATATCCTGATCAGAACTTGGGAAATCAGTATGATTATTACAGATCTCGACAAGGCTTCAGAACCACGTTATTGTCATAAGGCCATGTTTTGTTGACAGCAAACAAGCAGTGTGGAAACTCTGTACAGCCTGTTAGCACCCAACAACACCTCATGGATATTAAATGATCAGGATGACCAGCTGATATTCCAATGACAAGACCATGAGTGAGTAAGTAGCCTCTGGAGACAGTCTTAAAGAGGCAGTCTGTAGAAATGGAAAAATAGAAAAACTGCTTGTAACTGCCACAGACAGTCTTATTTTATAGGATGAACTAAAGTGTATACAGATTCGGTGGGAAAGATTTTACAAGAACAAAATGGAAGTAGTCTTTTTTCAAGACACAAGGGAAAAGGAAGAACTGTTGAAGATTTATAGCCTAAAGTTAAGAAAATACACAAGACTGAAATAAAAATATACAAGATTGGAGATTCATGACCAAATTGAACTGTTAAAATCTATTATTTTTGGAAATCAAAATTTTACTTCTTTTCTCATTGGGCTGATATTTGTATCTTCTATAAGTAAAAGATCTTATCTATTCTTTTAATAACAAATATCTCTGTCAATGTAAATAAAAATAGCAAAATTGAGTTCCATGTGGTAATGAATACTTTGGAACATTTACAAGGCATCAAATTTAATTTACTGAGTTAACTATCACAATGCTTACAATCTGGGCCTTTCTGGTATCATAGTGTCAAAATGAATTATGATAATAATAGAAAGATTGTTTTCCATATTATCAGCCATTATTTATACTATTTATATGTGGGCTATTGTCCACATCTTTGTTATTGTTATCACAACATTTTGGTTTTGAATGGTGTACCTTCTGGACTTTACCAGGTGAGAACAGTCTATACCCCATCCTGGCTGTGACTGGAATAAACAGTTCAGTTCAAAATCCTCAGTAGGTTATCCCAGATAAACATACACCTGATGAAAGATGGAAGCTACAATGGGCAAAACCCTGTGATAACAACAATAATGGGTCCACGTGTAAATATTGTTAGTAATGATAACTGCTCATGCCAGAAATTCAGGTAGAAATCCTCATTCATATCTATAGGAAACATATTCAGCTAAAACTTGTTCAAACTTTAACTTATTCCTTTGGTGTATTCTTGTTGCCATTACTGTGTTAGGATACAGAAGGTGCTTATTTCTCTTTGATGGAGATATGTCACATGGACCACTTAGTGATGTCACTCAATACAGTGACAAGAGCAGCAGTTAAATTTAGTTTGTTTACAGCAGCCATATGAAAAGGTTGCTTTCTAAACATGGCTTCTCCAGACACAAGAATATCTCCATATTATATGTAAGACCCTTCCTTTTTGTTTATTCTTACACACTACTTTGTTGTGTAGATATATGTGATATATTATTCTCTGCATGGGACATGTGCATATATATATATATATATATATATATGTATATATACTTTTGTGTATGTCTAAATGATATAAAAGTCTCTCTGAGAACCAAGCATGTTTGTCATTCTTTTTCCTTTCAGTTATTCTGTCCCATCTGTGAACTACAGTGTTATTATATCATGGATATAATAATGTCCAATTTTGGTTTGATCTGAGTTTTGTAAAGAGAGTATGACTGAAAGAGTCTGGAGCAATGCAAGAAACTGACCCTTTTCCAGAATCTTTAGTGATGAATCATGTATATGAATTCCACTTGAGATCTGGGATTAATGTTGAGCTCCAATAGACATTCAAGCCAAGAGGCCTCATTGAAATTACAGCTCTTATCATGACATAAGAAAATTCAGGGATTGCTTAATGATGACTGAATGTTACTGGCTTACTTTTGGAGGTACTGAACCAACATTTTTCCCTATTGAACTGTTAGAGCTAAATCAAAGGTGAGATTAGCTGCTAAGCTCTAATATCTATGTAAACTGTGCTATCATCTGTATAGATATTTACAGATCTGTGATGGTTCTAGGCAGATCATTAACGTAAACCGGAAAGTCAGTAGGATCACGAAGAAAGCTCCATTAATGATGACCTTCATGGATTTACCAGATAGGCAGGACTTGATAATTATGAATTTTTTACCAGAGATGGCATATGATGCATAGAGGCTATCCTGTATGACGCAACTTGTCAAAGTGCCACATTGATTCTTTGTGCAATAACAGGATATCAGCAGTGGACATAAAGAGTGAAATCTATATTGTTTGTCACTTAGGGGGTTCATTTATGTACAATAATCAGTTTGTAAATTTAACTAAGTCACATAGTATAGGTGCAATGTAATTAAATATTACCAGTGACACTACAAATAAGTTTGAATTTATCTTGTAAATTTAAAATTTATCTACATATATTAATAGGTGTATGTTTTTTTCTTACCTGATAATCAATGAATAATCAGAAATGTACTGCCTTACCTGCAAATAAATTAAAACATCATACATTAGAAATATGTTTATATTTCAAATCAATTACATCAAATATTTACTTTTCCATTTAACCATTAATTAAAAAAAATAAATAAATGAACAGATCCATCAATTATTTAAACAAAAAAACAATTAAAAAAAATTATCTATATTTATCAAATAACCCCAACTTAAAAAAACACCAGAAAATTCAAGAAAATGAATTACCCTAAAATCCCCAAAAGTCTTGCAGTCTGTAATACTGGAAATGACATTGTTATATTATCTTTCAAAGTCAGAGCCAAAAGAGAGAAAAAAGAAGAGTAAAGAAGAGGGAGAAAGTAGTAGTAGGAGGACACCATGACATTCAACACAAACACACACACACTAACACACACAAAAGAAAAAAATATCAACCCCATACCAATGACCAGTGCATAAATTGATTTTTACCTCAATATAAAAATAATGAAAATAAGAAAATCTGCAGTCAATTGCTGAAACATCCTGATGAGTGAACAGAATGATTGTAAAATGGTTTGTCTCCAGAGTTGAGGTGCTTAATTTAACTTAATTCAGCTAAGTGACAAATTTTATTTTATTAATCCTAAAATATTTTTAAACAGGAATCATAAACTCTGTTTTCTTTGCATCACTTGTTTTTATTTAAAAAGAAAAAAAGAAAAAAACTTTTAATATTCCTTCAAGTAAACATTTGAACCACTTACAGTGTGCAGACCTGATCAATTTAATCAACTGACCCCAACCCCTGTCTGTGGACCTTGTTAAAAATAAAAGACAACACAATCTAAAAATATTTAGATTAGCTACATCTGTTCAGTGATAAATGACTGTGTAATCTCATTTTTGATAAAGCTGTCTTACACAATCCAACCTCAATACAAAATAAACCAGAATAATTCCCACTTTTCTGCTACCATTATTTGTATAAGTTTAGGCTAAAAGAACAGTATGTAGGGGAAACTAAAGAATTCCTAATTTCTTGGATCATGAAGATTCTACTGATCTGAAATACAGATATTTTAAATTTTTTAAATCATTTCACCCCAAGCATGAGAATGGATGCCAAGGGGCACTGAGAGAGAAAAAGAATGAGAAGACTTTAGTGAGGAGAAAGGACAATAAAAGAACAGGATTCAGAAAGACAGTAGATGGTGATTGACACTGGATTTAAATTTTTGGAAATTGTAGGTGGCTGGATAAGAAGTATCCAGAAGAGAGTTCCAGAAGTCTGAGAAAATAAATTATTAGAATAGAACATCGTCCAGTTCACACTCCTCCTGGTCTTTTGAATAGGAGTAGAGGTTTATCCCTTGTTTAGGATTGGTTTTAAGATTCCTTCTAAAGTCTACTCCAACTTTTTTACTTCTAACATATCTGCCTAAACCATGAAATTTCATTAATTATTTACTTTTTTCTCAATATGAATTGATGGATTTGTCTATTGCCTGGTTCACATTCCTCCCCTGTATTTTGAACAGAGGTCTAGTGAGAGAGAAAAAAAAAGAGATATTTGTGAGGAGAAAAGACAATAAATAGGATACAGGAAGACAGTAGATGACAATTTATGCTGCATTTAAATTTTTGAAGATCATAGGTTGCAGGGAAGCAAGAGTCCAGAGGAGATTTCCAGAAGTGAGAAGTGAAAGAAAAAAAACTATTAGAATAGGACTTACGGTTACATCTAGCTCGTTCAACAGTAAAACGAGACCTTGTCGCCAATTTATTTGTACACTTAAATTCCTGTGGTCAACTACCAATAGCTCATTAGAACAATATATGCATCAACAAGTTTGTTTAAAAAAGAAGACAATGAAAATGTCTATAAAGTATTGAAATCATTCCAAAAAGGTAAAGTTCAGGAATATGCAGAAACTGAAACATCACATGGTTATGGCTGAGGTATTAAGTTTCTCTGAATTCTCGTCCCTATCCCTACTGTAGCCAAAAATGTGTCAAAGTTTGTTTTGATATTGCCTTGCTTATCAATAATATTTTGTTGCACTTAACTGGGGTTGAAGATAGATAGCAAGAGAGGATTAAGAAATTATTTATGAACCAGAGTACCTAAATGTTTATCAACAGCAGAACTCTTGTCACACACCCCAGGTTAAAAAAAAACAAAAAAAAAAATCCAGTACAAGACACCTGTTCCTAGGCACAGATTGTTGCCAGCCAGCTGATCTGATAAGGAAAAAAAGGAACATTTTTTCATCCACTAATAGAACTGAACTTTTATTTTTATTTCTTATAAAACATTAAGCAAAGATAACAATGTCAGGTGGAGAAGAGGTTGAGAATCGTATCAGAGGAGAAAAATACATTCTACAAGTACACAAGGAATGACTATGCAACTGTGTTAATCATTGGCTGTAATTTTAAAATCTGGACTGGGAAGATTTGGGCACTGTTGAAGCTTAAATAAGCATGGAATAATACAACACAAAATGTACGTTAACAAAATGTATTGAAACAAAGAATAGGTACACAATATTTACAGTTAGTTTGGTATATTCTTGGGAAGACTGTTCCTGCATAATGGGTTGACTAAATCGTAGTCGGGCAGAGTCTCTGGATTCAATTTCTTAATCTCTACTATCTTCCCCATCTTCCGGTACCAACCCATATTTATATGGTCGGTAGTCCGCTTATGTAAATTAGGTGTATCATACACAACAGGCACCAAACGGGTTAACGAGTTTATCAAGTTGAATGCTCTGAGTCACATTGGAAGAGGAGGATTCTTTCTTTTCTTTTTTTTTTTTCTTTTTTGTTTAAAAACATGTGCTGTCTATCATTTCAGGTTTGCTTCTCTACCAAAGGAAGTGGCCAAAGATTGAATGGACAGCATCTGATTTATTTCTAAGAAATTTTTTTTTAATTTATGGGATGATGCCAAAGTAAAAGTGCTTGCTGCATGTACATGGTTTAAAGAACAATCAAAATGAGAAGAACTCAAAGTGTCCACCTACTTCTTATCATTCAACAGAATTTTGTTTGTAGCATGACAGCAGCATTAACATGAGACTATAATTAACCTAAATATATCAAATACATGTCTTTAATGAATATATAGAGAAAATATATATTTTTATACAGATACACATATAACAGAATGAAGTGCACAAAAGAATAAAAATAAACTATACTCAATAAAAAATGAGCAGAGACAAAATGGCAGACATGGAAAATTAAAGGCAGCAACTCCTACAGAAGGTCGTAAAAAAAATATAGGATAAAAGAGCTAAACATCAATTGTAAGAAGACGGAATATATGATTGCCAGTCAGAGGGACATCCCAAGATGTAAATGACAAACTGGAGATGCCAAAATTAAACAGGTACAAAAATGTAAGCATCTGGGAAATGTTTTAACAGCAATGTAAAATGTAACACTGAAATCTGAAGGTGCAATGAAACAGCAAAAAAAGTGTTTTTGATATGTTGGAAATCTATGCACATTAAAAAGTATAATTAATCTCTATCTATAAAAGGCTGAATGTGTGTGTGTGTGTGTGTGTGTGTGTGTGTATGTGAATGCACGGCCAGAATTTTTGACAGATTTGCACCAAAATTTACATGCACATGCTCCAAGTTATCGGAAAGGCCAAGACCTACATTGCATTTCCCAACTCCCATCAATAGTGGAAATAATCGATTTTTTCATGCTTCTATGGCAGTTTTCATGTAGTTTGCAGCCATTTTGTACTGGCCAGAGTGAGAGCCAATAGCTGGCTGCCACGAATAGGAAGGAAGATTCTATTGGCCAGCATGAGAGCCAACAGCTGACTGACATGAATGTTAACTAGCATGCTAGCATGCAAAAAAAAAATTATAGCTGCATTCATCACAAGTGGGAAAATTTAAATCTGCATGGCACTTTACTCCAATTGGCTCATTTGCTTGCTTAAACTCAACGTTGATTCTGATTCGGCAGAACTGGGTTGGGTGTGAAAAAATATTTGTTGTTAGCATTCTTTTTCATTCGGTTTTTCCAGTTCTTGAGTCCTTTTTAAAAGCTGATCGTTTTGTGTTCATTTTGTTTAGTTCTTTTTTCGTAACAGATTTAATGTTTAGTATAGAGCTTAGAAAAAATTTGCAGTGTGAGATAGGCAAGAAGTAAGGCATGTAGCAACATCAGCACGGCAAAGGGCACTCCTTTAAAACAAGGAAGGGCAAAAATATTTTAAGTCAAGTGATAGCGATTGCTGTATGAGTCGAACGATTTTTGAATTAAGCACAGGCAATGCCCGGCCATGCTGCTAGTAAGAAAATATAAATCAAGTATATTTACAGATATACACATAGAATCAAAGTGTCAGTGCCGATATACAGTCAATATAGTATTTATATATATACAGGATTAATACAAATATAAAATTTGTCACTTAGCTGATTGATATTAAGTACCCCAACTCCAGAGTACTGCAGATGAATTTTTGTGTAATTGCTTGGTCCATTCATCAAGCAGTATCAGCAATTCTTTGTTGATTTTCTCATTTTTATATTAGGTTAAAAAATAATTTAAGAATTTTCTTATTGGTGTCAGGTAGATTTTTTTGTGTTTGTGCAAGTGTGCATAAATATGTAGAATAATTTTCTTGTCTCCCTATATTCTCACATTATTCCTTTTCCTTATTTTTTTTCTCTTTTTCAGTTTTGTGTGTCAAAGATAATCTGACAATGTTATTTCTGGTATCACAGACAGCAGTTTTTTTAGGCTAATTTTTTTCAAATATTCTGGAGATTTTTAAGTTAGGAAAATATAAGTGTATTCCATTTTTTATTTATTTTTTATTTAAATAATTATATTTTTAATTAATTCTTAAATATTTATATATAAATATATATTTTAACATTCTAAAAAATCATATTTCTTGCTAAAGTGTACTTATTGATATTGATCTTTCTGTTTCTGTCAAATAATCCATCAAAGCAATAGACGTGTGAATATATTATAATGCTACTGCTCTATAAAAGAATATATCTCACCATATTCATATGTAGATGTGCATATAGGTGTCTAGATAAAATTACATACACATTCATGTATGCCAACCAGGAGGTAAATATATTCAAATGTATTAATAGAAGCCATGGGCTATTAAACATTTTTTCTTTTTTAAAAAAACCAAAAAACCAATGAACAAACAATAAGTAAATAGGCTGCAAAGGTCTCCTAAGGTCATAAACATCTCTTCTTTTTGAAAGACAAAGAATATGTACATTGCTAGAAGATAAGAACGTGTCAAGAAATAATGACAATAAAAGCAAGTAAGTGGCAACCTTTTTTGAATAAGCACCTCCCAAGTTCACTAACCAGAAGAAGAAAAACTTTACTTTTTCTTTTTCTTTTTTTTTTTACAAATAATGGACAACAAGTCAACATGATATTCAAATTAGATCTTTCTCTCACATTCACACTCTTTGAGTTTGGTGTGACCTAAAATGAACCAACTTGAAATTCACTCTTTAGGAGATAGTAATAGAAAAAAGTTGTAAGGAATCAATAGTGACCATAAGAAACCAAATAACAAATAGAGACTCAAAGCCAGTTTTAGTCAGGCAAGAAAAGCAACAAGGGAATAAAAAGAAAAAAAAAGAAAAATCATATTTTTCAGCAAAGTACCTATCAGTGGGGGTGACCTAATGGATTTCCTTCAAATTGCTTTTGGCATTTCCCTGTTCATGGGTTTTGCATATTATCTGTCTATGTGCATACACATATAGTTATATCAATACACAACTGCACACATAACAGTTATATATATATATATATATATATATATATATATATATATATATATATATATATGTTCTACTTTGATATATGTTCATGTGTGTTTAAAAGCAAACTGAATAACATAAACGTTCTGTCATTGAGAGATGCAGGCATGAACACTAAACTTATGAAGAGGCATAAAAATATGGAAATAAAAACAAAAATTACTCACAATTTCAAGTTCATTTTTTTATTTATTTAAAAAATGTTATGGGAATGCACTGATGGAGACAATTTATGAACTTTACCAGAGAATTTAATTATTTTAAAGTTTTCAGTTTTTCATATTATTCACTTACCTTTTGATATCCCAATAATTAACAATGAATTTTTAAACACAAATTATCTTACAATTTTACCATATTTTGATAATGCTTCAAGTCCCACTGAACTCATCAATCAGACATGAAGAACATGTAAATGAGAGAAAAACTGAAATATTTTAATTAATACAGTGTAACCCAGATATAAGAGAGTTGTCGGGACTGGAGAAGAAGTCTCTTATATCCGGGTTTCTCTTATATCCGGGTTTGGTCTATTTTATATACATTAACACAGGCTCTAATTTGGGACCAGAGAAAATTTCTCTTATATCCGGGTTACACTGTAGTATATTTACCATTCATTTTTATAGTATATTTTTTAAAGCTTTTAGAATCATAACTATCTTGGTTTGTCATGTTTATAAATGTTACATTTTGTTAAAGAAATAACTTAGTATTCTGAAAATATATCAGTTTGAAAACTTTTTATATGTCTTCAAGAGCATCAAGTAACACTTAGCAAATTCTGCTAAGATCATATTTATCTTTCCGAAGAGGACACTTATAATTAAAATCAGAAAGAGACAGTTGGAATTTCTAGGGCCCACAATGAGGATAGAGAGCTTTGAAAGTGGGATGCTCATAGGACAGATTGGAGATAAAGGGGACAGAAGAAAACAATGCACAATGTACCTAGAGAGTTTGAATAAATGGATGGCAGAACAGGGTTTAGGAGAGAGAACAAAAAGATAGAATTTATTAAGAGCTACAAAGAACAGGAAACTGTGTACAGCCAGCATCATGAAGGAACATGGCGCATAGAAAAAAAGGATGCAATGTCTATTATGGGATGTGGGTAAGTGAATGACAAGATAGGAAAATTTATCAGTGACACTTATTAGTCTGAGATAGAAATTCTCCAGACTCATAACAAGTTTTATTGAAGGAATCCATCTTATATATAAAAAGAGAGAAAAAGGTGACTGGTTCCATCAATAAAACCATTATGAGTCTTAAGATGTTCCTTCTTGTAATGAAACATGATTTTTCTGATCTTGTCATTCATTTAGCTACATTTAAACTGGTATATCCATTTTTATATTATATCCTTCATATTATGACAAGTAATAAACTTTTTCTTTCATTTCAGAATGCTTAATGCTGGAAACATTTCTTTGGAAATTATGCATACAAAGAAAAAACAGAATGTATTTTCATATTTGTTTATTATTCAATACAAGTATCTTTCCAATTTTCCTAATCTTATTACAGTTTTAGTGGATACCCATGTTTTAATAAATAAATGGAGTGCCTATTCAAATATGGTTTGGTTTGGTTTATGGCATATCAACCTCAATGGGTTATTTAATGCCAATAACATTTTTATTGCTGGTAATATTTTTTTCCAAAAATGTATTGTTGATAAGATTTTGTTTTCAAAAAATGTATTGCTGGTAATAATTTTTCCAAAAAAGTATTGCTGGTATTAAAACCTATTTTTATACTTTCATAGAGTTTTGACCCCCCTTTGGAGGGTTAATTATTTGCCCATAGCTGGGACCCTGACAGGTGCTACTGCCCCAGGTCAGGGCGGACCTGGAAACATCAGCAATTGAGAGGTAATTCCATGCTCCTCAAAACCTTCTGATCAAAGGCCTTGTTGTCAGATGTAGTTTATCATCTTACCCAGGACTTAAATATGGGTATCCAATAAAAATAATGTTTGAGTAATAAAAAGCAGTTGGTAAAGTAAATAAAAAAATCCATCACTTCATCAGAAATTACTTTATTTACATTAGGATATGAAAACTGAGCAGATATTAATGTTTCAAGAGTCTGAGAAAGATTTATATTTGTAAAGACCTATTTACCTTTGGTTGCTGGTGACTCACTCTGTGGCTGACTCGATCTAAAATATGTCAAATTAAATGACAGTTTTTCCTGCCAAGGGTGATGCAAGTTTGAATTCTGCTGGAGAGTACATATTATTTTTTAATACAATTTTCTCAAATATTTAGGTGGGGAGTTGAAAATAAATATACTCTTTAATAAATAAATGGAGCATATCCACTAAAATATGCATATCCAATATATATATCAGTCACTTATATGCAATGTGTATTAAACGCTTAGGCGATCATGTATCTTTTGATACATCACTGACAAGGCAGATTTTTTCCTGTAGTAGGTTGCCATTTCTTTCTGCAGTAGACCAATTACTATCCAAGGTTATAGAACCTGGTGTGTCCTGCTATTTACCCATAGCTGGGGTGAGAAGAGGAGGACTTATACCTTTCCCAAGGGTATTAGCACATAAGTGAATGTAATGGATTCGACTGTAATTCGAACTCGGCTCTCTGATTCTTCAATCCAAGCTGCTATCCATTACTCCACCGTGCCTTTTATATATATATATAAAAATAAAAATAAATAAAATCAAATATTTAGTTTTCAATTTTTACAATATTATCACAGGATTAACAGTTGTCAGAAATTTTAAAAATTGCATGTTTAATAAGCATTTTTAAAAATATATATTCTGTCAATAATTAAATATTTTTATCTGACCCTGAGGATCAGAAACATTATAAAACTTTTAGTCAGTCACAGATATGTATTGCAAACTTTTTATTTATTATAACAATCGTATCTTAAAATATTCAAAAAATTATTTATTAATCATATCTTAAAATATACTTAAAATTATTCAGAAATTACTTATATGGGTAAAATAAAGCATTATTGAAGCATACGTTTGTAACTGAGAACTGATCAATATTGAATTGTTTCAAATCAGAAGACACAATGGAGAGTGTAGATGAAGTGGTTGTATCAATGTTAATCACATCATATTTAATGCCATACAATGGTGAATAGTCGCTTGGATTTATGATTTACTCATTGAACCTGAAATTCATTTAGTATCTATCTGTAAGACCACAGTTCAACAAGTCATTTGGGAAAGACAAACATTTCTACCAAATCAAACCAGAATTTAATTAAAGCCAAAAATAAATTAAAATCCATATTTGGCAATCAACTGATGATCTCAATCTTCTCTACATTACTTGTGATTCACTTATGACATCAAAACTGATAATTAATTCCCTATTGCAAACTGTTATATCTATTTTCTTTTGTTTATGATTAGAGAAATAATAAAGTCATTGTTGGGAGACAAAGGAGATTAAGTTTCAGATCAATCCTCAGAGGAAAAAACATTTTTCATATCATCATCATTATTATGATTCTATGAGTGAACTTTCTTTTTATTACTTCTAACTGCTATTTGTGCATCACTTGGGCTTTTTTGTATGATAGCTGAAAATAATGACATGCCAGTTTGAACTTACTTCCCAAAATTTGACCAAACACAGGAATATTTTTTTAAAATGACCACTTGCGCATGCCAAACACTTTTCAGTACTCCTTGTATTGTTACTAGATCTTTACATAAACCTGATATGACAGACAGGATTTATGAAACAAATACCTTTAATCTTTTATTCATTCTAATAGTTACATATATAGTGACATAGCAAATGCTAAAAGCATATATAGAAAGTAAACAGATGCCAAAATCTCCTTAATACTTTTAGTATGTGGATATGAAATTAATTTTTTTTTTAATCAAATTCACCCCAAGCAAGGCAGTAAAGTCACTAAGACATAAGGGGTTACTCAGTGTAAAACAATCCAAAAACATTATTAAGGAGTGAGAACAATAGAAGAGTGATCAGAAAGATAATAAGTAATGAATTAAAATTTTGAAGATCAAATTTAGCTGAAGCAACAAGCCAGAAGAAAGTTCCACAAGTGAGAAATGTGAGAAAAGAAACTGTTAGCACAGACTTTATGGTTACATTTAGCTATTTCAACTGTAAACCAATCTAACACTATGCTTAAATTCATAAAGTCTAGGTACTACAACAAAATGCTCATCACAACAATTACTATGAAAGTATTTAGAGAAAAGGCAAAGGGAAACTACAGTGGTGAAAAAGTGACTGAAGCTGAGATACCAGGTCAGGACCAATAATATTGCATATTCTTCTGCAAATATATAGCAGAAGCACCAGACTGAATGTAACAGCAATATTCAAAGCTTTGACAAATAGTAGACTTATTTAAAGCTTGCTAGAAAAATTAATTAATGTTAAAACATCAGTGGCTGAGCTAAAAGAAATGAAAGCTATATTGTTTCTCAGAGAGCTGGCATTGCGAAGTGTGATATTTAACCAATTCGGAGTTGATGAGAACTTCTAGTCAGTGAGTCAAGTGCCATACGTGATACACACTTGGGCGAACAGATCTCTTTTGATTTGTGACTGACTTGGCAACAAATTTTCTTGCAGTGGGTTGTCATTTCTTTCTGTGGTAGACTGATTGACAACCAAGGCTCTAGGACCCAGTCTTTCCTACTAGTGAATATATTGAACTCATGGGGGGGGGGGGGAGAAGAAAAGAATTCATACCTCTCCCAAGGGCATCTGCACATAAGTGAATGTAATGAACATGACTGGAATTTGAACTCTGCTCTCTAATTTCTGATTCCAGGCCAATATCCATTACACCACCTGCACATCCAGTACACATATGCAGCAATTAAAATACCCACTATTCATTGCTTTACCTTTTTTTAGATAGAATGAATGATATTCAAAATGTAACACATTTTTAGGCAAAATAAAATGATGAAAAAGGATATATTGATTTTATTTGTTTTATACTAAAATGCCTGATTATTTTTCTTTGATTTATTGCTTTGAAAGACTAATTTAAAAACAGGCTCAAGGTATGCTTTTTTTGCATTTGATTATTCATATACACAGCTACGCAAGCAACACCAACTACATTTAAATGTCCTTGGTGAGCATTTATAGCTATCATATATCATAATATATAGGTTAAATTAGAATGAGATACACTTTGGTTGATTCTTCTTTTGAAGCATTTAAAAAAGATTTAATCAGACACAGAATGGAAACTACAATACCTCCTACAGGTAGATAGTGAAGGAAAGGGAGAAGAAAGGACTAAACATCAACTGGACAAAGATAGAATTCATGGTTGTTAGCAAAAAGGGGTGCTTCAAAATTAGTTTAAATCTTGTAACATTACCACATCTTTATTAATCAAATCTTCATGTGCCCATTTCAAAACTATTCTCATCAACATTGCACATCATTATCATTACTGATTATTGTTATTTTGTTTTTTGGAGTACATGACTCTCCACAACTCCCTATTTTCTGATGCTTGAAGTAATATTTATCTCTTTACTATCTCTCCCAGTTTGTGTACTGCCATCCATTTATGCAAGTTTGTTAAGTAGGTTACTCATTGTTTCCTCTGGCCTCTCTTACCGTCAGTATGTCCTGAGTGTGTCAAATTTTCCAAGCCCTATATGCTCATTATGTATTCAAGACATTTTGAGTGTCTTTTTCTGATTCCAAGTATAAATGTCCCATCTGTTTCCACTTCATCAAGTTTATTAATTTCAGTTCAAAAATTCAACTGATACATTTTTAATCCATAACTCAGTAATTTCATTACTTATAACAAATGATAATAAGCATATGGACAAGTGGTTAAGAACATTAATATTATGATCACGAGACCCAGTTTCAAATCCATGGTCAATTTATCAAGGATGTGACTTCTTAATTATATTGGCTTGGGGAGTTGATCCCAGCAGGTGGATCCTTTGGGAAGTGCTTAGGCTTGTAAGTGAAATTGGTTTTAAAGAAACACAAATTTGCTTGAGCACACTTCTGCAACATGGATTAGCTCACCACTCATACACATGAGCAGCTGGTTATTATCATTATCATTATTATTAATGATAAGTTAATAACAACTGAATTTATTATTATTATTATTATTTTTATTATTTAAATAGCAAATTAGAATAGTTCTTATCTGTTTTACCCTCAATTGCTCTAGGTTAATAGTAGGGTAGATGGAGCTCTCTAGCCTCGAGTAGTAGCTAATATATGAAAAGAAACACTCTGAATTCAAAGCCATGATGAAAAGCACTCCAAATTTACAGATATTAAAAGGAAAAAGAATTTGTAGAGAGTCATGCTTGCCTACATCCTGAAAAGACATGGCATTTAAAACAAATATCTATTATTTTTAATTGTTTTCTTTAATCACTTCATTCAAAGCAAGGCAATAAAGCCATTAAGATGCAGTGGGTTTACTGAATGTTATTTAAATAGCAAATTAGAATAGTTCTTATCTGTTTTACCCTCAATTGCTCTAGGTTAATAGTAGGGTAGATGGAGCTCTCTAGCCTTGAGTAGTAGCTAATATATGAAAAGAAACACTCTGAATTCAAAGCCATGATGAAAAGCACTCCAAATTTACAGATATTAAAAGGAAAAAGAATTTGTAGAGAGCCATGCTTGCCTACATCCTGAAAAGACATGGCATTTAAAACAAATATCTATTATTTTTAATTGTTTTCTTTAATCACTTCATTCAAAGCAAGGCAATAAAGCCATTAAGATGCAGTGGGTTTACTGAATGTTATTTAAATAGCAAATTAGAATAGTTCTTATCTGTTTTACCCTCAATTGCTCTAGGTTAATAGTAGGGTAGATGGAGCTCTCTAGCCTCGAGTAGTAGCTAATATATGAAAAGAAACACTCTGAATTCAAAGCCATGATGAAAAGCACTCCAAATTTACAGATATTAAAAGGAAAAAGAATTTGTAGAGAGTCATGCTTGCCTACATCCTGAAAAGACATGGCATTTAAAACAAATATCTATTATTTTTAATTGTTTTCTTTAATCACTTCATTCAAAGCAAGGCAATAAAGCCATTAAGATGCAGTGGGTTTACTGAATGTAAAAGAATATGAGAAAAAGAAAAACATTATTAAAGGGAGAAAACAATAAAGAATCGTTATTGAGAAGAAAATGACAGTTGACATTATATTTAAATTTTCAAAGATCAAAGTGGAAAGGAAAGCAAGAAGCAGGAAGAAAGTTCCATAAGCGAGAAGTGTGATAAAAAAAAAACTGCATGCATAGAACTTATGGTTACATCTAGCAATTTTAATGGTAAAAGGATGAGATCTGGCTGTCAACCTTGTACTGCACTTAAATACATAAAATCAAGATACCAAAGAGGAAATAGACATTTTGTGCATATCATATTTAATTATCTTTTTTTCTTTCCCCAATGGTTGTTTTGTGTGGACCAATTTACAAAAATTCATGTTCCAGGTTTCAACTCACAATTTATCCACACATAACAAACACATTTGTGAAAAGATATTTGTACATTAGAAAAAAAAATTAAATATAATGTACACAAAATTTTTGTTTTTAACAATATACATTTAAAAGAACTGCACAAATATAACCTATGTGTCATTTTTCAATCTGTCAATATTTTTATTTCTTTGAATGTTATTTTTAGTAGATACATATATTTCAGTAGACACTCTGTTTATTTTAAGCAGTTATTATATTTCATCTACCGGCCTGTACACTTGAGGGAAGATTTTTTAAATAAATTTTCTCATATGTGTAGGCTGGTAAATGAAATAAAATACTGCTTAAAATAAATGGAGAGATGACTTAAATATGAGTAATAAAAAACACGTACATGATCTTTGTCTGAAAATCAAACTGAAGCATGATTTTGACCATCTTCCCGTGGTGTTGATTTCTATGGTCACACTATCTCTCACTCGACATATATATATATATATATATATATATATATATATGATGAAATATAGTTTTAAGGTATGCTATCATGGTGGAGTAATGAATAGCAGCTTGGATTTAGGAATTGGATAGCTGAGTTCTAATTCTGGTTGAATCCATTACATTCACTTACATGCTAATACCCTTGAGAAAGCTATGAATCCTCTTCTTCTCCCCACAGCTATGGGTAAATAGCAGGACAGTCTGGGTTTTATAGCCTTGGATGGCAACTGGTCTACCACAGAAAGAAATGGCAACCTACTGCGGGAAAAAATCTGCCTCGTCAGTCATGTATTGAAAGATACATGATCCCCTTCGTGTGTATCATGCATGGCACATAACTGACTGATATTTATGAGGAAAGTGCTCAATATCTGCAAAAGAGCATATATAAATATAAGAGCTGACAGTGAGGTTATTACCAAGTGACAACAGTGTGTTTCATGCTTGAAACCAATTATCAGGCCAAGTGTGTTCAGTAAATACTAGCTTTTGGGGAATAACATATATATATAGAGAGAGAGAGAAAGAGAGAGAGAGGAGGGAAGAGAGGCATACATGTAGATGTATATACATATAAACATCTATCTACATACCTACAGATATATGAGTAATTGATGATGCATACACTGTGTGAATAAATGAACACAAATACACATACTACCATATGCATTTTTCTTTAACACACACACACATATATATTTGTATATATACAAATTTAAATTTCAATATAAAAACAAATTGTATAGTTCAACATCTTTTCTTGTTGATTCCTGCTTATAGATGATTTCAAGACAACCCATGGTCAATCTGTCTCTACCAAATATCAAAGGTCAGGTAGTATCTTGATAATAGAAGATTTGCCAAATTCAATTCACCAGATCTGTTTGTTTTTTTTATTATTCTTCTGCTCATTGTTTAGGACAACCAAATATCTTATCTTTTCCATAAGCTTGATTTTATTTTTATTATTATTCATCTTCAGTAAAGGAAATATGCTTTCCTGTTGGTTAAATTGTTTGGACTAACATTCCTATCACCTATACAATACAAATTCTTTAATCCTCACTGTAGACTTACTCAGTGCCAGATTTACTATTTTTTGATAATCAAATTTTTAGTTTTCTTTGCAGATAATTTGAAAAGCAATTTCAGGAATCAATTTTAGAATTTGCATTTTGTTACTTCTATTACAGCATATTTTTTAATATTATGTCCCTCCAAAATATAGGCAATCATGGCTCTCCACAGATTCCATTATCTTCATTATTTGTAAACTGCTATGACTGCTTCAGAAAGATAGTAGAATGGTTTTCTGTTGCCTTCTCCATGAATTTGAATCCAGAGTTGTCCATCTTCTAGACTGGCTGCAATACAATGTTAGAAAAGCCCATACTACTGTACTATTTAACCCATACTTGGGGAAGATCAAAATACATATTCTTTTTCCTTTTTCACTCTTACATATTGTTTAGTACGTTTAATTGCATGAACTGATGATAGGCAGTTGTTTAGAGAGTGTGATTGACTGATTGATTAAACAACTGCAATTGGGATCATAGAGTCATTGTAAACTTCATAATTTTTTTGTTAGCTTCATAGTATGTGCTTTGCCAGGACTATGTAAATTTTTGAATACAGAGCCTGCTTGCTCAACAATGCTTAACGAGTTTCCCAACTATTCAACACATAGCTGCGGAAGAAGAGATGGATTCATACCTTTCTCAAGGGTTTTTGTATGTAATTGAATGAAACAAACTCAACTAGAATTCAAACTCTGCTCTCTGATTTCGTGTTCTGAACTGTTATCCATAAGACCAATTGCACCTCCATAAAATATTGTACACTGTATTTAATTGAAGAATCTCAATGGAAATATTCAAAGCCATAATTTTAACCTGAAAATGGCTTGATAGTTTACTGCTCAGTTTATGTCATACTGTGAAATACTTTAATTTGGAAAGACAAAAGGAAACAAAATACTGTTGTCTAATAGAAAGTATTATTCTTATGATCTTTATGATAAAGGTTTTCCAAGCATGAGAAATATTACAAGATTGTTAATGGTTACTAATAAGAAAATATTTAACTAAATAACCTATCTAAAAAAACCTATTATTTAACTAAATAAGCTATTTAACAAAAGCTATTAATACTGGAAAGAGGAGTTTCTTTAAAATTTCATTAATGTTTAAAAGATAATTTCAACCATTTGATTGAAAACATGACAGATTTACAGATTTTATTAAATTAATGATTTTTTGCTAAAATTGATTATGGACCAACTAATATTGGTATAATTTTCAGAACATACTTCTATCTACATGATAAATGTGGTAGTACATCACAGTGTTGAAGGACAAAATGACGAAATGGACAAAATATCAAACAGACTAAGTAACAAAGGGACAAAGTGTCAAATAGACAATGTACCCAATAGACAAAGTGTTGACTAGACTAAGTATCAAATGGACAAAGTAACTTTACTGCAGTTTGAATGCAGATCATTTTTCAAAAAAGTTAGCAACCATGGAGAAAGATTTTTTTTTTCATCAGAGTTTTTTTTTATATTAGCTTAAAATTTAAAAAACAATTATTTACCAGCAGGATACTTGCATGCTAAGTGAAAGGGATTCTATTGTAGGCACATTTCTGGCCTTTTGTCAATTTGACTCTTTTTCCATTCTGCATTTTGTCTATTCAGTCATTTTGTATTTTGATGCTCTGCACACAGATAAATATACCATGGGTATTTCAGTTTATATAACCACAAAAGAATCAAGATATTCTAATGTCATTGAATAATAGAAACAAAATGTTGGAAATAGTAAAACATTTGAACAGAGATGGACTTTTAAGAGAAATGAGAAGGTTGGGCAAAGCAGTACATGAAAACTGATTACTCAAAAACAATTTTTAATGATGAATATAGAGTTTCATTGGATGGACGTGTTAGCAGGGTTAGCATTTGTGTAGTTTAAGGAAATAATTAAGCAACACAGACATCAACAGTGGTGAGTAGGTGAAGTAAGATTTTAGCCTAGAACTATAGGCAGAAGATTATAAGTGTTTTTAATGCTGATGATCATGACAAGATAATATTGTTGCAAATTATTGTTAAGTTTCTGGACAAGAGATCTTTGAACAGCATGAATTACAACAAAGACTGTTTAAGTTAATGAGTATATCCTTCCAAGAAATGAACAGGTAAACATTGTCTACATATCAGTCTTTTGAGCAGGAGTAGAGATTTATCCCTTGTTTTCTGTTTAGGATTGTGTTTCCAGTTGCTTCTAAAGTCTATTTCAACTTTCACTTTCAGTAACCCATTGTGTCTTAGTAGCATTATTGCCTTGCTTGGGGTGAATTGATAAAAAAAATGTTAAAAATGGTTTCAAAGATTAATTAATGGAGTTTTCCCAACCTTTTTAGATATTAATGCAAGAAAAAAACTTGTTACTCAGAATAGCTGTATATATAAATCAAAAAGTCATTCAAATGGATTAGATCCTTGAGAGGCAATAAAATTTGCTGCAAGTCATAGTAAAATCAAAAGAGATAAAAACTTAACAAAATCAATGCTTGAAAGACTATTGAAAGGTACAGAATGATGTATAAACTAATAAGCCAATAATTTATTCAGGTAAATGTGGTATTGTGTTAATCAAATATGTTTTTTATGGCCTCTATTTTTTGGATTTATGTAGAAGTAAAAATTTATTTATCTGTATAACAAAATGTGACACCTAGATAAATTATTATCAATATTTTTTATAAGGATATATGTTATAAGTAGAAACATGTATTGATCATATAAATATATCCTGAAAGTTTTATCAACATATAATACCAATTTCACTCAGAAAACATTAATTCATATGATAAAATCTGACATAGTTTTTTTTGTTTTGAGTGAAGTTAACACTGATCTGGGGGATTTCCAGTACAATGAATGGATTCAGCACCCAGATTATATAGGAATAGAGATTTAGATAATGATTATATAGGAATAGAGATTTAGTTAATGATTATATAGGAATAGAGATTTAGATAATGATTATATAGGAATAGAGATTTAGTTAATGATTATATAGGAATAGAGATTTAGATAATGATTATATAGGAATAGAGATTTAGATAATGATTATATAGGAATAGAGATTTAGATAATGATTATATAGGAATAGAGATTTAGATAATGATTATATTGGAATAGAGATTTAGATAATGATTATATAGGAATAGAGATTTAGATAATGATTATATAGGAATAGAGATTTAGATAATGATTATCTGATAACTACAAAGAAATTTATATCAGAAACTGGCGGGTAATGATTAAATTAAATGTATGAAAGAGATTTAGTATATTTTAAATATCTTCCTAAGAAACATTTTTGGGAACTTAAAAACAAGATAAAAGTTTTGTCTCTGGCAATTTTTTGATAGTGTTATATGAAGTTGGAGGAGGGGATTTGTCAGAGACAAAGAGGTGGACAAAATATGACAAAAAATGATGTTAATTTAATTCAATTTTGTGTTGTAGACCCCTATACCCAAATGTAGGTTTGGGTATAGGGGTCTACAACACAAAATGAAGACAATTTTTGAAATCATTCATTCATTTATTCATTTAATGCATTTTGTACCAATGTGATCAGCACTCACTCCATCTCACAACTGTGGTTTAAGGTTACATTCATGGCAGGATAGTGCAATAAATTGCCGGTTTCTTTTGCAACAGGGATGTTGAGGTTACCTTGTCCCTCCTCTCAGAAGTTAGAGGTAAGTCCTACAGAGTTTTCCTTCTCTTTGACTAGCGATGGTATATGGAGGTTGTATACTGCCCAGACTAAATACCCTCCCACCCTCTACTTTTAGCCATACAGACAAAATCCAAAGGAAATACATCTGGGTATAACTTAGGTGCTGGAAATTTGTGAGTGTTGACAGCCAACCACCTTTAGGGGTCCACTCCAGGTTTTCTGTCTGGATTTACTTCCATAGCCTTTTCTATGTTTTGAATATGACTGCAAAGCAATGGAGGATTAAAATCAAGGTTCTCTTTTCCATTGATGTCTGGGCTGTCCAACGCCACCTACCTGAAGTAGCTGGTTCTGAGGCACCAGTTTTCTGCTTTTGACTATTCTCTAACTTGGAGCTGAACATTTTTTTAAAAGAGTGTCAAATTAAACCTGTCAATTATAATATTCTTTTCAACAAGATTTCAATATCTTTCCAAGCCAAAAAACAACTATCCAGAACTGATCATCTAAAAACAAACAATTAAAGACATGCAAGTTTTGATTAACTTCAAATAATCCTAACTTGACAAATACTTGCATTTAAAACAAAAAAAATATTAGACCAGTTCTGATGTCTTGTGACTATCTACTTTCAGATTAGTTATATCACATATCACTTTGATAATGTTCCAAAAATGCCAATTGCAAGCCCACTCTGTAAATAAAATGGGATCAGAGAACAGTGATTTCTTTGATGAATATCTTTTTATCAAAGTATATTTGTATGATTGTAAGCTTAAATACATATTAACATACATGGACATCTTTACATGCACTTACAAATTTCCTTACAAAGTTTTAAATTAATTGTTCACAAATACACACATTGTTTGATACATATAGTTTCACACTCAACAATACTTTGTACATGAAACCATTAAAATTCATATTTAAATAAATTCAGACATGTATGCATTAACCCTTTGGATACAGATCCTTATTTGGAGTTTCAGTGCCAAGACAGCTCTCATTTAGAAAACAAAAAAACATCGATGTAAAGTCACAGAGCACAGCAAACTATCATAGAAACCACCATTAAAAGGCCCAGATGTGCAAGAAATGCAAGAAGCAATCTGATTGGCTGTTATGAAGACCAGTCGGCTAATCTCGAGGCTTGTATTATTGGGTCAACAGAGTCATTTTCTTCGTCATTCGACTTTTTGGCCAATAGATCAGCCCTGTTGTCTTCTAAGGATTAAAACTTGTAGGATACAAACAACAACTTAATACATATCTTTTTATACTTATTATTTCTTTGGGGCATAAACAAATATACAAACCACTCACTTTATCCCTCCATTAGTACTATCAATGTAACTATCCTTCAATGTCACCTTTGCTGGAAGGGGTCACATGTCCAGAATATATCCTACTTGACTCTCACATATTATCCTGTTTGGAGAGTTAGATTAACAAAATGACACTTCAAGGATCAGTTCAAGACAATCCCTGACACAGGTCAACATTGACCTTAAGACCTTGGAAAATATTGCAGCAAATTGGCCTTCTTGGTGGAGAACAATCTGGGGTTGGGGAACTGAGACTTTTGCGTCCAACTGGCAACATAAAGAGGATCTTTACATGCTGTCATGAGGGCCTGCACTCCTTCACAGCTATCTCTGTCATTACTGCCGGTAGAGGGGAGAGAAAGGGAATAGGGAGAGAGGATGACAATCCTGATGCTCAGATATGTGCCAGTGCTGATGATGAGTATCAGGCATTGTCACAGCATTCTGGGTTGTCAAAGACCCCATTTAAAATATCATAGATATATCATTTTGTCCTTGATTTTCTTGTTAAATATTGCCATGGGTGTTCTTTCTGGCTTTTAAGGGTAAATAAAAATGAAATAACAAAAGATTTTCTTTCACAAAAGCAAATTAAAATTCCACTATTAAAAATAAATTTGTAAATTTAAAAAAATTAAAATATGCAAATGAAGGTTCTATTTTCAGTGCACAAATAAAACTGCTTGTAATTCATGCAAATATTATGACTAAAAGAAGAAATTCTTTGATAAAAGAATTCAAGAAGCTGTCTGACTAATCATATCTTGCCACTTACTAAATATTAGGGAAAAACATTTTGAAACATGTTCAAAGACCTCGCAGTAATAACAAATGGATCAATACAAAACTTTTAAATATATTATATACAGGGTAGCTATAAAGTCACTATAGATTTATAATAAAAAAGCAATGCATTGAAGCAGGTGGATTGCAGTTTAAACAGTATCAATAATTTATTTACTATTAGCATTTTATTATTAAACAGGATTAACCAAAACCATTTTAATAATATATTTCTGGACTGTTGATTAATTGTTTTGTCTTAATTGTTATTGCAAGTAACTTTATTTCCACCCTGTATATACTTAGTATCATAAATAACATATAATGCATTTGAATATACATTTAAATATCTCACCTATATATATATATATATATATATATATATATATATATATATAGGTAAACATATATATATATCTCAGAAAAAGATTACTTAACTTTTAAATATCAATTTTACCCTGAATTTGAACCAAACCCCTGAAGAATGGAAATCTTACCAGGAAACTTTAAAGTTGGGGTAAAATTAAAATTTAAAAGTGAAGTAATCTTTTCTTTACATAATATTAATGTTATATCTTTAATATTGAGCACTATATATAAAAATAGCTGTTGTTTCTTAAATCTTAAATCTTGATTGCTGCTTTGTAATGAAAAGAACAAAGATGAGGACAATAGTCCCAGTGTAAATAAAATAATATTGTAATAATATAAATTTCTTTATGCATATCCACCTAAGAGTACTAAGTGATCTGGCTTTATTCCATGCTTTGGCCCAGTACATAGCAATTGATTTCAATAATAGATCTTTTGTAAAAGGGCCAGTCAATTATTGATGAATTAAGAGATTTGTTCAGCAGATTAAAACAAAGGGATTAAAGTAATAACAATAAGCAAACAAGAGAGAACAAATGAGTTTGGATTAGCTTCAAAGTCTTATCAATTTATCACTCTTTTAGAGTTTAAATCATACCAGATGCTAGCTCACTAGTCAGTTGACAGAACTGATAATCATGAGGTTAACAGTTTGATTTCAAAAATTAAATAACATTTGAGAAGAGAAAAATTATGGTTTGGAAACCTGATCATGCTTAAATGAACGCATTCAGCATTTTAAAAATAAGGGAAATAACTTGTGTTGGAAATAAGCTACATAAGATCTCTCTCTCTCTCTCTCTTTATATGTGTCATATCCCTTCAAGATGTGGGTGATCATGGCTCTCAAACACATTACATTTTTTGCTGCTCTAATTTTTGCCCTTATACAAATTCTTTATGACTTTGTTGTACTATCCACTATCCATTTACTCAAATTTGTCAAATAGTTTGTCACTATTTCTACAAATAGTGAACAAACAACTTGATAAAAATTGAATAAATGGATCTTCACTGTACTGTGAGTGTTAAATTCCCCAAACATTTTTTCCTCATTATATGTGTCCTCACAATTTTAGCTGTTTCTTGCTAGTTTTTAGTTGCAGTTTCTTTGTAGTTTATGTTATGCTTACACACTCTTTATATCTCACATACTTTGTCTATAGTAATATCAATATTTGTCAGTGAACCACATGATTGTTGCTTCAAGTCTTTCCTTCATCTGTCATGAAATTGTTCAGCATTCACTGATATAAAGAGATTCATTACATCATAGTCCAGCACTTTATTTTTGGTTTCTAAAGATAATTTTTAACCTTGATATGTGACTCATATCTTGGATTGTCTCTTTTTCTCACCACCATACATCTCATCTCCTTCTAGTTAATCATTAGTCCTTTCTTCTTGACCTCATTAATTACCTTATCTAAAAGTTCTTTCAATTTTTCTCTTGAATCTACCATCAACACACTCATTTGCATTGTCAATATAAATATGTTTTAATTGTGTAGATAACTATACTATACATATGCATTGTAGATACATATACCCAAAATAGTTTTTATTCTTATCAAACAAAAGAATTTCAGTAACATATTTCATGAAAAAGAAACTATGCAACATTTTTCAGTTAATAAATATGATTGCCAAAGCAGAAGCAGACATTCCTGAAAGTTTTTATCCAACTCATTGATCAACTGTTGTGATTTTAAAATAGCTTAATGAAATAACTGTAAGGATATGGATCAAAGAGGGAGAGCTCATTTATCACCTGATTGAACACAATTACTCAAAAATTTTAGGCAGGGTGGGGCAAGGTTCTTGTGCCCCACATCCCAAATCTATGATACAGAGACTTCCAACTCTAGTATATCTCAATTTTCATAAGGTATTATGGCTGGTGCAAGGGTTTCAATGCTCCCTTTGAAACTATGACGCATCATCGTCACTCTACTACATCTCAATTTTCATAAGGTAGTATTCATATAAAATATGAATATTTTTTGTAACCTAATTATGTATAATAATGAATCATATGCAATATACATAAACAATTCAACTGGAAAAACTTTAAATAAATACAATGTATCTAAATACAAATTAAATGTCATAATAGATCATTCCATCTTAAATAAATCAACAATGTTTTGTGTCAACTTTTAACATCACCTTGAAATTCTGTTAAAAAGTTGAATAATTTTAATACATTCAACGTTACAGGAAAAAATAGGGAATTTTATATAGTGTATAGACTAGGGCAAAATAGATTCATGGATTTTGATGAAAAAAAAAACTACAATTGATGTCAAAATCTGCAAAATTTTTTCATTGTTTAATATTTAGTTGTGCTTTAATTTGCAATATATATGTATAAACATGCACATAAATATATATATATATATATATATATATATATATGTTTCATTAAAAACAACAGACAAGGTACTATGGTTAAGCTTTTTATTTAATTTTTCTTGTGTCCGAACAAGAGCTTTCTTTTCTGGACAAAGGGTGTGTAAGAACTGTCCAAATGCGCTTTCGGCTATACCTTTAGCCATTATCAAGGATGATTCAATTTTTCACCTTACTTGAGTGTATCTGTTCTGTGTATGTCTTAGTGTGTGGTAGAGATGTTTTTAATTTCCGAATACGGTTAGCACATTGTGGCTTTGTTCATAGTTAATATAGTTAAGAGTTAGCTTTTTCTTTTTTATTATTAAAACTTCCATTATTTTTAGTCTTTTTTTTCAAGTGGATGCAATTAATATATTTGTGTTTTCTACTAGTATGTTTCTAATGGAGTCTGTTAAATTACAACAGATCATTAGGTCATAAAACATGATTTAACTCCTCACTACAAATAACTGCCTTTATCTAAGGTGACAACCCCCTCCAATCCCTCTCTGTGTCACACTCTCTCTTTACTCTCTATGTCTCACTCTCTCATTCTGTTTTACTCTCTATGTCCCTCTCTCAACACAAAAAATAAAAATCTTTGATAATGGTTTATAAAAGACAAAAAAAAAGGCAGCCAGAAGATATTACATCAATTTATGTTCAAACTTTCTCTGGAAATTGAAAAATGGTCTCAATCATAAAACAAATTAATTAAAAGAACTTAAAAAGTGTTCATTGGATTTCAACCAAATCCACAACAATGAAAAACTGCTGCTCAAATAAACTAATATTTATATCTATCTCTCTTTCTCTCTCTTTCACAATTATTATAATCTTAACCTGTTCAAATCTTGGGTTAACTTTTATCTTCCCTACCTATCGTTATAAACTGTGCCTCTTACTTTGTAAATCTCTACCTCAAGTGGCCCTTGGGGCCTTGTACATGGTGAACTTCACTGTAAAAAAATAATGTCCCTATGGCATCCTGTGGCTGAAAGAGAAAGAAGAGGGTTTGTGCTCTTTCTCTTTATACTGCTTTAGACAATGCAACCCAGCAGAAATCCCCTGGCAAACAAGGTGGGGTAATCCTATATTTACGTTTAGTTTACATACATATTATAATAGAACAATACTAAACAAAACAATAAGCTAAAACTTGAAGGAAGAATTTATTTAATCGCCTGTAATAATTGTTACAAAAAATACATTGGAGAAACTAAAATAAAAGATTGTATGAACACAAAAGGGACATTTTATAAAACAATACATTGAATGTGATGGTTGTCCACTGAATGACTACAATTTTGACATAAAAAATGCTATTCTGATCAAGAAAACAGGAGAAAACAATCTACTACAATGAAAATATTTAGAGAGTAGCTTGATCGCAAGGTAGTCCACAGTAAATTTGCACCATGCATCTTACAACATTTCACCATTCCTAGCAGATCTTCTATTATCATGGTGTGGGACATCTACTAACAAAAGTGATAAAAACAAAATCGAAAAATAGAATCTAAATGAAATCAGCCAAATTAGATAAAAAAAAATAATTTTTTTAAAATATTTGAACAATTTAAAATTCCCAGCATCCCTTGTAGTCAAATTTAGTCTGATGAAGTCCTAAAGAATGAAATGCATCACACAAAAACGTTTTCTACTTTGTCATACATTTTTTTGCCAATGCATATTATAATATTAAATTACTGACTTTATAAATAAATAAATTATCCAAATATATCCAACCTTTGTACATTTGAATTTCTGCATTATTATCTGCTGTTTCAAAATAATTTATTCAATCAAAACTCATTAAACATCTTTTTGACAGAGGATAATGATAATATTCTTTTTGTCTTTTTCTTACAATCTTGTATATTAATTGATTCATTTATTTTCTATGGCTTATCAACACTTTGCAGCAAATATTTTTAGATTGTAAGATAATAATGATTGAGTGATACATGTCTTACTAATTAACCCATTGCTGTAGGGAGAAGAGGTGGATTCATATCTTTTTCAAGGGTAACTACATGAAGGTGAAAATAATGATTTCAATGGAATAGGAACTCGTCTGTATGATTAACAATTTTGAGCCATTATCCATTACATCATCCACACATCCAATCTTACAAACACCTGGTATTCCCAAGTGGTCACCCATCTAGGTACTGACCAGGCACTGAGTTGCTTAACTTCAGTAATTGTACACAAACCAGCATTTCAATGTGATGTGGGCATAAACCCCAATCTCATATGCATCTTCATTCAAATCAATTTCAAATAAATTTTGTTAAGCTATGATATATGTTATACATTAAGACTTTATATAACAAAAGAATATTATATTAAATTTATATACTTATTATAAATTACTGAAGTCATAAATGAATGAATTATACAATAATTATTAAATTATACAGAAAAGAGTTAAATAAAAATATTGTTTCTTCTTGTCATAGATACTCACTTATTTTGAACAAAGTAAAATTCTTTGTTGGAACACATCATCTTGTGAATGATTGGATATTACCTAGCATCAAATTTGCTCTTTCTTATTGAAAGTTTACAAAAGATAGCAAACAAATATTTCAATTAGGAGAGAAATTGAATTTCAAATTAAAAACTAGAAACTGAGACATAAGGATCTGATCCAATCCTCCAATCCCAGCTACTTTCGCAAATCTGTCAAGTTCATAATGTTCCTGCTGAGTGCATTACATAAGTACAATTGTAATAAACAAGTTAATTTTAATTAAACTTTCATAATAGATGGTATCAATGCAATTTATGTAGGAACATTACTAAATTTCACCCAATACCAGGCTCAAGAGCCACTCAATGTAGAGGGTAAATGTTAAGGGTGTGTGAAGATTTTGAGGATGGATATCGATTGACTCTTGATTTGAAAATGTCAAGATTAGAGTGTGCAGGAAAGCATCCCCATGGGAGCCTGATTCACAAAGTGGCAGTTTTTAGGAAAAAGCTCTCCAAGTGCAACTTCTCTCTTACAGTTGTGTATCCATGGAAGTAGCATGGCATGTTGTAGCTGTAAATGTGTGATATGGCTTAGCGAAAGTATAGTGTTCATTCAAATCTTTTCCTATGGAAAAGAAAACTCAATTTGAACTCATAAAACAATCCATCGCTAAAGATGCTGGGAAAAGGGTTGGTTACCTGTACCATTCCAGTAAGTACCTGACTCATCCTGCTATCCTCTACCTTTACAAGGGCCAGATCAGGCCAAAAATGGAGTCCTGCTGCTATATATGAGCAGGAACTACTGATCTTCACTTTCCAGTGTTGATAGTCCAAAAGTATCTCTGTGACCTTGTGGATGACAAACTATTTTCCATCTTGCATTCCCTTTCTCACAGATGAAATATCACAAGTCCATGGAAAGTGTTCAGAGGCACTACATTTCTTAGTTCCACCATTTCTAACATTCATGGCTAAGATCTGCCATGCCCACCCTCATTCCCTTTGTATTCCATTTGTGAGATCTAAGTTCAACTTGAGCAGCTTCTTCCCATTGCTTTGTGAAACTAACACCCAAGAGGATGCTCCTCTGATATCTACAATCTATACCTGTTCAAGTCATTCTGTATCCAAACTTAAATAAAGACAAAACTGAGCAGATATGATAATTTTGAAGAATCTATGAGAATGATTTCACTTAAAAGGCACTGTTCAAACTTTGCTTGATTGGCAAAGCTTCTTCATTGCTGAGTAGGTTAAGTCATGTCAGACCTAATGACAGGTTCTCTCTTCCCAGAGGATGCAGGTTTGAATCCTGCCAGAGAGTGCATATTTTTCTTTAATAAGATTTTTCAAATATTCATGAGGATAGACAAAAATAAATAAATATATTGTTTAATAAATAAAAAGAGCATCTACTCAAATATGAGTATCTACTAAAAAAAAAAAAACATTTAAAATGATAAAAATCTGTCAGATTAATAAATGGAATATCCATTACATCTTTAAAAATAAAGATGTTTATAATCCTAATTTTGATTTCTATCTATCAAAGCCTTTTTCTTTCTCTCTGTCTATATCTCTAAATATAAACCAGTTTTCTTCTATCTATCACTCTCTCTCAATATGTATTTATCCTTCTTTCTATCTATCTAGCTATATTTGTTAACTTTAAACATTATTTTTAGTGGATACTTGTATTTTTCATTTCTTGAAAATTCAAAGCCAGTAGGCAAAAATAAATAAATATACTGTTTAATATATAAACCGAGCGTCTACTCAAATATGGGTATCCACTAAAAGTAATGTTTAAAGTGATAAAAATCTGTGAGATTAATAAAATAAAATATCCATTACTTGTTTAGAAAATTAACTCATTGTGTAAATTAATTAATTATATCTCGTTATTTTTTAAAACAAATCTCAACAAGGTTGTTAAGAGAATCAGTTGGATAATTAAAAGTGAACAATGTTAAATAGTATAACCATTTTTTTTAGTTTACAATTTCTTAGAAATATCTTCATTTGAATTAACATTCAAGTATTGCTGCATGAATACATAATGCAAAAGTACTCAACAATCTGTCAGAAGAGAAATATTAAATTTATTGTCATTGTTATGTCTGATACCCAAATAAAGGACAAAAATATAACATAAAATTAGTAGAAAGTATAGTTTACTCAAAATAGAGATTATGCCAAAAGTCACTTGATAGAGAATATTTAATGAATTAAATGAAACTGATATTAAATGGATGATTTGTAAACTGAAAGGTGTTGGGTTTCATGTAAATAAATAGAATGTTTCTTTTTTTCTAAAATTCATATTAATTCTGTTAATCTTGATCAAGTTCAGACTTGACTTCTTGGTATTTCAAGCTGCAGCTGCTTTTGCTGTTATTATAATAATAATGATGATGATAAATGGATCCTGATAGGTTTTATGATATACAGAAGCAAGAATATCAAGAAGGCAGAGTAGGCAAAAATATGGAGGTACCACAACTTGACAAGGTAAATCAGAGAAATATATCAAGCAATAGCTCGTGTTGTCCCTTTTGTTGGTTGGCACACTTGGGATTATTTCCAGGAATCTTTCTTTGCCTTGCTGAATACTTTGGGGATGCCTGACATCATTGGGATTGCACAGGTGTCAGTGATGCTCGCAATAGCTTGTGCTTAGGAAAGTGTATCGCTAAGGTGTGAGTAGAAGTTGAGATAGGATAACTGGCATTGGACTGAAACATCTAAGAATTTGGTAATATTAGTATTATTATTATCACTATTACTACTGCTGCACACAAAGTCTGTCCGGAAAGTTTCCAGTCATTTAATATAAATGAAGAGGGGGGAAAAAGGCTACCTCAGGCATTGGTACTTGAGCTCTCGATGAAGCACTCTACTTGGGGATTCACTCACTTATCGAAGTGCCCTTTCCACACTTCAAAACTGCTTCTTTTGGGATCACCACCAGGTGCCTGACCATGCTCTATCTTAATATTGTATAGACAGCATTTTGGTGGCAATATTGACTTTGGTAACAGAGTGTCAAATGTAAATTGTGAGCAGAGAAGGCAGAAAAATTGTGGACAAACTTTCACTAGAGGATATGACATTTTAAATTAGGTATAAAATATTTATATAATCCTTGGTGTTGTCAAGCACTCTGAAAAAGTTTTACATCTGATATCCCTTATTTGAATTTGAAATTTAATGTTGCAAAAAGTGCCAGGATGCAGCTAAAGGCCCTTGTTTATTATAACAACAACATTCAATTGATAGTGACTCAGAAAGTCAAAATTACTAAAAAAAAAAAAAAAAAAAAAAAAAAAAAAATTTCCTTTGGACAGTTTTGCATCTGAAGTGCAATAACTTAATCATATTCAAAAATTGAAAAAATATAATAAAAAATAAAATAGACGCACACATCTTTGGCTGAATTTAATGAAACTTCTTCAAACTTTAAATGAATTCTTGCAACCTAAGTATACAATATTTAGTCATGGATCTACAAAGTGTTATATAAATGAGAGTGGATCAATTAATTCATATAATGACATATTTATAAATAAATTTTTATCTGAAATTTATGTCATGAATGATCTATGTCATTAATCAAGGTACATTGGGTTAAGCACATTGGCAAAAAAGGAGATTGTGTTGAAAAATAAATATTTCCTATGAAAAAAAATTATATATATATATATATATATATATATATATGTGTGAAAAGTGTGTATATATATATATGTGTGAGAAAAGTGTGTGTATATAATTATAAATAAATATATATATATATATATATATAATTATTTATATATTATATGCGCGGTACTTATTAGAAAGCGCTCAATATCAGAGATAGAGCTAACATATTTGATTGGATAGATGTGACTTTGTGACCCTGGGTTTCACGCTTTAGCGATCGTCAGACAAACTGATTAATTTTTTAAAAATTTTGGGTTTATGTAGATTGCGTGTATTGGTCTTATTGTGGAAGTGGTGGGGGAAACGTCGTCATTTTGTCATCATACTAACGCAAACATCGATGTCTGCAGACACATATACATAATTGGTCGTCCGTTGGGACTCATACATATATAAACATATGTGGGCAGTTTCGGATATGACATATGTATGTATACGGGTGGTATTGTGTCTATACATACGCATTTGTATGTTGAAATTCAAAGATTGGGAGTGTAGTGAAAATGTCTTGTGAATGTATACATGTCATATTTTTATTTTTGTTATATTTAGGGTTTTTATTTGTTATGTTTAAAGCTGGTTATTTGTTTGTTTTTGATGACTGTGTACATATACACAGTCATCAAAAACAAAAAAATAACCAGCTTAAATATAACAAATAAACCCTCTTTTTTTTCAAAAATTTAAAAATAAACCTAAATAATAATAATTTTTACCTATCATAATTTTACACAAATCCCACCACACGTATATACATACATGCGAGGAAATTTATTCACTGGAAAAATAAAAATATGACATACATCGATGTTTGCGTTAGTACGATGACAAAACGACGACGTTTCCCCCACCACAATAACACCAATACACGCAATCTACAAAATTAAAAAAAAATTAATCAGTTTGTCTGATGATCGCTAAAGCATGAAACCCAGGGTCACAAACTCATATATATATATATATATATATATAGGAATAAAATAAGCAGCTCATAATAGAGTCTGCTATAATGGCTCACCAGAGAGAGAGAACTCAATGACATATTAACTGGCAAAACCTTAATATACTTAAATTAAATTTCCAATGAACAGTGGCCAACCACAACTAACAGTTTCAAGCATTTTCATGCATTTTCATGCATTCATCCGAGCTTCGCCTAATGATTGCATGAAATTGTTGGTTGTGGTTTGCTACTGTTCACTGGAAATTTAATATATATATATATATATATATATATAATCTTCATTTGAATGAAACAGTATTACATATATACTAAAAGAAATACTCCATAAATAACACAAATATTTAATTAACTTTAGTTAAAATATTACTATAATCTATACCACACATTACATTTAATGTCATACTTAGAAACTGATATATTTAATTAAATTTGCAGTAATATTCAGATAGAAGAGAAGCAACTCATTACAACTCTATATATCATTTACAAGAAAATACTCAATAAATATGATCAATTTATCAAAATATACCTGTAAAATTTTCAGTTTTTCACCACAATATACATGTAAAATGACCTGGTTTTTATTCAAAATGAATTGGTGATGTTTGGTTGATACAGATTGTTTAAGCTTCAATCAGGATAAAATTGAAAACATCATTTTTATTAGGAAACAACCTTTTGATACAGTATACACAAGTGTTATAACAATGGGTTGATAGCAAGTTTTTACCACTTACTCTAAAAGATTAAGTGTGAAAAGGATTGTCGTTATTCCTGGTTATATGTTAATCCTAATTTGAGATATTGACACTTACATGTTCCTTGAATTAAAGTCAGACTTTTGCAGCATCTTCCTTCCAATCTATTCTTTGTTAATAATCATAGCAACCAGAGAAAAATACCTGGTAATAGGTTAGGATACAGGGAAATTTAAGTTCATTAAGGGAGGTTCTTGGTTGTTGGAGGAGTAGAAGGAGATGTTTACAGACACTACTGTATGATCGGAGTTGGCAAGAAGGCAGAGCTGCATAGTTTGTCAAAAGTTAAGGATCAAGGTAAGAAAGAAAGAAAGTATTTTGATCAGGGCTACTGAGTAAATGTGTAAGAAAGTCAACCACTTGCATGAGAGATTGAGTGATTGAAAAGTTAAGGGTTTGGATGCCAGTGAGGTCAGTGACAGAGTGTTTAAGGCACTGAGTATGGTGGACATTAGTTACTGAACATGAATATGTTTGCAAACGGGTGTAGGGAGATGGCCTTGTGTATATTATTGTAAATACTATCTAGCATGCAACAGTCTTGAGAGGAAGGGGAATAGTATAGAAGGAAGAGATAGCTGGACAGAGATACATGTATGAATGGTCTGGAGATTCAATATGGGTGTTCTGTAACAAGTGGGAGATGTTTGTGGACATAAACTCCTAGGCTATGCATGTAGACATTAAAGTCCGTTCTAAGGAGAGGGAGGTAGCCAAGAGTTGAGAAATCAGAGGAGGGAATTGAAGAATTAAGGTTAATTTTGTGGAGATCTAGGATGTCCACAGACTTTTCAAAGAGGAATGATTCCACACAGCAAATGTTGGAAAAGGAAAGGTTAAGGAGTTTAGGTGTTTTTTGTTTCTGGTTTAGGTTTATATCTTTAGTTGTTTATCACCATCATGTGTTACATTGATAAGGAAATGGCCTAGGATAGTAATAGCAGTCAGTCATCTAATGTAACACATGCAGAAGTGAACTGGCACAGACTGCAAGATAGTGTGCTCTTGGGGTTGCCCACCTGAGGTGCTTTCAGGGACACCCTTCTATGCACAACATGGCACTGCAAGAACCGTGATATTATGCAACTGTTAATCAGAGCAGCCTCTCAAGATGCTACGCAAGAGTTCTGGTTCCTAACTATCAGTCGGGAACAGCAACCAGAAAAATGCCAACCTAGTACCCTCAGTATGAAGACATTCCATCCTCCATGCATATCACAAGAAATTCATGATGTCACCACTATTAAGGAAAGGAAAGGAACCAGAAACCCCTTCTTAAACAAGAAACAAAGGATGAGCCTCTAGACCTGTTCAAGAGTAGTGGGATGATAGGAAAGCCTGTTAACTCCTATAAAAAAAAAGATCCCAGGTTTGACTTCCAGATAAATTGTGTTAATTGAAAGGTATCAATTTATAATGCAGTAAGTCCCTAGGTTACAAATGTCCTGACCTACAACGATTCATGCTTACAACGCAATTTCCATTAATCTTGTTTCAACTTATACCATTTGCCTTGTACATTTTTTTTTAGCATTTTACTCCAAGCAAGTTAGGAGAATCACTGGTTCACAGGGGGTTACATAGAGTGAAGGTGAGATGAAAACTGTGTATAGCAGGAATGAGGAAATGATAAAAGATGAATGGGGTTCAAAACATCAGAATATGGTGATTGACATTGCATTTAAATTTTTACAACACAAATGGCACAGCAATAGGACATGAAATCAGTGGAAGAATATGTTATCATACACTGCTCGGGTGAGGAAGGCAGTGTGGTTCAGTTCCTGGTTGCCAGCCATATTAGATTGTTGGGCTTATTCATAGAAAATCATGGGTGCATTCTGACTTATACAGAAACTTGTGTTATAATGCATTGTAGGAACAGAATACTGTTGTAAGTCAAGGACCCACTGTATCTTATTGACTACAATAAATGCCTGAAAGCTGAAACTTTAGAGATTAATATTTTGATAACTGTTTTTTTTTTTCGCTGTGTAATTTTTATCTTTCTTCATAGGTCAATTAAGTTTCATTTTAAATTGGTATTCACTCAGTAGAGATACCATATTTTATTAATAATTTTCAATAAAAAAAATTTTTTATTTTGTCTGAAACTGATTAATTCATGGAGTATATTCTAATGTGTTTACAGTAGTTGAAATCTGTATAATTTGTTCATTTTACCAAATCTTAATTTATACAAACTTTTAGATTTTTTTCTTCTCAAACAGTACATCGCCATAGAATGACCATTTTTTGGTCCTACAGAAGGATGCTGAGGATATCATGGATTGGACATGTGAGCAACAACAAAGTTTTAGAGAAAATGGAAACAAAAAAGAAACTGATACTTAACATCAAAGAGAGACAGTTGAAATTTCTGAGGCACATAATGAGGAAGAAAGGCTTGGAAAATATGTTACTCACAGGACAATGAGAGAAAGAGGGACAGAGGAAAACAATGCATAACATACTTGACAAGTTTAAGTAAAGGGATGGTGGAACAAGATTTGGGAGAAATAAGATAAAATATATTAAGAGCTACAAAGGAGAGGAAGTTGTAGAGGGCCATTATCACCTATGCCCTGAGAGCACATGGCACATAAAGTAGTTGAGTAGTGTCTGCCTGTCTCTCTTTTGTCAGTGAAATTCTCACCCACTGTAGTACCCACACTACTTAAATCTTTCTTTTGTTTTACTCTCTTCTCTAACCTTTAAATCAACAAACACATACACAACATTCCACTAGTTATGTCTTCGAGACATACCTCTGTATTCTCTTTGTAAATCTCCTTTGATATCATGGGGGGCATCTTAACAGCTATGGGCTCTGTCCCTCCTCTGTAATACTCACCACATAAACCAGTTCATCTATTCTCACCTCAAAGTATCATACCAAAAAGATTTCATTCATTTCTTCCCTCTATTTCATTCTCTCATGATTCATACTTTTAGAAATTTTTTTTTTTTTTTTCTTCTTTTACCTTTACATTCTCCCCAGGGATGTTGAAACCACTTATGACCCTTGACATTTTTGTGGTGACATTCACAGGAGGCAGAATCTTTCTTTATCTCTTGTCTTACTGGATTGTAATAAATCTTAAACAGTAAAGTGCTTGGTATACCAATGTAATAGTTGAGTGTTGGCTCTAATGAGTGTAATTCAGTGCATCTTTCACTAACTCAAGTCAAATTCTTAGATGATAGAGTTTCATGAGATGACATCAAGTAATGCCTTTTTTTCTACTATCAAACACCAATCAGATAAATAACATTTTTGCTCTTAGTTTTTCGCCCTTCCTCTTAAATAAAAGACAAGGTTTCTCCTTAAATAAATGCAAAATTTATCTGTCATTATCTATTTCAAATAAATTAATGAAAAAAATACTGCAGCCTGTATGTTTGCATTACTCTCATACAAAGTAATAAAAATACAAAATTAAATCTCCTATATGTAACATTATTGTTTTATTCAACCTTGGATATCAGACTTGATTAATTACTGTTGGTGAGTGGGTATGTGACTTAGGTTTTTTTCTCCAAACATAGATTCTACATTATTTCTCCTTTTTACCTCTCAGCTGAGTGCTTATATATCAACCTGTAATCTGGTTTATCCTACATCTGCATATTCTAGGTGCAGCTGGGTTGATTACATTTTCACATGTCAGGAATATATACTGACATCAATTGAAGACACAAATCTGCACCTGGTGGATAGAAGGTTATCTCTCAGGTTAACCTGCTGATGCACCTGACTTCTCTGGTGGATACTGAGAGCAATGTCTCTTGTAGTGTCATTTGAAGTGAATCATATACTATATATATCTATATGCATATCAATTGCAGAGGTTGGTATTTACAGCCCTATATATAAGTACAAAATCTGTACTTCATGTTATTTAATTAATAAATAACTATCAGCAGTCGTAAAAATAAATGCCAAAAATGAATTTGTAATTATTTACCTTGGGAAAGAAACCATTTCTATGTTACTTAAAAATCTTTCCATAAAATTAGTTGTGTAAGTAATGCAAAAACAACATTTTAAGTTTTCCTGCAACTTCTTCATGCCCTATCATTTTAGGATATATGTAATCATGGTTCACCACCACTTTCTGTCTTTTGCTGCTCTCAGTAAAGCAAGATAGTATTATTCCACCTTCATCAATCAGTTTTCTCCAGCCATGATGAATGGTCGGTCCCTCATTGAGGCTTCATGCTTTGAAGATCAATTTGGACTTATATTCACTCCAGACCTCAAGTTGGACTCGTATATGCAATCTATTCAATCATTAACTGAAAATTCATCAGAAATTTAAAATATGAAAGTTGTGAAATTTTCACGGCCTAAAACTAATTACTATTATTATTATTAATAATGAGTGAGAGAACAGGAAACCAAAAAATTCACACTGGAGTACAGATATATGAAGTTCAGTACTCTCATTATGACAACCAATCATATAAGAGTACAGAATATACAGGCATCAGTACATGCACAATATTGTGACAAATTTTGACAAAAGTAATGTACAGAAATACATTGAAGTTAAGTAACCAAGTTCACTTAGAAGGACACTGATTGAAGGTGTTTCTAAGTATCTCAATGCGATTGCTAAGTCACCTCGGTTGTCTATATAAGCAATGTTCTATAATTTATTTACTAAGCATAGTCTAGCACGGACACTCAATGAGGATCAAGCTCACTACTAATGATATTAAGGCAGGCATCAAAATGAACAATAACTTTTTTACAGCCTGGATTCATAAAAATACTAATGCAAAAGACTGGAACTTCAATGTGGGAAATGACCTTTGGCCTCCTCCATAGAAAATTACCACCAAGAATAATGGTACTTTAAAACAAACATTAGACACTTCTCTGTGTCCTTTGCTTTGAATGTCTGTTGAGTCTCAAGTTCACTCAAGACCTCAAGTGTGACTCATATATGCAATCTATTGCTAAAGATGCTGGGAAAATGGTCAGCTCATGCTGCCACTGCAAAAAATACTTGACTCTTTCCACCATGTTCTATCTTTAGAAAAGTGTGATGATGCCAGAAATGGTTTATTTCTGCCATATCCTCACTTTCCAGCCTTGGTAGAGTTCACACTCATTTACACAACCTTGTTGAGCTTAATACATTTTCAATTCTTCAGCCTCTTTCCCATAGATGCAATGTTGTAAACATGTTATTATATTCATAGCAAATGTTTGGATGAGCTTCATTCTTTAGTTCCACCAGTTCAGACCTTTCCAGCTAAGACAATCTATGCTAGATCCATTGAGTCAAACCTCTCTCATTCCCTCCATTTTTTAATTGTAAGAAATTTTCCAGGAGTTTGTAAATATTTACTCTCAAAAGTGTTGATTCCTGAAAAATAATGGTAACTGATATTTACCCAACTATGCCATAGTTTATGAAGGCATCAAGATAGAGTGGAGCCTCACAATCTATCCTCTGAACCTTTAATGGTTCAGTTGGTTTTGTAACTTTGAGTAACTCAAAAAACAAGCTGGTATTGTTTCATCATCACAGAACAGGCCCTGAGTTTTCTCAAGTCACAATGAACGGTTATACTGTCAATGAGGCTTCATTCTTTGAACGTCTGTTGAGTTTCAAGTTCACTCCAGACCTCAAGTGGGACTCATATATGCAATCTGTTGCTGAAGATTCCGGGGAAATGGTCAGCTCATTCTACCATTGGAACTGATTTTTGTATGGACACTTTTCTAAGCACTACAATCTTAACCACTTCAAGACAAGGTTGAATTGTTACCTATCCTCCATATACTCATAATCCTACTCTTAATTTCATATCACACATATCATTCTGTAGCTCTATACCTTGAGTTGATTCATTTTCTATGGCTTATCAACCTTTTCTCAGGTTATTTAAAGCCAGTAAATATTTTTCGATTGTAAGAATTTTTTTTGAGATAATAATAATTTAGTGATAGAAGTCTTACTAATTAACCCATAGCTGGGAGCAAAAGATATTTATGATATTTGCTCATAAGAGAATATGACAAACTTAACTAGAATTTGGCTTTCTGATTTCCAATTCTGAGCTGTTATTACTTCACCCACACATCCAAGTTTATAGCCCTTGGTATTCCCAAGCACTCACCCATCCAGGTACTGACCAAGCTTAAATTTGGTGAGGGTACAGGAAGTAGTATTTCAACACTATATACCTGTAAACCTCTTCAGCCTTGTATTTGGTGAACATGAGTAAAATAAAGAGAAAAAAGGAACTCTTGTCTTTTTACCATTCTTCTTTGTCTTTGCAGTCCTTGCTCTGCTATCCACTAACTTAGACTTGTTAAGTTGGTTACACATTGGTTCTCTGTGTTTCTCTTGCTTTTAACATGTCCAGTGAGTGTTAAATTCTCCAAGCCTTCTTTTCTCATATATGTGTCCCAGATATTTAAGTTGTCTCTATCTGATTGTTAGCAGTTCTTATTCTCCTTGAAAGTTCCTTGTAATGCACATGTATTTTTCATGGTATTCTGAGCATTTATCTCTATAAGCTTATAAGTCTTTTCTTCATCTGTGAGTAAATTAAGTAATAAATGGCAATTTAGTATTTTTTTTTTCAAGGGCATTTTTTAATATTTTGCTAAATTTCTGAAAGGCATTTTTGCTACTACTATGTCCCTTTGAATTTCTGATTCCCATTTTCAATCATTTGTTTCACAACCACCCAGAGAGCAAAATTTTCTATCTTTGATTTTGATATTCCAAATATATAGGGGTTATATTCTGCACTGTTTCTTTGACTGATAACTATGAATTCTGTCTTTAGACAATTAATAGTTAGTCCTTTGTTTTTGTTTCTTCATTGTCTCAGCTTAGTGGTTTTTTTACTTTTCTCCAGGAGTCTGTCATCAGTACAGGGTCCTCCATGTACATCACATTGCTATAGAAGCTAAATAAAAATGATCCTAAGAATTTTATTTCAGAAATCCTACAGTTAAGTATTAACTGGTTTTAATTAAAAAAAAAAATAATCAAAATCCTAAATAGGTAAACAGTTTTATTAAAGATAAAGTTTGCCTTTATCCTTAATAAAAAAATATATACACATTTAAACCTTTGATTTTAAAATCTTTTGGTTAGAATAACTGTTAATTTGTGATTTTCCTAAACTGAATATTTAATAAGATTGAATAATGGTGTATATTCTCCTTCTGCACATCTATACGTGTGCAATTTAGTGCAAAATGCAGATCACCCAGTACAGGACCAAGAGCCAATTGAGGTAGACGACTACAGAGTAAGAGGTACAGTTTATGGGGATATGTGGAGAAGATGAAGATTGACCAGTTGTAATGATCAAGGAAGCATCCTCTTGGGAGTCAATTTCACAAAGCACTGGTTGATGTCAAATAAATAGTGTTTAATATTTTTGTTGTAAATTCTCAAGAACAAAAAAATATGTATATATTCACTTTCATCATATGCTTAGGTTTCATTACAGTTCTAATCATCGCTTTTTAAAACAATAAACATTTCCGAGGAGTGAAGGAGCCAAGACTTAGGCTTGTTTGCTGTGGATGAAAATGCTCTGAAAGATGCCAATCCACAGGTTTATGTCACACACACACACACATATATATATATATATATATATATATATATATATATATATGTGTGTGTGTAAAAATATATAGAAAATAGGAAAGAACTCATTAGGTAAATAATCCAAAGTTCTTTAAATAAATAATTATATATATATATATATATATATATATATATATATATAGAGAGAGAGAGAGAGATAGATAGATAGATAGATACACCTAGTGAGCCAGACAAACCTACCTAGGTTTCACTTAAACGGATCGTCAGGGAAAGTAAGGCTAACGAGGCAAAGAGAAGCACATATTTATAGGCGATAGCTAAAATCATACCAGAAGTTCATGTTTGTAGCTCTTTCTTTTTTTAAAACCTTTTTTCCCCTCGAGATTGATTTGATTATTAGCAAATCAAAAATTCGAGGGTTTTTCGAAACGAGTCTAGTTATCTATAATTATATATATATATATATATATATATATGACCATCCCTTTTCACACACCACTACAGAGTGCCATTCTATCCTCTTGTGATATCACTTGAGAAGCGTACAATTTTAGTACAACTGAAAGTTGATCTAGAGGCATGCCCTCTTGTAGTTCTATTGCAAGTAAATGATTCTTATTAGGAATTGTGTGGCCATGTTTTCTCTGATCTGTGCAATGGACATCTTACAGTTTGCTACTGTTATACAAACAATAAACCAATCTTAGTAGATGTATGTACTAACATCAATAAGAACCATGTCTATGTTATATGACTATTCAGAACCTTGTTTACACAATATGATAATTCTGGACCTTTATTTACTAAATAAATGGCTATTTCAAATCTTGTCTATAATATATAACCAATTAGAACCTTCTTTATACTATGTGACCATTTAGAACCTAGTATAGAAATTATAATTCAACCTCTGCTGCCAGCCTCAAAGCACCAGAAAAGTCCTATGTACACGATGGTAATTCTTGAAAATACTGTCCAGACAACCAACAACTTAATCCCCCTGAACTTCATAATACGTACCAATTTGCATGACATGTTTGCCCTGAACTCCTTCACAACTCTAAACCTAATGACAATATGTATCACTGTTTAAAGTTCAGTCACAAATGGTACATTGGCATCAGTTTTAAAATGCCACAAAATTGCCAAAAAGCTTTTAAAATTTAATCAGAATATACACTACTTCGAAGCAGGCACGTACTTTACCCAGGTCAAATTTACCATCAACCTTCAGTGTTGCAATTTTAATTTCTGTCAGTGTATTAAAATATACTTGAACTGCGAACATTTTAATATTGCTTACATTTTATGGTTTTATGTAAAACATCATTTATTCATAAATTCTGACATATGTGTACATGTGGCGAATGTTTATATATATATATAGGTATATTTCAAGTATCTGTACAAATATGTACAACTGAGGGTGGCATTGTATCAATTCTTAGTGGTTTGCTTGGATAATCTCTGAGTGCTTGCATGCACAAATCTATCTTAAAATGTTTCCTTGATGTATGTGAAATATCCCTGCCTGTCTTAGCCAGGTCATTTTATTTTAGATGTTATCCATATTGTTTCTACTATCACTGCTACTGTCATTGTCACCATCTCTACATCTTCCACTCTCTTTTGTTACATTGCTTTCTCTCTCCTCTCTCTCTCTCTATCTATCTATATATATATATATATATATATATATATATATACATACACGTGTGTGCGTGTGTGGATGTGTTTTTATCAAGTGATATCTATTTTTGCCATTATATCATTTATCTTTAACAACAAAGCAAAAAGGAATTCCAAGAGGCAACATCCAAAAAAAAAAATAGAGGTATGGAAAATAAGATGAAACCAAAAAAACACTGCCAAATGAATTACAAAATAATAATAATAATATTGATGATCAACTTTTAAAGGAAAGGAAACTGATGAAATGATGATGATGACCCCAGAAACAGTAGACTGAGAAGAGCTACAAATGACCCCTGAAGGTTATGATGTATAAGTGACAGATATTTTAATGACTATAGATACGAGAGCCACAATTAAAATATGCAGCAAGCAACAGAACTGTGGAGGGTGGGATGGGAAAAAGGTGGAGGTGTTGGCAGTGAAGAATTGTGGGTGGCAGACAAGGAGGAAAAGGAAGCTCAGTTCTTTGCAATGCTGATTCGTGATCGGCCGAGAAAACGTTCTAAAACACTACCAAGTGCGGTGGTTCTTTTGGTAATTTATTTAAACAGAGAGAAGCGGCTCAACTACAGACAGCAGAGTACTGCGGTGGAGGTGGAGAAGGGAGAAGGAGTAGATGCAAAAAGAAAAAAGAAACAAAGATGAATGAAGGAGGAGTGGAAGGAGAAGGAGGAGGGGACTGTTTGCTGCAGACAACTTTGTATGCTGCTTGGTTAAGAGGAAGTAAGAGTGGGTAGAGGATGTAGGAGATAGAAATGGAAGTAAAAGGCAAGAAAGGAATAGAAAATATAAACGAAGGAGAGGAGAATAATGGGAAGAAGAAAAATTTAAAAGAGATAGGTGGGGAAAAAAAACGAGAGAAACAGACTAGAATTTAAGTAGACAGGGTAATATTGAAATAAAAATGAAGAAAGAATAAAGAAAGGAAGGAAGGAATAGTGTGAGTGTAGGAGAATTCAAAGATAAAGACAATACTGAAAGAGGAAAGATGGAAGGACAAAAGAGTGAAAGATGACAAGAAACAGCTGATAAGTTGCTTGACAGAGAAAATGGCAGAAGTGAAGAAAAGGGATAAGAAGTAAGAATCAGTTGAAGAATAAGGTTAAGCTAAAACACCAATAAAGGAAGAAGAAATGAAGCAAAGAAGGAAAAATGTAGAAGATTGATGAGAGAAAGGAAGGAGGCAGGCAGAGGGTTAGAGAAAACTGAAGCACTTCATCACAAACTACTGTGTACACATGTTATGGTAAGTACATGATCAGGAGAAAGAAAAAAGAAGAAAACTAAAGCATTGTGAAAATGAAGAAGAGAATGAAGGAGAAATAGAATGAAACCAGGGTTTTCATTTGTGTGTTCTGTGTACGATGCCAACCTCACAACTGAACAGCAGTCAGCCAATCAATACTCAACAGAAAAATGTGTTTCAGAACAAGACAGTAGCAGCAATGGCAGCAGCAGCAACAGTAGCAGCAGCAGTTGTATTACCACAAAGTCTGAGTAGTAAAAGTAGAATTTCTCTATACAAGCAACATTAATAACATTAATGGTCGAGATACGTCACATAGAAATACAATTACTAGCATTAGTAGAATAAGTTGTTCATGTTAGTGTCACATGTTTTCACGTATGATATAAATCTACTTTGGGGACTGATGCTCATCTAAAGAATTGGATTATGGGGTGGGGGTGGGGGAAGAGACTGGCAAAGAATTACTTTTAAAGTCCATGAGGTTATGTTAGTGACAAGACTTTAAATGAGAGTGAAGCACAGGGAGATTTTGTTTTATGCCTTCAAAATATAAATGACAAATGAAATCATTTCATTTTTTCCCTTTGCCTAACGTGGTTGTTTTTTTTTGTTTATTTGTTTTTTTTATCAGAAGTGGTAAAATCCTGAGAATTAAGAATCGTAGCACTATACAGAAAAATTAATAAACCCATAGTTTAATGAGGAAAAATGCATATATTTTACACAATGTAACAATATTCCTTGTCATTGCATTTAATTCAGTGATTAATATTAATCATATAGTTTAGGCATTATTTAGATAAAAATTCAGTTAATAAAATTATCAGACTATGGACTTATTGATCGGCCCTTATAAATCTTGTGGATATTTGTGGACAAAATGATTCCCAAATGCATATTTGTGTATATTTTTGCAGGCAGTTTTGAAAGAACAAGACTCTCCAGTGCTGAATCAGAGATGTTCAAAGAAATGTAAAGCAAATATTTTTCACATTTTTTCTCTACCTCTACAGATCAAAAATACTTCAGGTCTTTGACTAAATTTTTACAATATTCTATATTTTACAAACTATAAACACTCAGCAATTTTCAGTACGGTTGCTGTAAAATCATCAGAAAGACAAATTCAGTGAATGATTTTTCTTTTATTTGCAGAAGTTGACTTAGTGTAATAGTAGCAAAAACAAAAATGGTATCAATAGTTTATCTATTAATTACTCCAAAAGTGACTGAAGACATTAAAGCAATAAGAGAATTACTATTAGCAGTAATAGTCCAAATAATATAATTATCAATAAAGGTATCTTTAAATATGGTAGCAATAAATAATATTGAAAACAATCAGTCATATCAGTTTTAGACAGAAATATTCTTTGAGTAAATGTCTTAATTCTAAATTCTTTTATATGCATCTATATAATTGCATTGTTATACTGAATGAGTAATATTGTTTGTTATAAAATTATATAATAATCATATTTAAGTGTTTAATAATTGAATTAGTTATAATAAAAGTACTACCAACAGTATTTTTAGTTTTATTGAAGGTATAAATCATTATATTAATAATCTTGAAATTATTAATAATAATTGGAGACCAAGCAATCACAGTTGCATGAAAAGAGTTAATCCTATTTGTATTAACATTGATAGCAATAATATTATTTATAACGGAATCAAGATTCTGTCCTCTATATTCATCAGTCAAATGATGAATATAGAAGTAATGCAATTTTTTCAAGGGCTTATGACTATTATGAAAATTCTATCTTTTCTCTCGTACCTCATATTTATAGCAAAACTAGGTTTGATCTGAAATCTGGAGGAATTATGCACTCCTGTGTTGGAATATTTTATAGCTGAAGATTTTTAATTAATGGTTTCATCCTCAGACACTAGACTGAAAAAAAGAATTAATTTTTAGGAATTAAGAAAAAATTGCTTAGTCAGTTTCATTTTCTGATATTCAACACATTTGGTACCACCTTGTTAAAATTAGAGTTCTACTATAAACATCTGCAACAAATGCAACACTTAAAATCTAGCAATAGGAAAAACTCTTGCGTATAACTGTAGCATGATTTATGGCAAGACTAATTCAAAATCATTAGTAATAACAGAAACAAAAAATATCACAAGTAGCATGCATAGTAATAATTGCAATAGCAGGAAATTTATTTGTTAATGTAGTACATAGTAGTATTAGTTATTGGTTATAACTCATTAGAAAATAGACTGTTTTATTGAGAGAGGAAATCATTGCTGAAGTTCAAGGTTTTGTTGTATTTTTATTAGTTATTGAAGCAGTAGTAATAAATTTGCTAACTGATATTATTATAGTAAAAACATGAGAAAGGATCAAAAAATTTTGTACTATGATTTAAGTTCAAAAAAGGTACTAAGGACAGAATTAATACCTATTTTTTTTTTCACTGAAAACCAATAGAAATATAATGAAAGGAAAACTCCTACCGATGCATTTCTAACATACAAATTTTCAAACAGATCTTCAAGGAAAAGGAACTGCACGCACAAGATTCTTTATGACAATAATAAGGAAGCTATTACTTATCAGTGTCATCAAAGAAAATTACTTGTCACCTTTTTCTATTTACTGCTTAAAAATAATTTCTAGGTATAAAAAAATAAGAAAAACCTTCAAAAAATGAATATATAGTTCAGTTTAAGAAATAAACAGTGTAATATACATTTTCATCTGTGTGAAAAAAAAAAGCTAATTTTAGGCTCTAGATTTTAAAAAATTCAAATCTGTAATGATAATTTTCAAACACTGAGGTTCAAATTATTGCTAAAATAGATTGAAATTTGTTTCTGCTATATGAAAATGCTAATGTGACACATTAGCATTTTACATATAGAGAAAGCATTCTGGTTTTAGATATTAGAGGTGATAATAGTGGTTGTATTCATACTTCTGTTCACTGTATTATTAGTAGCAGCTGTAATATCATTTGCAACTGTGATAGTAATAGTAGTCAATGTAACAAAAGCATTTGTTGTATTTGCACTACTGTATTAAAATAATGTAGCAGTACTAGCTCAAAGCTTGGCTGTAAAAAAATAAAAGAAACATGCTCAGAATTGCCCTCATTTGCTCTTTTCATTTTTTATTGCTATTATGGTTGCAGGGGTATATTAGAATCAATGGCGGTGGGAAAGGCATAAGCAAGGTTCGTGAGGGGTATTCTTTTCTTAAAGTTTTCTTAAAATACAAACATCAACATTTTACCAGGGGTTAATAAAACTTAAAACCATTTCTAATATTGTTTGTGGAATTTCTGCTTTTTTACTCTGTTCCATATGACTGTCTTAAAATTAACAAAAAGTAGTTTAAATGACAAAATAATCATTGCAAGAATATTATTCACACCATTTTTTTAAAGTCCATTCCTATACTAGAATTAAGGCCCCTGTTTTTGCAGCTAATAAGCAGAATTGTGAACAAATTGTTTCTTACACATCTTCTATATGTCCTTATCCTTTCAGGACATTGGCGGTCATGGCTCTCCACAGCTACCTGTCCTTTGTAGCACTTAATAAATTGTCATTTGGCTAAACTCTGCTCCACCATTCATTCAAACTCCTCACGTAGGTTATGCATTGTTTTGTTTTACTCTTTCAGTCCTGCCATTAATATGTCCTGTGAGTATCAAATTTTCCAAACCCACTAACCTCATTATGTGCTCCTGAAATTTCAACTATCTCTTCCTAATGTTAAACATGTGTCCTTTGCCATTGTCTTTAGAACTTTGTCATTGCATCATTGGTTCATGGTATTCTCAGCATCCTTCTGTAAAACAACATTTGCTTCAAGTCTCTTTTTCATCTGTGAGGAGATTGTCCAACATTCAGTGCCATATAGGAGGATTGATATTATATAACAGTTCAGTATTCTTTTCTTTGTTTCTAATGAAATGTTTCTGTTTTTAATACTTATCTTTTAGAAGGCAATTTTCACTATACCAATGCACCTTTACATTTCAGTGTCACACTTGTAAATACATGCATATCTACTAAAATATTTTGGAAAGCAGGATTTTCTTTAAGAATGTTTGTTGGAAGGGTATGCAGATAGAGGCTACTATTAAGAAATTACTGTTTGGGATTTTCATCAGCAGATGAGCACATCTGATTAGTCAAAATTCAAATAGCAATAATTAGTGTGACTTTTATAAGTAAGAGTTACAGAAATAATACAAACAGCAAACAAGTGATAACAATAACATATAAAAGTAATTTGTCAATTTTGGCAGTTTTTATGTACAAGACTGAATGCAAAAGTTAAAAACAACTAATTTGGGTAACATGAAAAATTTATTTTATTTCTTTTATTGAATTTTTTTTTATAAACAAGGGTTTATCAACCTTTTGTAGGCTATTTAAAGCTAGAAAATATTTTGATATTGTAAAAATGTCTTGCAGATAATAATGATTTACCAATACAAGTCCTACTAATTAACATGCAGCTGTGGGAGAAGAGAGGGATCCATACCGTTCCCAAGAGTATTTGCACATAAGTGATTATAACAAACCTAGCTGGAATTGGACCACGGCTTTCCAATTCCAAGATGTTATCCCTAACACCACCTGCACATCCAAGCTTACACCACCTGGTATTCCCATCTAGGTTACTGGCCAGGTTCAACATTGCTTAACTTCAGTGATCATATGAAAACTGGTGGTTCAATTTGATATGGCTGTAAGGCCACCAGTCCAGGTAGAGGCTTGTTATTAAAATGATAAAGAGGAATAAGGTGTATGTTATGAGTGGAAGAGAAGATGGTGGGGAATGAAGATTATGAGGATAAGGAGGATAGATAATGATAGACCCTTGACTTAAATAGGTCAATATTAAAGGATTCAGGGAAGCAACAGTGTATGGTTTTGTTTCAAAAGGTGGCAGTTCTTTGGAAAAAAAGCTGTTTTAGTGGAACTTCATTTTTATGTCTGGGACATATAACTAGGCACAACGCCAGTGTCTTTTAATTGGGATTGGGGCATGAGTAAGAATCTGTACACTAAAATTAGTTCACATCATAGGGTAGGAAGCAAATGATTTTCAACAGTAGAGCAAATCCTCCTTCCTGGAAAACAAGCCTGAAGTAGCTGTGATTTGGAAATGTAAGTTTAGGACATTTATTGTGATATTTTTTCCCAGTTAGCTTTGTCATATTTCAGTTAAGTAATATTAGTTCTTTTAGGAGGCATGGTGGAGTAATGGATAGCAGTTCAGATTGAGAAATTGCAGAGCTGTGTTCAAAATCCGTCAAATCTGTTACATTCACTTGTGTCCTAATACCCTTGGGAAAGTTATGAATCCTCTTCTTCTCCCCACAGCTATGGGTAAATAGCAGGACAGACTGGGTACTATAGCCTTGGATGGCAACTAGTCTACCATGGAAAGAAATGGCAACCTACTGCAGGAAAAAATCTGCCTCATCAGTCATGTATTAAAAGATACATGATCACCTAAGCGTGTATCATGCATGGCAGATAACTGACTGAATATTATTTCTTTTACTTCAAGACTATAAATTTTAAATATTTTCTGAGAGTAATCATTTACTTTTTGGCAGGCAGAAATACTCTAGTAACAAAAACTGTATAATCAAAATTAACTGGTTTTGAAACACTCAGGTAGTAATATTAATTAGTATGTTCATCAGAGAGAGAAGGGAGATCACCGCCCCCTGTGGGATCATGTTGAGATCATAGACAGGGAACACCATTGGAAAATTCGTAAACTTAAGGAATCAGCACATATGCTAGGCCACAAAAATCTCCTGAGCCAACCAAGCATAGAAATAAATACAATATGGGAACCAGTAATAAGGAGTGCCAGAGAAAAGCAATGATAACAAAGTTGCAATATGAACTCTGGTAAAGACATGCAATGATAACAGCAAAAAATTGCAATATGAGCACTGGTAAAAATGATGCTGAAAACATTAGGTTTATAATACTCAGAAGTTCATACCCAGATGTCCTCAAGGACACATGGCACAGTGGATAAAGGCGTTGGTTAGATCCAGTGACAGACCCAAAGAAGGTGAGTTTCAATTCAGTGGAGAACTTTCAGAGGGAAAATTAGCAGGAGATAACTGATAACTGACATCCGTCAAACATGGCACATGGAATTAGAACAGTCTACCCCAGCGATCGAAATAAAGGGTTCAGTTCGAAATTCCAACCACCTGAAGAAGGCCGGAGCGTACAACGGCCGAAATGTTGTGACAAATATGGCGACAAAGATGAGGACAATAGTCCGACTAATGTAAATACTGTACATAATACCTCATCTCAGAAATATAGACAAACTCTGTAGTATGTTAAGATTTTAATAAGAGCATTCTCCAATTTACTTTTATGTATACACTTGTGGCAGTTATTAATCAATACCATGGATAGAGCATGTGAGCAATAAGAAAATGGAAAATGAGAACAAAATGACTTTGAAAATCAGAAAGAGGCAGATGACATTTCTAGGACACATAATGAAGAAAGAGGGTTTGAAGAATTTTACATTCACAGGACATACTGAAGGCAAGTGGTAAACTAGTTAAAAAGTTCGTGTAAATAGATGGAAGAAAAGAAAGTGGAAGGGATAGTAAAAACACAAATATTGCTAAGAGCTACTTTGGAAAGGAAGTCGTGGTGAGACATGAACACCTACTTAATAAGTTTGCATAAATAGATAACAGAACACAGAATGGAAGGGATAGTAAAAAAAGAAATATTGCTAAGAGCTACTAAGGATAGAATGTCGTGGAGAGCCATGATACCTACTTAAAAAACTTGTGTAAATAAATGGCAGAACAGAGAGCGAAAGAGATAGTAAAAAGACAAAAAAAAAAAGCTACTAAAGATAGGAAGTTGTGGAGGAATATGGCACCTGGAAAAAAAAGAGGAATCTATCAAAGAATATTAAAATATCAATACCACACAAGTTTATTTTTATCACTGATAAAATTTCAAAACATTGCCGATATCTTATGAGTAAAACAAGCAGGTACAGAAAATATTCTAACAGAAGGCAGAAAGTGCTGCACTAAGATCTGAAGAGGTATTGGGATGGCCAAAGCTGCCTTCCAAAAGCTAAGTAGAGTATTAATAGACAGGAAAATTTAATTGGAAACAAAGAAAAGTGTACTGAATGGTTGTGATATCTGTCCTCCTGTATGGCAGTGAATGTTGGACAATCTCCTCAAAGATGATGAAGAGACTTGAAGCATCAAAAATGTGGTTGTACAGAATGATGCTGAGGATACGATGAGCAATGACAAGGTATTGGAGAGAATGAAAACACAAAGGAAACATATACTTGAAATTTTTGGAGCATGTAATGAGGAAAGAATGCTTGGAAAAACTAATATGCACAGGACATAGTGGGACAGAGGAAAGCAACATGTGACATACTTGATGATCTTGAGCAAATTGATGGTAAAACAGGGATTGGGAGAAATAACAAAGAGACAAAACATTAAAAGCTACAAGGGACCGGATGATATGGAGGGCCATATTTGCCTACATTCTGAAAGGACACAACACATAAAAGAAGTCATATAAAAAATTTTCCGTTTGACAATAATTAGAATAAAACAGGCAAAAAATTAATGTGGCCATTTTTAAAAGGAATATTGGGACAAATTCAATAAATTAAATATTAATCAAAATTTAATAACTTCATTAATGCTAAAAAATAAAAGTGAGTCTTCTTTAATCTGTTTTTTAACAACTGAATCCAATTTTACTAACCTGATATTAGTTTCTGCCTATTTCTGTGATGAAGTATTGTAACCATTTACACTATTTACATTGTCCTCATCTTTGTTGTCATATCCACAACATTTCAGCCATTGTATGTTATCCATTGTGGATAAAAGTACTGGTTGATGTAATCCAGTGATTTGACTCAAAGACTTGTGAGTTCAATACCTAGCCACACCAGATGTGATCTAAGACTTGGAGAATTGAGTTACTAAAGGGAAATAACTGAAACTGAGACATCCAGAAGTGGTATGGCATATGGAACTAGAACAATGGACGAAAGAAATGGTTCAGTTTGAAATTCCAATCACCTGAAGAAAGCCAGACTGTACAATAGCCAAAACATCATGGATATGACAACAGAAACTGATATTAGTTTCTATAAAAGTGTGATTACAAAAATAATTTTAGAATGAACTTACAATGAATAATCAAAATCTGATGTTAGAATTGGGAACTAACAAGCTTTGAGTGAAGAAAGAGAAAATAAGCTATACTTCTTCTCCTGTGTGTCCCTTTAGAATGTGAGCAGTCATGGTTCTCCACAACTTATCTATTGTACCTCTTAGTAAAGTTCGTCTTTTCACTATATCTCACGGTCCTTGTTTTTCCATTCACTCACTCAAACTCATGTGGGTTACTCGCTGCTTTCCTTATGCCTTGTGAGTGTCAAATTCTCCAAGTCCTCTTTCCTCATTATGTGCCCTAGAAATTTCAACTAACTCATAAATCTCTTTTTTGTTTCCATTTTCTTCAAAACTTTCTTTTTACTCACATGTTCAGTCCGTGCTATTCTCAGTGTCCTTCTGTATAAATACATTTCTGTTATTTCAATGTCTAATTCATCTGTGCAGAAATTGTCTAGCATTCACTGCTAGGAGGACTGATAATACATGATAGTTCAGTATACTTTTCTTTGTTTTTCATTAAATTTTCCTATTTCTTAATAATATGCTTAGCTTTTGGAAGGCATCTTTTACTATTCCAATGCACCTTCAGATTTTGGGATATGCTTACTAAAAGAAAAATACCTAAGTGGATTAATCAAGTAACTAAATTATATCTTGTTATACAGAATTCAATACTCTTGGTAAAAAGTACTACAAATATTTCATTTTGGTTTTTAAATACCCCAAAGACTTCCAGGCATGTACACACACTAGGCTGGTTTTAATATAATCAAAATAATAATGAAACAAAAACAAAAGAATAAAGTAATAAGAAAAATGATGCCAAAGAAGAAAAAAAAACAGGAGGGTGATAAGATTAATAAGGAAAAAAACAAAAGATAAAAGAAGAAATTATGAGAAATAAAGAAAACAAGAAAGAAAGAAGGAAAGAAAATGAAAAAAATTATCATGAAAAATAGTTTTAAGATGGGCAAATTTGGATATGTGCCAAGAACAAGGTAATGAGTGGCCAAAAGATATTTCATCACTCGGGTTAGTGGTAAAACTTGGGCAGCTGCAGATAGAATTTCTATGAAATTGGAACCAGTTTATATAAATATTATATTAAAGGAAAATTGGTTCGGTTCTTTAGCAAAACCCAGAAGTGCAATAATTCAGGCCAATTCTATGGAAAAAATAATTCTTTTTTGTTTAAAAATCAAAGAGAATTAAAGGAACTTCTTTGAAGCAGCAACTGTTCCAAAAGTTAGAATGTTAAAGCTTTTATATGGCAAGAAGAAATGATTCATCTTTATTCATACTGTTTGTTTTGTCCGCTAATATATTTTGGCAAAATTTATTTATAATGCTTTCTTTACTTCAAGTGAAATAAATAGAAAGCATTACACAATGGTTTTATTCTAGAGTTCTTCAAGAACCGTCAAGTCTAGTGTTAACCATTATCTTCCCTGCCTATTCATATAAACTATCTCTTAATGTAACCCTCTACCTTGAGTGGACTCCAAGTCTTGTACTGGGTAAATCTTAATGTAAGAGAAAAAAAATGTAAATAGTGTACATAATGATAATTCCTCATCCCAGAAATTCCTACAGAAATGATCATAAATTGTTTTAAAACATCACACTGAAAATAAAATGAAGCCTATTTTTAGATATTTTAATTTTTGCAAGTTACAAGTTCATCTTTTATTGCTGGCTTTTTAATTTGATTTTTCAAAATAAAACATTTTCTGTTTCCATTTTGATTTTGATTCTGTAAAAACCAGAGAGAACACTCAAGACAATATATAACAGGAAAATTAATAACTAAATGAGAAATCAATAATATTTTAGATGGGATGCTTGAAAACCCTACAGTACTAATTCTATGACAATGCCCCACAGTGTTAATAAAGGGTTAAAGATAACAAGCAGCTGCATAAACTCAACTGCCTAACTTTAAAATGCTTCTATCTGTTAAACACACACACATTATATATATATATATATATAGTAGTATATCTTCATTTTTTGCAAGAGCAAAATTTAATCATAAAATGCTTTTTTTTCATAATAAAATTTCTAATAAAAAAATTATGTCTCACTTTTTTTTAACCATGTATAATAATTTTCTCTTATTTAAAGTAAAAAACAACTACTCTTTCGGCCAATTTAAAAAATTACTTTTGAACTGTAGTGTGTTTATATCTGTATTTAGGCAGCATATTTTCATTCAATCATGTTTCATTGAATAATATCAACATATTATGTCTACTTATTTTTAAAATAATCCTTTCTAGTTCTCTCATCAGTTTTTTGATGTTAAGGTGAAATTTCTCGTGGAAGATGTCATTTTTCTTTTTTTTTTTTACCAAAGTACTTTCAATCTCCTTTTTACATTGGGACACTTGTTTTGCAAAAACAAAAAAGAAAAGAATTTCATAGCTACAATGGATGAATTTGAATTTTAAAATAATTATAACAGAGCACATTTACATGTCCTTTTTAAAAATCACCATCACAACAATCACAATTCCAATAAGTTTGTCTTTATAATTTCCTAGTGAGTATGATCCTGGAGGAGATTGAAACTAATTAGGTAAGAAAAAACTATGTTGCCTTCCTTGATGAATTTCATTTTAACATCAAGAAAGACATTAGAGAACTACAAGGTAACCAAAAAAAGTTCTGTCTGTTTTTAAAGGAAAAAAAGAAAACACTTCACAGTATGTGTAACTTATATTTAATCTTCGAAGTAATCGCAATTGGCATCCAGCACCTCCTGTCAATGTGTCTCCAGCTGTTCAATGCCCTTGCGGTAGAACTAGGGGGGTTGTGATGCAAAGAAATCCGTGAGGGCTTTGCGCAAGTCTACTTCATTGGTGAAGGATTTCCCACGAATATGATTATCCAGGGAGTGGAAGAGGTGGTAATCGGATGGCGCAAGGTCAAGTGAATAAGGTGGATGGCACAAAGTCTCCTATCCAAGTTGCTATATGGTTTCCCTGACTACTCGCGTGACATGCGGCCTGGCGTTGTTATGGAGGAAAAGCACACCTTTGCGATTCACCAGTGCTGGCTCCTTCTGGTGCAATGTCTGTTGCACATGTTTCAATTGCTGCGAGTATATATCTCCAGTGACCGTTTGGCCCATTGGTAGCAGTTCATAATGAACCACTTGACAACCTGTCCACCAGACACAAAGCATAATCTTGTATGGGTGCATAGGCAGTCTTGCGGTGTGAAGGACAGCATCCTGAGGAGACAACCAATGTCAGGAATGCTTGGGAGTTTCGTACAGAACCCACTTTTCATCACTGGTAAGCACTCGATTGAATAAGGATGCGATACGGGGGAGAGAAAGCAGCGTTACGCAGGCTGCCACTCGTTGTCCTTTGTGAACCTCCAACAGCGTTTGCGGAACCCACTTGCTCAGTTTGTATGTCTTACCTAGGCGGTGCAGGTAAAGTCTAACTGTTTCATCGGAAACGTTGAACTGTCTTGCCAGTTCACCACACGTTAGACTACTGTCTTCTTCAATGGCCGCCTTCAGGACTCCGTCATTCAAGACCTGTGGTTGTCAACTGCGAGGCTCATTATGGAGAGACAAATCTCCTGACTTGAATTTTCGAAACCAACGCCTTGCAGTAACGTTCATCCACAGCACTATCCCCAAATGCTTGACATATGCGGCGACTTGATGCAGCTGCTGATAAGCCCACTTTGAAGTCGTAAAGCAAACAGCCCCGAACGAAATCTCTAGACACTTCCATCCTTCTCACAGCTATCTGGCTTATAACTGATGGCCGGGCATGGTGTTCGTGTTTTTTATAAAGTCTGATGTTCCTACTTCCGGCTGTCCGAATTTGAAAACAATTGCTACACGCATTTCGTATATATTTCAACTTCATTCAATGACTAATCAAAAAACGGACAGAACTTTTTTGGTTACCTTGTAGAAAGTATTATAAAAATAAATAGGCGTAATATGTCTATATTATTCAATGAAACATACATACACACACACACACACATATATATATATATATATATATATATATATATATATATATATATATATATATATATATATACACACACACACACACACACTAACAAGAGTATATCAATAGATACAGGTAGAAATTATGCATGCATTTTGGATAAACCTTATGAGAATAAAAAAGTATGAAAGGAGAGAATGAGAGGAGGAGGGAAATGCTTATTAAAAAACAGCTAGAGCAAAAAAAAAAAAACTATGCAGACATTTTGCAGAGATGAAAGAATTTTGTGACTTTTTATAATATTGTCAGTGTAGACCATGATTGGTTTGGTACAAAGACCTCACTGAAGCAGCAGGATACAGACTAGGACATCTGATATATCTAATTACTCCAAATCTGCTCTGATGTTGCCTATATTGGGTAGTGGAACAATAATATACACAACAAAGGTGTACAAGACTATAGATGAGAGTGTAAGCTTGCTGCGTAGAGCACTTACATTATATTCTCTGAGAAATTTGTTTGGATATCTGTGGGAACAAAGCATACTTGTTATTGGGAAGAATGATAAAGTGTTCAGCTGAGCAAATGGGTCAAAATCCCATAGGATCACTTCTTTCCATTTGAATACACCATAAAATTATAAAAGGTCCTTTCTCTGACATTCGATGTAAAACTTTACCTGTAGACACTTCAGTGCTCTCTGGCTGGACAATCTCCTCAAAGATGAAGAGAAAACTTAAAGCAACAGAAATGTGGTTTTACAGAAGGATGCTGAGGATACTATAGACCGAACATGTAAGTAATGTAGAAGTTTTGGAGAAAATGGAAACAAAAAGAAACTAATATTTAATATCAGGAAGAGACAGTTGATGTTTCTGGGGCACATAATGAGGAAGGAAGACTTGGAAAATCTGATACTCATGGGACAGATAGAGGGCAAGAGGGGCAGAGGAAAAGAACTCATAAAATACTTAGTGAGCTTGTGTAAATGGATGGCAGAACAAGGCTTAGGAGAAATAACAGAAAGACAAAGTTTATTAAGACAAAGGCAGGAACTTGTGGAGGGCCATGATCATTCATGCTACTTAGTTATTATTACAGAGTATTTGACTTTAAGATAAAACAGTTTGATAAAGAAATGACAGCATTAAAAATACTCAAAACACTTAATCTCACAATGCAAATAAATTAGGCAAACTCTAACATTCAAATGTTCTTTTATATGTGTTATATCCTCACGGAATGTAGGAAATCATAGCTCTCCACATCTTCCTGTCTTTTGTTGATCTAAGTAACTTTTGCCCTTATAACATCCATCTTTGTCCCTGTTCTACCATCCATTTGCACAAGATCATTAAGTGATCATGACTCTCCACATCTTCTTGTCTTTTATTACTCTAAGTTAGTTTTGCTCCTTTACCATCCCTCTTTGTCCTTGTTCTGCTACCTGTTCTCACAAACTCATCATTTAAGTTACTCGGTATCTCTCTCTGATCCCCTTTCCTTCAATATATCTTCTATACACCATTTTCCTTTAAGATGTTGGCGATCATGAATCTACACAATTTTTTGTCTTTAGTAACCTTCTTTACTCTTTTTTTTTTAATCATTTAAAAATGCAATAAAGCCACTAAGATGCTGAGGGTTAATGAGTGTGAAAGAATGTAAAAAAAAAAAAACATTATTAAGGAGTGAGAACAATAAAAGAATGAAGACAGAAGATAACAAGAAGACATTGCATTTAAATTTTTGATGATCAAAGTTGACTGGGAGGCAAGAAGCCAGAAGAGAGTTCCACAAGCAAGAAGTGGAGGAAAAGAAACTGTTAGCATAGAACTTACTGTTATATCTAGCCATTTCAACTATAAAATTGATGCCAATCGAGTACTGTGCTTGAATTAATAAAGTCTAGTTACCATAGAGAAAAGTTCATCAGAACAATTACCATGAAAATATTTATAGAAAATGCACAGGAAAGCTATGTTATGGCAATGGGAAAGTGACTGAAGTCAAGATGTCAGGTCAGGAACAATGATATAGCAGATTATTCTTTGAATTTTATCAAAGATCACTAAATATATAGCAGGATAACCAGGCCATATGTGATTGCTATATTTCCTAATCACTGTTCATTATTTTAAAGCCATGTTTCGTCAAGATGTAAATAACCATAACTCACTAAATAACTTTTTTGTTTTTATAGAGTAGCTGCCACCTAAGGCTAGAAAGCTCATTTTATCTTGTTATTTAACCTATAGCTGGGGAGAGAAAAAAGGAAATCATGCATTATCAAAAAGAACTGGTGTGAAAGTGAAGGCAACAGACTAGGCCAGAATTTGAACTTTGCTTGCCACTTTCTGTGCCAATAACCGTATGGTTATCTGCACATCCATTTATTAACCAATAATTCTGCTCTGATCATGTTACTAACAAGGCAGCAATCTTTGTGCTTATCTGCCAATGAAAATGTAAAAAAAACAGTAATTTTCCACAGGACAATAACTCAATTGTCATTTCTCTTTCTCTGATATTTATTCAATGAAAAATACAATATGATTTATAATATACTCAAAAATATAACTGCATTTCTAACCCAGCAACAGATTATTTTTTGCTGCTTTATTTATTTGAGAAAATAAACATCTCTCAACTTTATTATGAATGATCGTATGAACATTTTTTATGTGTAATTTTACTGAAAATTATTTAAAATACAATTGTTTTAAACAATACCTTAACAGAATGGTTTTTACGAGAACATACAACTGCATGTATTTTATTTTTATGGATACAATTATATAACTTTTATAATTTTTAATGAGGACTGAAAATGATTTCATTTCTAAAAAACTGTAAATGAACAAACAAAATATAAATCAATTCTAAACAAATACATCTGAACGGTTAGAATTGTTAGATATGGAGCACAATATGAATATATCTGTCATATGCACACACACACACTGTCTCTCTCTCTCTCTCTATATATATATATATATATATAGATTGTTAGCAACATCTTTAATGTATTAGACATCTGACAACATTCATATTTCTCTCACTTAAACCATCTTTGACTCCCCTCTCTAAAACTTCTGTTAAATTTTAATCCCCCAGCTTCTCTCGTCTGTTACCCCTCTCTATAGCTCTAACATTCATCCCACACTCTCATACTTACACTCTCTCTAAATTTTATTTTTTATTGCCAGAGTTGTTTTTTCTGCTTTCTTTTTGAATTTATAGGTCTGATGAATTGGATCGTATTTATGATTCCAATGGAATAAATTATGACCATGGAATATTAGTGTTTAAGCCTTTTTATTATATCCTTACTCTGTCCTAGACATTGAGTTCTACCTGGATTCTTCCTCTTGGAATTTTTTTTTCTAAAAGTATACATATATGGGTATTTATATTTATATATTTTGCATATGTATGTATATTTTCCACTAATATTATCTATCTATCTATATATATATATATATATATATATATATATTTATTAGACATTTTTATGTTTAACGTTCTTTTTTTATAGATACAAGTATTTAAGTAAATGCTCTGTTTATAATAAACAGTATTAAATAACATTTACTGGCCTGAACGTCCGAGAAATTTTCATAGAAAATATTCGTCCTTTGACAGGATTCGAACCTGCATCCTATAATGAACCTGCCATTTTACGCTTACGTGCCTTACCGTATCTATAAAAAAAAAGAATGTTAAACATAAAATGTCTTTAATAAATAAATTGTCGGACTTTGTCCATTTCTTAATATATATATATTCCCCATATATATATATATATATATATATATATATATATATATATATATATATGGTGGAAATTGAATGACAAAATGGAGAAATTCCATAAGACCAGTTTCATCAATTAAAAAGGACTTCTTCATACTAAGTAATGTTTTTATTGATGCGATCATATATGTGAAACAGAGAGAATGAAGTACAAGCAAATCTCACTTATAATTATACATTGAGGGGCACCTTGAGGTAGTGTAATGGTTAACAAGTTTGTCCCGCTAGAACACTTACGACTGAATAGTGAGTTCGCTCCTCACTGAATGCTTCATACTTTTGGCCCTGTACCACATCTAAGCTACGCTTGGAGAATCACTATAATTATACATAGACAGAAACGTTGAAGATGCAGGGATGTTTAGTTTTAAATTTAAAATTTCTGGCATCCAATATGTCTAGAAGCACAACATAGTCAGCCTCATTCAGCTTCCTATAACTTTTGTTTTAGTTTTTGTTGCTGTTCTTTTTAAATATAACTTTGTTTGTATTTTCTTCCCTCCCCATATACATATATAATAAGTAATATATAAGTGTTAGTCTGAAGAAACATGTCACATAATTACCCACCATTAGTTTGATATACAGAGTTTATTTCCCATATTCTCCCATATATACATATATTTATGTGAATCAAATACTATGGATTTTATTTTTTTTATTAGATAGGAATTGTGGATAAATTCAAATAGAAGTGATATTTCATCTTCAATAAACAGTGAAAAAAAGCATTTTTGGTAGTCACACAATCTTAACAACATTAGATACACAGATGATATAATGATGATAGCAGACACAGTAATGAAACTACAAAAACTCTTACAAAAGGTAACAAAGGAAAGAAAAGAAAGGACTAAACATCAATTGTAAGAAAAATGCAGTCTGACATGTAAATTACAAATTGGGGGAACTAAAATCAAACAAGTACAACAATTTAAATATCTAGGAAGTATTTCAACAGAAATGGAACAGGATGGAAAGTGTGACACTAAAATTCAAAGGTGCATTGGGATAATGAAAAATGCCTTCTAAAAGCTAAGCAAAGTATTAAGAAACAAGAATAATTTTACTAGAAACAAAGAGAAGTGTATCGACTCTTATGTAATATCAGTTTTTCTATATATGGCAGTGAATGCAGAACAATCTCATAACATGAAGAAAAGACTTGAGGCAAAAGAAATATGGTTCTACAGAAGGATGCTGAGAATACCATGGACTGAACATGTGAGCAACAACAAAGCTTTAGAGAAAATGCAAACAAAAAGGCGACTTATACTTCACCTCAGAAAGAGATAGTTGAACTCTTTAGTGCATGTAATGAGGAAAGAAAGCTTAGAAAATTTAATACTCATAGGAGATACTGATGGCAAGAGGGACAGAGGAAAGCAGCAAGTAATCTACTTAATGAGCTTGTGTAAATGGTTGGCAGAACAGAGATTGGGAGAGCTAGCAAAAAGATAAACTTTATTAAGGAGCAGACATTGTGGAGAACCATGATCTCACACCTCCTGAAGGGACACAGTACATAGAAGAACTTACACATTAGTACTTCAACAATTTTAACGGTTGAAATTAAGTGCAAGAAGCCATATAATAAATGTCATCATCATTATGACTGGGTGTGGTCATATGTTCACTGCACAACTGAACACCTGACCAGTTCTCTTGACATATCTGGGTTGAAAGCCTGAGAGATACTCATTCATATATACTGTGTCTTGAGCAAGTAGACCTCTTAAGGTCAAACCACTGCCAATGTCTTTCAAGTGGAAGCCCTGCCTTGGTCATGGACACCTGGCCAGTGATTTCCTCAGGAAAAATCTTTTCCCTGGCTGTTGACTTCAGTTTAGGAAGCCTTTCACCCAGTGATGCCATGCCATCTCTGCATTGGTTGCATACATAGCTAGAGAGCCCAGTCTACCCAATAGTGATAGATGGCTGCTGACCCTACAAGAAGATTCACCTGCGCTTTGACAGGTCATGATTTTAATCTTACTGAGTGTCTAGCCTACTTATTCACCAGACAAGCTTGATGAGGAACCAGCTTAGTTACTGACACGCTAACCAGGTGTCAGATGGTACTAGATTACTTAGTAACAGTAGCCTTCATAGAGTAACCTGACATAGTTTGAGATTTAGTTTGACTGTATAGAAATTATCTGTAAATAATTTGAACATAGTTTTTATTATTTACACTATATACATTGTTCGGAATGTTGTCCTCATCTTTAATGTCATATTCACAACATTTTCGCCGTTGCACACTCCGGCCTTCTTCAGGTGATAGACACTGAAATATAGACAGATAGTTTTTAATTGTTAATTGGAAATAAATTTTAGAGTAGAGGATCCTAACATTCTGAAAAGCAGAAGTTTTGATAAAGAAAGTTAGTAAGGCAAACCATAGCAGAAAAAAAAATCTTTTTATTTAAATCTTTTTATTTGATGCTCCTGAACTCTTTATAATTAATGTAAAATGAATCTTTGTTGTACTTATTTTTCTTTCTCCATTTATCATTCTCCTTCTTTTTTTTCTCATTTACTCAATGGAGAACTTTGAACAAACATCAAGTTTAAACACTTCTGGTAAGAACAATGATGGAAATTGCAGGGTGGGTGGGGATCAAAGTGATTTAATAAACAATAATTAAGTAGTTGACTCTGCAAATGTGTTAAAAAGTGTACCCAATTCTAGCAGAAAGAGGCTGGCAACTGAAAACAACAACAAGAAAAAAAAAATGTTTGTGTTGCACTTTTTAAATGATTCTATTCCATGGTTGGGTAGGTAGTAGGTGATCTTTTTTTTCAAAAGTAATGCTCTCAAAAACTACTATGCATTTGATTATGGCAACCAAAGTAATTAGTTCATTTGTGAACTCTGGGTAAGTTAGTGTAGAATTAGACTCAGTGGGAATAGGGTGAGAAATAACCGAGAAGAAACAAAACAAGATGGGATATCATTAGACATAGCAGAACAAAAATGACCTTCATTGGTAGATTAAATAAAGAGTTTTCTTCAAAATCCCCTGAAGGTTATCTGGATTGACAGACACCTGGGGAAGACGGAAGGTCCCAATGGCTGAAATGTTGTGATGAAAAAAACATATACTGATAAATATTTGAAAGATATTCAGTAGATAGACTGATATGTATACATTACAGTTCAAAAGTTTGAAACCATCCCAGAATTAGCATGGGATGAACTTGATAGAAGAGTGGGAAGAAAAAATGAAAAACTGCTCTTAGAGTCATTGAAAAAAAGAATGGAATCAATTATCAAACACATATTTTGAGAAACTTTTGCAACAGAATGCCAAAAATTTGTGCTGCAGTAATCATAGCTAATGGAGGATATTTTGACAAGAGCAAAATTTAATCAGAATTCTCTCTTATTTAAAGTACAAAACAACTACTTTTTTTGGGCAATTTAAAAAAATTACCAGAGAAAATTATATATATATATATATATATATATATATATATATATATATATATATTAAATATATATATTTTATTATATATATATATATATATATATATATATATATATATATATATATATATATATATATATATAATAAATTTAAATATGCCATTCACATACAGGCCTGTTTCACTGTATCACAGCTCATCAGTGCAGCTAGACATCCAATTGGTTCAAGCTGGGATAGAAAACCAACCAATTTGGATTCAGTCAGAGTCTCTACCTCGGAGCTATCAGCACATGGCAGAAGGAAAGGGAAATTCTAGCGTATTATTTTTATGAATGCAAACAGATGCCAGAGAGACATAGTTTTCAATTCATTTAATGAAGAGCATTGTGTTAGTGTAGACAACTGCTGTTTAGAATTACCCTCTCTCTCAATAGTGCTCAACCAAAATTATTGAGAGCTTAATATTATATATATATATATATATATATATATATATATATATATATATATATATATATATATAAAATAAGGAGAGATTATAGAAGTTTTAACGAGAGAAATGTATAATTTAAAGAGAAAATGGAAGCCACAAATGTTTTTGGTTATAATGTGGATTCTTTTACATATTATACTTTATTTTTTATATTTTTGCTACATGCGTTTTGGGTCTTGTGACCTTCATCTGGTGAAGGATGATTGTTTCCACATATTATTTAAAGTAATTAATTGTTTTATTATGTTTAACCATTGTCTTTTGTGTATGGTAGTAATCCAAATTCTTCTTGCAGTAGTGGAAAAATCTTCTTTTGCTTAAGGGGTAATAAAACAACTAAGATTGGTCAGAGAAAGGGTGAAGGAAGGAGGTCTTTGTTCTCATCTTTTTGTGTCCTTTGTATCTTTTTAAAGCTTTCTCCATTTTTGTGTATCATGTGTGTGTGTATTTTTGCTAGTATATACATATATATATATATATATTGCTTTATTACAAGGAAATAGTGTGTATATATATATATATATATACACACACACATATTGTATGGAGTGTGTGTGGTCCATCTAGTGTGTTTGTTTTTGCCAATATGTGTGTATATATTCGTTCTCAATACAGATATACTATATATTGTATTATTATAAAGAAATCTATACAGTAACTACATGTATTTTGCCATTATGTATGTGGGTTTATAATTTATTTAGTGCTGGTTTAAATTTGCCTATGATTTTTTTCTTGTATTTGTAGGTAAGAGTAATTGTCTGTTTGATATGCTAGCGTAATTTTAATTTTATCTTTGTTGCATTTGTGGTTGCAAAGACTTTCTAGTTGTTTGGTAATTTAATGTTGGTTTTGTGAAGAGGTGAAGAGAAACTCTTTTGTTTATATATATCATTTTTACTTTTCTTTGTCCATTGTTTAAAACTCAAATCTCTGACCCTCTCTCACATCTTTGTAATTGCAAATACACTTTGAAATATTCATAATTGATAACTTATGCAAGTTTTAGGAATGTAGCTTCTTTCTTACAAATGAAACCTCACAAGCCTATTGCTATTCTATTGTGTTTTCCTGTTTAAACGTTCAGATGAATTCAGTTTTATAACCTCAAACCTTTACAACTGAGACATGACATGCTCCTTCCACAGAGTTGAATCCCCCACATTTCCCCCATATTCTAAATGTAAGTAGAAAGTTCCACTCAATCAGCTTTTTCCCCCAAGACTTGTGACTTCATAGAATAGACTCCTATGTAAATACTACCATGAAAACAAAAATCTTAACTTCTTCAAGTCAAAATTCAACTGTCATCTGTTTTCCCTAGCTTGGATAATCTTTACTTCTTATCACCTTCTCTCTTTTTCATATCAGACAACTCATTCATTATAATCCTTTTAAAAGTAATCCTCTACTTGGAGTGACTCCCAAGCCTTTTATTGGATATACTGGTGTAAAAAAAAAAAAAATGAAGCCATATCTAGAACAGACAAAAGAAAATGAATGCTTTTACTTATGGACATATTTTCTTGCTGTGCTATGCATATAATTATAATTTAGTTCAGTTTCAGAAATAGACTATTAAACACCACCATTGTGGCTAATTCTCAACAATCATTTTCACGCTAGATAGAAAGAGACTGTAAAGAATATGTTATTTTGGTAGTTGACGACAGACAGAAATAATAAGATTATGCCTGGTATTTAATTCCTTTTTGCGAGAAAAAAGAAAAAAGAGAAAAATACTTATTTGGGAAATGAGCGCATTTTAGAAACAATGATGATGACGATGAACAATTCAGCTTTAGCTTCTTGGCAGTTTTGTTTGAAATGCATTCTTTAAGACATCCAGCTATCTCCTTTATTCTGCTCATATTTATGCCATAATCAATCTACCTCCCTTAGTTCGGGCGTGCAGGTTAGAAAAATTCAAATAGATAATAAACAGGGAGTGTTGAACAGATTGGAAAAGATACAAAAAGAAAAATATCTACATGGACCTCAAGATACTGACAGACTAAAATATAAACTCATTTCTCATTTCTGTCTGCATATCTGAGATGAGTTATCATTATTTACATTTGGATTAATGTCCTCATTTTTGTTGTTATTCTCACAATATTTTGGCTGTTCTATCCTCTGGCTTTCTTCAGTTGTCTGTTATGAGCTTCAAGGAATTTTATACTGAGCTGAAGTTGTGCACTTTCTGCTGTACATGACCAGTTCATTTCTGGACTTGGTGATGAACTCTTTGGGTAAGGTAGTGTAGAATTAGACTCAGTGGGAATAGGGTAAGAAATAACTTCGAAGTAAGAAATAAAACCAGATGGGATATCATTAGACATAGGAGAATAAAAGTAACCTGCACTGGTAGATTAAATAAAGCGTTTACTTCAAAATTCTGTGAAGGTTATCTGGATTGACAGACACCTAGGGAAGGTGGAAGGTCCCAATGGCTGAAACTATATATATATATATATATATATATATATATATATATATATATATATATATATATATCCTTCTCCTCATCCTTTCTTCTATCTCTCCTATCTGCTCTCCCCCAAATCTTCTGCAACCCCCTGCATCCTAGTGGCTTCACGCCTTGCTTGGGGCGTAATGTTTAAAAAAAAAAAAAAAAAAAAAAATATATATATATATATATAGTACAGGTATATAATCTGGGTGAATCCTAGTAATATTAGTTATTAAAACTGATCCACAGAGAACTTGGCATATTTATTATAACAGCATATGTATTTTTTACCATTCTGTACCAGCTATGCAGGATAGCCACATACAGAATGGCTTGAAATAGACTTCTATGTTGAGGTAATTTTGGGTTTTTGTTGTATATATATATATATATATATATATATATATATATATATATATATATGTGTGTGTGTGTGTGTGTGTGTGTGTGTGTGTGTGTAAAATGAGAGAAAGAACAAATGGAGCAAAAATCCACAGCATTTACTTTTAAAATGTGCTCAATACAAAATAGAGTAAAATATTATTATTATACATTTATTATAAGAGATTATAATAAAAACATTTTAAACTGCCACACAAAAGCTTTCATGTTTCAATACTATGATTGTAGTACAAATAGTTTTCTACAACATGTTATTTGGTGGGGAGGAGTCATTACAAATTATTAAATTGGATATGTTGAATTTAGTATAGTATATAATTAATTTTATTTTATTTTTTTACTCAGATCTGTGGTGGTTATATTAGTATTTATTAGTTTAGGTAGATGGACAATTTCTAAAGTTATTAAATATATTATTTTCAAGTCTAGACATATAGAAATTATTAAAATTTGGACCCAGAACTGAACCAATAGAAACACCATCCTGTTGTACATGTATATTATTTTTGTAATCATAGAATGGGACTTGAGTAGTGCAAGTTAACAGCAGTTTCCGCAATATAAAATAGTGGATGTAGAAGTGGATTATTGTATATGTTTCTTATAATAATATCAATAGTTTCACTAACTGGGACATTAGTGAATAAACTTTCAATGTCAAGTGAGGCGATGGTTTCATTTTTTTTTTTTTTTTTTTTTTTGAATTACTTCAAGAGTTGATTTTATGCAATACTTACTGGGAATGTATGGTGTAATAAGTTGGTTTATGATTTTTGTTAAACTGGGAATTTGAAATATAATAGGACAGAAAGGATAGTTTTGTTTATGTCTTTTTATAACACCATATATGTAACATGACCTATAAACCCCCCCCACTATTTTAGGAAGTTTTAAATTGTCTTGTTCAGAATTATTACCTGTGAAAAGTTTGTTAATTTGTCTTAGAAAAAACATGACCCTGACGAGGACATTGTGCAAATGTCAAAAGTACTTGAAATAAAATGAATATATATCAACATCGTAATTTTCTTTCTTCCTTTAATAAGGATACTAAGAAACTTGTCCGTAAATAGACAAAACTTGCCTAAATTATTTAATGAGATATACCTTAATGAAAACATGCTGCCAAAATATCCTATATATATATATATATATATATATATATATATATACACACATACACATATAGATATACTGAAAAATATATGTATTTTATGTATATTCTATAAATATTCTAACAAATATATATATTCTATAAATTTTCTGTTAAATATATATATTCAATAGATATTTGGATAAATATATATTTAATAGATGTTCTATATATATATATATATATATATATATATATATTTAATAGATATTATGATAAATATATATTTTAATAGATATGTTCAATACATATAAGAAAATTTATATAAATGTGTAAGTACTTGCAGATATGATGAAATATCAGTTAATGTAACAAATGAATGAACAATTTAAAGATCAATGATGCAAAGCTAACAGAAACCAAAATAGAAATCAAAAAGCAGCATTTTCTTTCCAATATATACTGATTTTCTCCCATAAACACCAACTACATATTTCCACTTCTAGACAAAGTCTTCACTAAGCAGACAGAATTAGGTTTTATAAATTGAACTTCAATACAAGTGAAGCAGGTTTGCATTACTAATTAAAACACAGGATTCACTAAAGAAATACAAGAACCTTTTATTTGTAAACAAATATATATTGTAAATAAACTAGGATGTCTTTTGTTGCTCAGTCACTGATATTATTTATAAAAATGTAAAAATCTATTTTTTTTTAATTGGTGTCATACCAAGCAAAGCAGTACAGCGACTAACATGCAAGGGTCTACAGGGTGTAGAAGAATTAGCAACAGAAACGGTAAGATGCTTGGCCTCTCAAGGTCAACCTTTGTTATTCTAGATGCCCACTTCAAATGGTTTGACTGTGGAGATTTTTTCCTATTCCACTGAGGTGCTTGGAGGTTGGTCATGTTCAGTCTGGTCCTTCCTCTTTAATCTTGCCACCATGGGTAGACCTATAGGAGTTGGAAATCCAGACGGCTTCACTCTTGGGATCACTAGGACAAGTAAGCTCTCTACCATAACAAGGAATAACCATTTTATTTTACAATGGATGTCAGAGTGAACAGTCAAATATACTATTTAACTTATTATTACTTTAATGACAACAATAGAAACAAATCAATAGAATAAAGAATAAAACTAATAATGATTGAAAGTAAAGTTATAGAGAGAATGTATGTTACTTGAACTAAAGAAAATTAATTTGACACTTTGGTGCATTCAGGCAGGACAGAGTTTGATAATTTGAAACTGTAAAAATCAATTATAAAAAAAAAAAGAATTATCATAAAATCAATAATTAAAAAAAAAATTAACAGGCAAAAATGAACACAGTTTTAAGAACTGTCATCAGGAAATATTTGAAATCTTTTCCAATAATTTCCAAGCGTCAAAATGGGACGTTTTTCAATTTTATTATATATGTTTTTTAATCATTTAACTCCAAGTGAGACAGTAAAGCCACTTAGACACAGAGTGTGAAAAAATAAGAAAAAAAGAGAAACATTATTAAGGAGTGAGAACAATAAAAGATAAGTATCAAGAAGACAGTAGGTAAGTAATGAGATTGCATCACCTTCGCATTGCATTTTCATTTTTGAAGATCAAATATGGCTGGAAAGCCTGTAACCGGAAGAGATTTTCACAAGTGAGAAGTGCAAGAAAAGAAACTGTTAGCAAAGAATTTACATATAATAAAATATTTTCTTGACCCAACACTCCTTAAGCTTCACAGGGCTGACATAAAGAAACAAATATTGATAGTTTATATCAGCAAGATGGACTCCTTAAACTGGGGCAGCACCCAGCCAAAGCAGGACATATTGTAAGCCTACAAAAGAAACAATTGTAAATGGAACTGAAGAGGGACATTATCTTGTTTAAGGAGCTTGGAACAAAACCAAAATAAACATGGAAGGAGAATACTAAAAATGGTGCACAGTTGGCACCATCAGTTCTAAAATGATGTAATTGTAGAACTGCTTAAAGATCAAATCAGTCATAGAAGCTGCTGCAAGTGGATATTCCGCTTTGCACATTTAAGCCTTTTTAAATGTGAGCCAATGGAGTGGATTCAGAAGTGAATGAGTCATTTTAGCATTAAGCTGCAAGAGAGAATACATTGTTTTAGTATAAAAAACCAATCTAACAGCTGTTTTGTTACTAAAATACCAGGCAAGAATTAGTCTTACCTGTGTTAAGGGTCAAGTGGGAGGAGGCTTCTTTTTAGTGTTTAGGATAGAATATATAATATATAGTTTTTCCATGATAAATTGAACATTTGGACTTATGTCATAAATATATATTGTCATTGTCAAAGGATACAACTCATTCACTGGTAAACACCCCACCCAGACCAAGGAGGAGGCAGGGAAATAACAATTTACTCTATCCACACCAGATGTATTCTGTCCAGAGTTTCTTGTTCTGTTGGTTCATTTCTTTTTTACAATAAATGAACTGAATATTTGTATCATTTAGAAAATAATTAAGGGTATGAATTCATATAATCAAAAAATCAAGGAAATACAAACTCAAAAAAAATGGCTTAACTAAAGTAATGAAAACCACTCAGAATTTAATGCTAAAAACTTTAGGGGTCATGCCTGTTCCAAAAGACAAGATTAAGTGTAAGAAATACACTAAGAATTTGTCAATAAATATTTGAAATAATTTTACTGGATTTCATTTTTTTGATTGTTTATCCAATAGGACATTTAAGGAACAAAGTTGAATTCAAAACTCTGGAGAAGCCAAGAGGGAAGTCACTCTACTCTTTTCCCAAGAATCAACATTAGCAATTCACACATAGAGGAGTATGATAATCTATGTTTTGAAAAAACATAGAATTCTTAAAAAACAAAAAAATTGATCACATTATTTACAAATAAAATTGTTGTTGTTATCAGTAATAGAAAGAATGGGATATGCCCTTGTGAAGGAAAGAATTCATCACAACTGTTAATACCCAAAAGATCGTGATAATAACAACAAAGATGAAGACATTAGTCCATACATAAATAATGTAAATAATAGTAACTCCACATCCCAGTGATTCAAACAGAAAAAAACAATTGTCCAATATATTCTGATTTTAAAACTAAAAATGATTAGATGAATAATTATTTGTAACTACAGAGAAACAAACCATACTTACATATCCTTTTATGTAGGTAAAGTCAAAATCACTCATGCAAAACATTTGTTGAAGTAAACAAGTAAAATTACCCTTGTTTATTGATAAATTAATGAACTAATTGAGAACACTTTGTAGTGCATGCAAACTCACTTAATTTAAACCAATTTGGAATTCATTGATTATTTTATTTGTGATTGGGTTCTGGCCAAGTTTCACTCAATAAGTGTCCAAAAGAATCAATGTGAAGACAAACACATTTTAGATCTTCCAAACAAACAATTATGTTGACATAAAGTGTTTCAAAATAAAAGATTATATAAGAAAAGACTTTTAGAATGTATTGAGAAAATAAAATAAAATACAGGGTTATTTGGTGGGTTTTATCAATACGTCATATAATACTAATAATTTTCACAATGAACAAATATACTTTTAATAATTCCCCAAATCAGGCAAAATCATGCCACCGTATTTTAAATAAAACAGAAAAATAATCTCAAGTAATGATCAATTTTTACAGATGAGTTACTACTTAAAATAATAATTTAAATTCTGAATCCTACTAAATCAGATTTAAATTTAAGATAAAACCTTCATTATACTACTTGTACTTGTCAAGACATCATGAGCAAAACATTGTAAGAATAGTAAGAGAATTTTTAAAATTTTTATGATTGATATATTTTATATATGAATATCATTACACAGTTTTTATATATAAATATCAGTATACAGTTTTCATGACACAGTTTATATCCACACACACACACACACACATATATATATATATATATATATATATATATATATATATATATATATATACACAATTTTCATATAAGAATATTATTCAGTCAGTTAGTTATGGGCCATGTGTGATACATGCTTAGGCAATCATGTATCTTCTGATATATGACTGATGAGGCAGATTTTTTCCCACAGTAGGTTGCCATTTCTTACTGTGGTAGACCAGTTGCCATCCAATGCTATAAAACCCAGTCTGTCCTGCTATTTCCCCATAGCTGGAGAGAGAAGAAGAGTTCATACCTTTTCCAAGGGTATTAGTATGTAAGTGAATGTAATGGATCCAAATGGAATTCGAACTCAACTTTCTGATTCCTCAATCCAAGCTACTATCTATTACTTCACTGTGCCTCCTGGGAATATTAATGCAGTTTTCATATATGATTATCACTTTTTAAAACAGTAAACATTGCTGAGCAGTGAAGATAATTAAATTAATAATAGTGTCAAGGGAAAAAAACAAGTCCTTTTGACACTGTTTTTATGTGGGCATGAAGTTCCAAGATTGCTGAATGATATAGTAACTAAATATGACCAGATCTTTAATTTTTACATTTTAGATATAAATTAGAATTTGTGACTTCTACACTTTTTTGGAGCTTTGTTTTAAAGACTTTCACACTGTCTTCACTGAAACAAAAATTTTCCTTTATTCATTCTGATTCAGCCTCATACACAAATACATTAGAGATTGCACTTTACTCTATTCTTGAACAAATTCTAATCCTTTCAAAATAATACAGTATTCAATGGAATTTATGGCATTTGCACATGTAACATAATCAACATGTAGATAAAAGTTAGGAAGCCTTGAACAGAATGTCTCTCGTTCTTTTACATTCTGGGCCAATCAAGAAAATTAGCATGAAAATATACAGGCATATTTTTTAAGCTTTCTTTCGTAGGCATTAGAAAAAGATAAAAGTAAGAAAAAAAGCACACAGAGTGAAATCATTTTGTCAGTGAAATTCACTAACATCTGAACCATGAAATCATTTGTATGCATCATTAAATAAAAGATATGAAGAAAAAAACAAAGCCAAGGTTTTTTGGGCCTGAAAGTGGAACCTGGTAAACATAACAGAAAGAAATGAAGCAAATACCTCAATGCATGTAATCCTTTGTACTTTCATGAAATACAAAATTCTGTTCTTAGTTAAAGAGATCTAAGTGGACTGTAATGGTTTCCTTCTCCTGAATAGGTTGTCAGTAGAAAGCAGGATATACATAATAGTGCCAAAAAAGCAAAATAGATCATTTTCTATATAATCCACTGCTTTGATACAGAGTTATTCAAAGAGAATTTGCTATTGTGTATTAAATATTCTGTGCTGGCTCAAAGCCTTAAGTCATCATGACCGAGAGTTTGAGTGTAATGTCCTTGTTCAAACTATTTATCATGCCAGATTATACATTCTCTTCCAGAAACTGAACAAAGATTTGCTTACATAGATGTAGGTGAGCTCTGTGGGTGTTGAACAAGTACAAATGTGTCTAAGCAGGTATCAGCAACAGGGATGCAATAGCTACCCTTGCAGATGGTTGCACTCAGAAACAAGTAACTGGCCATTATTATTAATGATTTCAATGTGTTGTTTTTTATATAATAAAACAATTGGAATTAAAACATTGTTCTGATGTTAAAAGTTTTATTATTTAATTGATTAGACTTCTGAGATATGGTGTCTGAAAACCAAATACTAATGGTACTGATAATATTAACCATTTCCATAGAAGGAAATATTTGGCATTCATTGACCAAGCAACCAGTAGTACTTATGGTTGAAATTTATAAAATCTTATAATTTTTCAGGGAAATAGGTTTTTCAAGTCCACTAGCTGTTATGGCTCTTCCCAGTATTGATGGGGGTTTCCTTTTATTTCAATTAGTGTGGAATGTCAATATACGAAAATGTCAAATATGGAGTCCTCCATATTTAAGAGTGTAAACTACATGCACAATTTTTCATATTTGTAAAAATATAGTCTGGCCTGACAATCCCTCACTAAAAAGAGTAAAAATGTAGTAGCATAGGTAGTGCTCGTTTAAATTTGATTAATAGAGACTAGATTGGTGAAAAAATTTGAGTGATAAAAAGACAACAAAACATAATAATATTGATAATAAGACTAATAATATTTATTGTATATTAGTAGGCCTTTTAGTCAAATGGGAGCATGATAAGTAAGATGTTAAAAATTGGACTTTTCAGACCACCTGTGTCCTTTCTCAAGGAGAGGAGAAACAAAAAATGATGTGGGTCACTTCTGATGGGAGCAGAGTGGGGGTCAATAGGTGTTATATTACAGAAGAGATCTAAAAGTTGTGGGTAGGTTGTTTGTCATGATTAGTGTTATAGAGAGTTTGTAGAAGGCTTTTTGTGGAAAATTCATTGAGTATGCCTAAATTCCTATTTAAACCTAGAATGTGTGAATTTATTATTTACGCATGCTTTTAAAAATCAACATCACAACGATCACAGTTACAATAAGTTTGTCTTTGTAATTCACCCCTGAGGAGGATCTCGGAGGAGATTGAAAGTACTTGGGTAAGAAAAAACTATGACACCTTCCTTGTTGAATTTCATATTAACATCAAGAAACTGATCAGAGAACTAGAAAGGATTATTATAACAATAGACATGATATGTCTATATTATTCAATGAAACGTGTTTGAATGAAGATATGCTGCTTAAATATATATATATATATATATATATATATATATATATATGTGTGTGTGTGTGTGTACATGGTGCAACTGGTAAATTGTTGCTATTTTATATTTTTAATTTCCCACATGTGCATTGTTTGTTTTTGTTGACTGCACAGTATAATAGGGTCAGTTGGGCACTGTCTGTGAGAAAAGGAGCACCATGGCACAAAGCACTCCACCAGAAATTTGGAAACAGCATGCTGTAGGATATTTGGGTTTAAATCTGAAGACAGTGCAGAAGATTCAGAAAGAGTCGGATGAGTCTAATGATCATTATGAAGGTATTTGGAGTGATCCCTAGTGATAGTGATATTATGCCGCCATTCATCTTCCTACAGGACCTCAGACTCAACAAAGAGGCTTAGTGCTGCCCTGGGTCAAGAAGATGGTTGCTAGAAGACCTTATGTCTGGAACAGGACTCTGCACCATGCCACACAAGCACAATATATATATAAGTAATATATATATATATATATATATATATATATATATATAATACCAGTCGGTATACATAAAGTTATATAATCTATGAATTTTGTCAAGATTACTTAATAGATATCTAGAGGTATAATTATTAAAAAAAAGTTCTCAATACTTATCTAAAACCAACTAAAAGTTTTGCATTGTTAACATTTGTCTTATCTTGACCCTGAGGCATAGTAATATCACAGAAGTTTTAATCGGTTTAGATAAAGACTGGAAACCTTTTTATTTATTGATAATATTGTTTACATACACACACACACACACAGATAGATAGATAGATAGATAGATAGATAGATAGATAGATAGATAGATAGATAGATATGTTTATTCTGGCCATAATGATGATTTTCATTCAATAAGACAATTAAAAGGAAATCAAGCAAAAGAGAAAGATAGTTCAAGACAAAATTACAATCATGTAAACAGCCATTTTTTCCCCAAGATAGAATGAGGAGACATTTTCTTGTCTTCTTTTTTTTTTCTTTTCCATTTAAATCAATCCAACCAGAATAAATTTGTCTTTCACTTAAAGAGAGTCAAATACTATTTTGCTCAGTCATTTCTTACTGATTAAACTTATTATCACTTGAAGTGTATTACTGTAATTTGTTAGTCGCGGGAGTAACAGAGTTATTATTTCCGCCTGTAAATATTGGATTACATTTGGCAATAGCAGTAACAAAATGGGGGAATTGCAGTAGTCATGGGAGAAAGAGCGATGTGTTACTTTTTTCTTTCTTTTTTCTCCTTCATTAAATAACACAAAGATAAACAAAAACCCAGGAAAACTTCAAAAAGCAATTTGGGCAGTAAACTAAACAAAATGGACCCCCCAAAACGAATATAAATACTTCCTTCCCTGTTCCTCTCTTTTCCTTTTACTAGTAACAACAAGCAGTGTACAGATACAGTTTCACACATTTCTGATTTAAAAACAAGACTCTCTAAATCAATAGAAAATAATATAAATTTGAATCAGGGACTAATGAGGCATGAAGAGTGAAAAACACGAATATGACCTAGTGATAATTTAATGAAAGTCTTGCCACTGGACAACATAATGCTGAAAGATACCAAGAACTATGTTGGCCACATTGCAATTTATTTAAGATTCATTACTTCTTTAGCAAGCTTGATAAATCTCATTAATTCTAGATTTTTATGGCATGATGGTGTAAATATTATTATTTTTATAATGGGCCTACTTACTTTTCATAGACAACAAATCATATGCTTACTAATATAAAGCAAAATTACATTTTTTTTTATTTTGATAATATTCTGAGATGAAATGCCAAGTATAATATTATGTTAGTAACATCTGATAAGAACATGAGACTAAATTTTTCATACATAATTATTTATTCACATCTAGACTTTCATCAAATTAACATCATCTGTGTCGATGGTGTGTGGTTTCAGGTCTTTCTCTGAATGTTTAGTCTTCATGCAAGAAAACGAGGGAATTCTGTCTCTACTCTCATAGGTTGGGCATCTAAAGCCTGATTCTGTACTTGGTGGCTTTGAGGAAACCTTCTCGGTCAACCTCCAACACTACCCATCTTTTGACTTTCACCAAGTACAAAGCATGTTGGTATTTCTTAGAGTAAACAAAATACAGATTAAGATCACCACAGATCAAATCTTCTTAGATCAAAGTTTCTGATGGACATTAAATTCAGTACAGATGTCTGATATTTTCTAGCATGAATCACATACTACACAAATAACTAAAATAAGATTGTTTTTAGATAAATGTTCTTATTTTTTACTTGTTTATAGCAAAACATTTGGGATAGTTAATTCATCAACCTTCTTCAGTGGGTGGAAAATTCCTCTGAAGAAGGAATTAATCAGGTAAAGCAAAAGTAAAATTAAAAATTGCTCCTAATTTCAAAATTGTAAATAGTTAAAATAATTGTTCCCTGTTTGTAAAACAATAATCTATAAATTATGATATTCCTGAAACTAGCAATGAGAATCCTTGCTAATTGCTTCCATGCCACCTACAACATTCAAAACTTTAAATGCAGCATCAATTGTCATCTTCTGTCCTCATGAATCATGTTCTTTTATTAGCCTTTCTCTTCACTACTTGGCTAACAGGCTAACTCTCTGTCTTCGGGCGGAGAGGAACCCGGATGAGGCTCTGCTGAAGAGCAGAGTCTCATTTAGGGTGGTTGACTGCCCCTGAACCCATTTATGCAGGTTCAAAGGTTATTTTTAGCCAAGCCTACAGGCTCGGAGGTCCCACGTTAAACCCGGCCTTGTGCCACATGTAACCCTCGTGGGGGGGGGGGGTAGCTAAATATCACTAAAGTCTTCCCATTCTCTTCCACTCCAAGTAATCCTTTTTCTCAAGAAAATTCAATGTTATCTGCATTGACCAGGCATCTAGTCTTCAACCACTTTCCCACCACTGTAATTTAGTTTCCCCTCTGTCTCTTGTATAAATATTGACATAGCAGCTGTTCTAATGAGCTCTCCTCCTTTGTACCTTGACTGTATTAATTTAAGTGTACTATTAGATTGGCTACTAGGTTTTATTGTTTTACTGTTAATATAGCTAGATGTAACCATAAGTTCTATTCCAATAGTTTCTTTTATCGCACTTCTCGCATGTGGAACTCCCTTCTGATTTCTTGCTTCCCTGCCAGAAATTGCATGTCTTCCTGATTTCTATTCTTTTATTGTCTTTTCTCCTCACTAAAATCTTCACATTATCTTCCATTCCCAGTAACTACTTGTGTCTTAGTGGCATTATCACCTTGCTTAAGGTGAAATGATTAAAAAAAAATAATGAATATAATTGTGTTTATATTTCTTCATTCTGTGTGTCACAACTCAATATTTAGTGAATTGAAAAACAAACCTTGAAATAAAAAGTGAATGTTCTAAAATTTGGGAAATAAAATGGTAAAGGAATATTTAATATTTAACTTTTTTAAGTTCTTGTTATATCCCAGTTTGTTGGGATGAACAAAAACAGATAAAGATAAAAGAAAAGTATATTTTAACACATAATAAAACAACTTTTATTCATTTACTGCCTGAGAACAGCAAGGATGAGTTTGAATTTAAACCATCAATTCCACATGCACGTCAGCTTGTCATCATGTTTGATTCAGAAGTGCTGCACTCCCACTAGTGGACAAGGGAACTGAATTGTATTTTAAATTCTTGTCTTTTATAGAGGAAATAAGTTAGCTACCCATAACAATTCTTGTACAACATTCACAAATTGATATATTATAAATGATAATATAAACATGTTGCTTATAAGATCAATGATTAAAGATGGTTTCAAATGAATAAATCCTTTAAATTTTAAAGATGATGCTTCATCCATCTCTAAAGACTGGCATTAGAAATAACTTTACCAAATAAAAAACCATCACTTCAAACAGGAGCAGCAACAAAAAATGAGTAACACATAAAACTAGAAGAGAAAATAATGCTATAATCAAGCTGTTAATGTTCTACACAACCTTAAACAAAAGGTTTGGAAGGAAACTCCAATCAATACAAGAAAGAATTATAACATTGAATATGAGAAGTTTAATTTTCTGAAAAATTATTTTAAGAAAAAGATTTTATAAATTGAAACCAGTAGTAACACTAACTGTTCAGTCAATGAATGATAATATTTCCTGAATGGAAAGTGCTAATGATAATATATAACATAACATCATATACTATGACTGATAATATAAAAATGCATAAGTTGCTTACAACTACTTTTTTTTGTGCCATGTTCCTTCAGGATGTGAGTGATCTTGGCTCTTCCCAAGTTCCTATCCTCTGTAGCTCTTAGTAATGTTTACCTTTTTTTCTTTCCTTCTCCTTCTCTATTCTGCCATCCATTTACCCAAGCTTATCAGATAGATTTCTCAATGTTTCTGTCTGACCTTCTTGCCTTCATTATACCCTGTAGGTATCAAATTTTCTAATCCTGCTATCCACATTGTAATGAAATGTTTTCCATTCTATGCCTATGGTTCCACTGTGCCTGCATAATCCTTCAGGTTTAAAGTGATACAAGCAGCATCCAGTGATAAACATTAGCCTAAATATTTGAAGAAATCACAAGACTCATTTCCAATGTGGAGAATTTTTCTCAATTGGATAATCTTTTTCTCAAACGACTCCATCCTTACCCAAAGAAAGTCAATCACATGTAAAACTAAAATACCTATTAAATCTTGTGAATCATGCCAGAAAAATACAGCCAGATCTACCACCAAGTTTCTTCACAAAAGCTTATTTCACCTTTTCATACCACTTCAAGGATGCATCTACCAATCCATAAATACCATTATCATTATTTAAATCTTCAGGGTTCATTGATGTTTTCTACAAAGTGAGAACACTAATACCAATACCCTCTTCTTTTTGTCTAGGTCAGTCGCTAACTGCCACATCTTGTCTTTTGTTTTCTAATGGTTGTAGGATTTCTCATTATCAAAAGTTGATGGATTTTTATAATTTACTGATGTCATTTTTTGTTGCTTTTGAACAATGGACTTCTGCATTATAAGCTCTGCAACCAATGTTGATCTGATCTGAAATAACATCACCAGGCAAATAGATTTACATATCACCAGTGGCAAAAAAAAAAAAAAAAAAATATGTTTATATACAACTCTAATGGGCAGAACCCATTTCAACTGAAGGTGAAACAAGTCAACTTATTAAAGCAATAGCTTACATTATTTTACATTAGCTGAAGGCTATCAGTTCAAAACTTGTGCTGGGTAGTAAATATACATTTGTGCTATTTAACAACTTAATGTAATCTAGAAATTTCAACTGTCTGTTTCAGATTCTAAATATAAGTATGCTTTTTGTTTCTATTTTCATGAAAACTTTGTTGTTATTCACATGTTCAGTCCATGGTATTCTCAGTATCTTTCTGTAGAACTGCATTTCTGTTGCCTCAAGTTTCTTCTTCATCTATGACATATAGGAGGTTCAATATTGCATAACTGTTCAGCAATTATTTATTTATTTCTAATTAAAATTTTATGTTTCTCAATACTTTGCTTAGCTTTTGGAAGGCATCTTTCATTATTGTAATAAACCTTCGAATTTTAGTGTCACATATTAAATCCATGATAGACAAGTAATTTGTGAGCATTCAGAATGAGCTCATTCATTTTACATTAGTTTAAACTAAAGGATAGTGTCACTTGAGATAAATCAAGCTTTGGCTTCTACTGGTAGTGATGAAGTGCATTTTCATTAAATCATTTGGGTAACTACAACTCCAGTAAATGGTAATTTCAAGCTCTCTGTTGATAGAACAGCAGCAGTATCTCTTAGATTAAAAGTACATGGAACTTATAATGTCTCGAATTGTCATTAAAGAGAAGGTGGTTCAGGTTCTGAACTTGATAAACAGAAAAACAATTCCAAGAAGAAAGTGAACAAAAAGAGAAGAAAGAAAAGAAGAAGGAAGACAAATATCGATGGAAGGAAGAAGTACAGAGTGAATAACTGAGGAAGAAGCATGTAAAGAACAATGGAAAGTGAAAGAAAGATAAAACTTGAAGGCAGATAAAGGAAAGAAGAAAAAGATAAAAAGCAAAAAACAGAAAGTGATAGTGGAAATATTAACCCTTAAACATCGAGTATACATTGCACAAAAAAGAATGCCAAAAAGGTAAAAGAAAACAAGAAATATTTGTTTCTTTTAAAACAAGATTTTTTATTCTTATTTTCACTTTAATTCTATACAAAACATGTAAAAATGATATTTTAACTTTGAAAATGCAAACAGGAAATGAAACAAATATTAGATTCCTAAATTGAATATTTTTTAACAATATGATACTCCTTGAAGCATTCCATGTGGAATGGAATTGTCCATTCTTTGCATCAAGTTGCCATCATTTTTCACATTTTTTTTTCTTCAAGAAATATGCATACAGATATAGCACTGTCTTTGGTCTCTTCTAACTTTATTTGCAGGCAAATAGTTCATGAAACTACATAACCTCACGAATCCTAGAGTTTCAATTAGTTAATTTGTCTTGAATTGTGAATGAATGATGTTCGTATCATTGGAAAAAGTATCAATTGATGATATCTGCTGATCTCCAATGCAACATAATGGATGATGCCCACTGTTTAAGGGTTAAGAAATGAAAAAAGAAGGAGAAATAAAAATAGAAGATTGCAAAGAAAGTGTAATGAAAGAATAAAACAGAGGGACTAATAAAAAGAAAAAGAAAAAAAGAACATGAAGAAGAGCAGTTGATTAAAAAGAGTAAAAAAAAAAATATATATATATATATATGAAAGTAAATGAAGAAAAAAAGGGAGGAATAAAGAGGGAGTGGAAGGATTAAGGATAGAAGATAAGAGAAAAAATATGAAAAACGTAGGTGGAAAAATAAAGGAATTAGTAGGGCAATGTTTTACTCTTGTGCCTGCAAAAAAAATGGTGTCAGTTGGGACAGTTACTCTCTTGATACCACTATTACTATATTCATTTTTAATTACCCCGGCATTGTTTATTGTTTTAAAAAGCGATGATTAGAATTTTAATAAAATCCAAACATATGAAAGTGGATTCATACATTTTCTTTATTCTTGAGGACTGACAGCAGATATTAAACATTATTTATTTATTAGACTGAATAAAAGACTTGTTTTCATAGATATTTATGAAATATTAAATAATAAATATTGCATTGTAGTTGATTTATATATTTGGATCATTTTGTAATTTTTTATAATTTTTTTAATAAAATGATTTCTTTTCTAATTTAAACATTTTACTTGGATCACATATTTTTATAACTTGTAAATAAACATTGACAAGGGAATGAAAAGTGTAAACAGTAACAGCTGTGTTAAGGGAATAACCATCCTTTTGACAGGCTGTTTTTTTGTAGGCATGAACGTTAAATTGCTAAGAATAGTATCTAAAATATTTAAGAAGAAAGGTAGAAGTAAAAGTTAAAATAATACAGAATAAAAGTCTCAAAAGTATTGAATTATTAGATGACCAAATAGATCATTGGGGTACCATAGTGGGGAATGAAAACATACTCTGAAGAATTAGAAGAAAATAGCATCTTGGTTCAAAGAGAAAGAGACAAAATATGAGAAAATTAAATAAAAAGGAGATTATATTCAAAAGTGTATTTTAAAACAGAATTATGAATGGAATAATTTATAGGAGGCAATCACCAATGAAAAGAAATGTCTTCATAATAGTATTTCTTTATCATATCCAATAGCAACCAATTATTTTAAAAAATAATTTATACTTTATATTGCTTATAATTTATGGAAACTAGCACAAGGCAAATTAATAAATATCTGCATTTTTTTTATACAAACTAAACAATAAGTATTGTATATATTGTTCTATATGAAATCATTGTAAATCAACGATTCTTCTCAGCTTATGTAATTTCAATTAACCTTTATCCTTCGACTGAAGTTGACTCTGATCCCTAAACAATAATCTGTTTGAATTTCATAGTTGTGTTGTCATATCCTGCTATGACAACAGAAAACAATATTGAGTGAAATTAACAATAAGGATAATGCAATTGAGAGGGCTTCAAAAAGAATGCAGTAGAAAGGGAAGGGAAGTAATATTAAAAATGTAAAGCAACAAAGGTTAATAAAACACTTGCCTTCATCAATATATTTGCAAAGAATTAAAAATGTTTACTATTTGCGATTTAATGACAGAAAATGGATTTTAAGCTGATTATAAAATTTGCCAAAATAGAAAATATTACAATTAGATAATGAACAAAAACTTAAATATAGATTTTTTCTTAACGAGAGTCATTAAAATTTATCTCCAAAGATTTAAACAAAATTAGTAAAATTATATTAGTAAAAAGTATAGAAAGAGAAAATAATAGAAATCTAGTCATGAATGAGCAGTTTATTACTGTGAAACATTTACTAATGTACATGTTTCGTACATTTTCAATAAGATCCAGAAAAACATAGTATTTATACTGTAGGTGGCTCTGTCCAAAGGATAGGGGGAACTTTAAAAAAAAAAAAAAAAAAAGACAATTTGGCTGAATTGTCTCAGTTGAATGTTTAAAAGTTTATATACGTAATAAGTAATGGCTGACTGTTCCTGAGTATGTCTGCTATTGTAAATGCCTGCTCAGGCACATTTGTGCTTTTTCAACACACACAGAGCCCACCTGTCGTTGATACGGCACACTTCTGGGCACACTGTAGTTACAGTTTCTGGGAGAGAGATTATTATCTGGTGTGATCAACAGTGTGAACAGTTATGATGACTTGTGACTTTGTGCTAGCTCAACCACTGACAACTCCCAAATAATTGCATCTATCCAATTTCACTCACAAGGCTTGGGGCAACCCATGGTGTGGTTTTAAAGCACTTCCCAAAGGTGCCACACCATGGAATCACCTCTACAACCCAATAACCTCAAGAAACCACCTTCCTGACAAATTGACCATGATGAAATTTTAATCAGGATCTCTTGATTGGAAAGCAAATGTTCTAACCACTTGGCCATATATATATATATATATAAAATAAACAAAAACAGAAAATATGTAAATTTATAGATGTGAAAATTAAAATAGTTTTAACTAGCTTAACTGAATGATATCAAGGAGTTTATCAGCTTGGAGTTTTTTTGTTTTTTTTAAACAATTTCACCCCAAGCAAGGGAGTAAAGCTACTGAGACACAAAAGGTTACTGGGTGTGGAAGAGTTAGAAACAGAAATATTGCTAAGGAGTGAGAACAAAAGAAGAGTAATCAGCAGAGCAATAGATAACAATTGAGCTGGAAGAAAGTTCCACAAGTGAGAAGTATAAGGAAAGAAAATATTAGCAGAGATTTCTGGTTACATTTAACCAACTGTAGATTAATGAAAGCTTGATGCCAGTCTAGTAGTGCACTTAAATTCAAAGATTCTAGGCACCATAGTGAAGAGCTCATCCAAACAATTAGCATGAAATTATTTATAGAAAAAACAAAGGGAGACAACCTTATGACAGGGGGAAAGAGTCTGAAGCTGAGATGACAGAACAGAGCCATTAATATAGCTATCCAGTGTTTGAAAGAGAGAGAGATTTTCAGACTTTCTACTTATATAAAAATTTATTTTAATGACATTTATAATATTTAATCTCTTATGTGGCAGTGAATGCTGGATAATTTCCATACAGTTGAAAAAAAGTCTTAAAGCAATAGAAATTTAACTCTATTGACAAATGGTAAAAATATCACAGACAGAATATTTGAGCATTGAGGAAATTTAACGAAAAACAGAAACAATAAGGAAACTTCTGCTTATAATCAGAAAGCGAAAGTTAAAATTTCCAAGATACAATGAGAAAAAGAGGTCCTGGAGCATTAAACATTCACAGGATATATAGAAAACCAGAGAAATGGAAGAGAAACAAGAAAATTAAATTTGTATGTATAGATGGCAGAACAGAATCAAAGACGAATGGATAAGGATCAAAAGTTACTTAAAGCATCAAAAATAGGAAGTTGTGGAGAGCCATGATAAAGGAACACGGCATTAAAAATTAATATATTTAATGTCCCTGAAGACTCAAAATATGAGATATGTTTAAAAAAAAGAAATATGATACATGTTTAAAAAAAAAAGAAACCTGTTTATTGTTTTGTTACTTTTTATAATTATTTCACCCCAAGCCAAGCAAAGTGGGAATGCCACTTGTATGCAAGGGGTTTACAGGAAGTGAAAGTGAGAGAAAAACTGAGGATAGGGAGGATTGAGGAAAAAACAAAAAGTGAGTCAAATTTAAGAAGATAGAAAATGGTGATTGACATTGCATTTAAATTTTTGAATATTGTAGTTATCAGGGAAGCTAATAAACAAAGGGGACTTCCACATGTGGGAAGTGTGAGAAAAGAAACTGTTGGAGTAGAAGTAGCAGCTGCATTTAGCTATTTCAACAGTAAATGGGTGCGGCCTAGTTGTTAAAATTTATGTAGATGAGTTGTCAGAGCAGTTGCCATGAAAATATTTGTAGAAAAGACAGAGGGAAGCCATGCCACATCGGTGAGAAACTGATTGAATTCGAGATGCCAAGTCAGTAAAAAATCCCCTCATTTTTCAATACAGCATAAAATCAAGTAATCTTTTCAAGCAACAATAACTAATTGAAAAGCCTTGATTAGAAATTTATTTTAATTAGTGCTGATTACAATAAAATTTACCCTGAAAATTAATAAGTAAATATAAAGATGGAGACCAATTAGACTGGAGAAATAAGCAGTGAAAATTAATTAGAATCCAAGACATCCTAAACAAAAAGAATAATCAAGGAGTAATTGTAATTGAATACAATCTAATCCTGTTTTAAGATAATACTTCTGAGAATCCTAAGATGTCATTCACTTAGGTAAAGATTCTGTCAGGCTTAAAGCAAGGTCAATGCCACAACAATTGGGTGTCATAATTTAAAGTTATAATAGGAAGTCAATTAACAAAATTGAATGTCTATGCACCCAGCAGTAACTTCTTAACATGATTTCCTTTGGGAACATCAGATATATGAGTAGGATGGATGTTAATTCTTAGGATGGTGTTAATTCTGAGCCCAACCCACTTCTCAAAATTTGACCAAAAGATCAAACATGAGATTTTCATTTTTTTTAAGGACTTCTTTGAAAGTTTCAGCAAACATTCATATTTCTTAAGTAATATTAGCTATGATTACATTGTTGAAGAAATGTTTGTAAATTGGTTGCATTTTATATTAAGACTTTCCTAACATTAAACAGATTTTTATAATGGCTTATCCTAACCAATATATATCTCCAAAGGTATAATTCATTTTGGTTGATAAAAATGTATAAAAAAACATAATCTATAACATCTGAATGCCAACCTTTTCTTAACAACCAAGTTTAAAGTGAAGATTCATTAAACTTTCTTCCCTAATAAAATGAATTGGCCATATTGTCAGGATGAATGACAAAAGACTGCAGAGAATTCTTACTTATGGCCAACTCTTCTGGAAGGCATGCATAATGTAGGAAGACCTATTCTGAGATACAAAAATAAACTGAAAAGATAATATCAAGCATATTAGAATACAACTATCAAAGTTTAACGAGTATCCTACTGACCGTAGTATGAGGAAAAAAACATGCAAAAGTGGCATTCAGAACAACACTCACATAAGATTTGAGCACTTAAGTAATTGAAGGTAAGTTAGGAAGAATACTGTCTCTATTCAACATTTGTGTTTGTGAAAGATGTGGTGTGGTTTACAGAAAGGTTTAGTGTATCTCAGAAAGCACAAATACTAAAATGTGGAGGAAAGTAAAAAGTAAATTTTTGTCCCTCATACATAAAAAATGACAGGAGAGTCTATTTTATATAAAACATATAATTTCTTCTTGTATAAATCAACTACAGGGTAAAATCTACTCCAAAGTTAAGTAATTCTAGTAGTTTTTATAAAATGCTCAATACCTAGTCCATAGAGAAATATTCATAAATATTATCTTGTTATATCTTTTTAAGATAATATTTACATGTTTGAATATAGAAATATATATATATATCCAAACAAGTTTTGTTAAATTCAACTGACAAGGTATATATATTTAATTTTATCTATTATATTTTAACTGTTTATTTTCATTTATAGTTTAACTATTACATATGATGTCACTTTGAACTGATTCCGATTACATTAAGCTAAAAACACCAGAATTTAACCCAATTAAATGCTATATTGACAATGCCCTGTTCTTGATAATGACTGAGGTAGTTGAGAGAATTTGAACAAAACTTTTAAAAAAATAATTTTCATCATGATAAAACATTTGCAAATTGAAAAAAGATGTTATAAAATATTAAACAGATATACCTTCTTGGTTTTATATATATATATATATATATATATATATGTGTGTGTGTGTGTGTGAACAGTATAATTATATATGATAAAAATATAGTTTTAAGGTATGCTATATTTACTGGTTAAAGTGCTAAATATCAGGGATAAAAGCGAATATAAAAGCGAATATTAAGGTCAACACCCAGTGGCAACAGACTGTTTCTTGCTCAAATGCAATCTTCAAGTCATGTGTGTTGTGCTTGGCTCAACTATTTATATATTATATATACTGATCAATGGTGCAATATGGGTAGAAGTTTTATTATATCATCCTTCCATTTTGATCCATAATGCACCATTGACCATCATATATAAATAGCAGAGCCAAAACACAACACACATGGCTTGAAGACTGCATTTAAACAGACTGTCACTGCTGAGTGTTGACCTTGATGTCAATGTTATATTCCGTATTTAGATGCGTGGGTGATGTGAAAACAATGTGGGCGAAATACTGCGTTTGGTTGCAAACAATGAAATTCAGAATCGAAAGAACAAGAAAGACTGTAGATATATTTTATAGTCTTTTTAGTGAGGAAAATAAGAACAAGTAAAAGGTTTGTATTTAAGAAGTTGAATGTCTATGGTACTGGCAAGTAAAGTTCGTGGAGTTAACTTGACTTATGGAAGGGAAAGTTACCCTTGACAAAGTGTCAGGCGAGAGTTCATTAGCAGCAGTGGTCACATGCTTCGTTTAATCCGCCGGGCCAGTGTGTGTCCAGGAGCTAACGACGGACCCTTCTCCTCCGCCATTGAATGGGACTCTCTTTGACTTTCCCGTGTTGAACTTATATCGCTCCAAATGGCAATTTTTGACTACGTGGGAGACGGTCCGATTGGTTGATTTAATTCTTTCATTTTTTGAGTTTATCCCCAAACGGAAGTATCTCAAGTCGAGCCTATGCGTGAGACGCAGCAGTTTTCATTTCGAGTCGGGGACTCGTGATGGTAACTTCCGTTTATCAAAGCAGGGCAAGATCTCATCTTGTAACATCAACTTTTATAATTATATATATATATATATATATATATGTGTGTGTGTGTGAGAGAGTGTATGTATGAATGTAAGATTTAATTATTTGGCCTGGGAAAACAAAGGTTAAATGGTGACAAAGCCATTTTATCAATGGTATCCAATTAAAAGATAGCCAAATTGGAAATAACAGCTAAAGAGATAAGTGTTCAGCTACTTAGAATCTCTATAAGAAGTCAATAGAAAATGAGAAGACAGTGTGTAATGTCAGTATCCTTACTGCTATTAATATTTCCTTTGAACATTCTTCTTCAAATATCTAAGTCATTGATCGATGGACTACGACGACATTAAGCTCATCTGTATGGAGAAGAGCTTTAGAACCAGAACAAGACCCCAGAAAGGCACAGATTGTTAGTGACAAAGGCAGAAATCCAGTAACTAAAAGTGACATCTGGTTAAGAGGTATAATCAATGCTAGGTCTCTTATAAGCCAAGTTGTAGCGCACTGAGAGAAGTGTAAATTTTATATAGATGAAAATTCTTACAATGTGAAAACAAGCACACATCTATATACATACAAGTATCCACCAGAAAATGATGAAAATTAGTCTAAAGGAATATTACTCATGAGGTTAATCTTCATAGAAAATCCTATTCATCTGATTCGATGTGAAAGTTGGTTTGTCTAGTAAATAGAAACATACATGTATATATTTCTGCTAAACTTCTGCTGGATTTACCTTTCTCACTCTCTGGTTCCCTTCACTCCAAGATGGCTACCCTCTTCTCATTGGGTGGCCTATATTATATATATATATAGAGAGAGAGAGAGATAGAGAGAGAGAGATATGAGGCTAGCTCAACGATTGACCAATAATAATCTTATAGCTATTCCCATGCAAATAACTTAGCAAACTGCCATTTTGCCAAGGGGAATTAACACAACAATTTCATGTACTTTATACATATAGTGTCCCTAGCTTGATAAAGTTATTAGCTGCATTTTGATCTGTATAATAATATATGCAATTAATACAGAAGTGTTGGATTAAGTGAATTTGTTAGCTATGCTCTTTCTGATGACTATTATGGAAATTGTTAATGCTAATCCTCCCAAGGATTGAACTCTTCATGCTTGACTAATAAATATTGTTGAATTAGCCTGTCCAACCAACTAATTAAAAATGAGTCCACTCTTTTCCATGTGAGAATCTAACAATTTCATTAAAGGGTAAAAAGATTAATTTGCATCTGGAATATATGCTGGGCAATTTCAGGTTTTTATCAGTATTGACAAAAGGATTATGTGAAAAAATAAATATTTATTGTGCAAAAAAGTAACAACCAAAACACAAGAAAAAAAATGGTTTCTCATTTTATTGATGGACTTAAATGCATATATGAGTGTGTGTAGATAACAGAGAGGTTCAATAAGTTTCATACTTGATATATAATTATTAACTGAATTTTATTCGGAAATTTTTACTGTATAAAGCTCAATATTAATGATTAGTATTCACTACTTAACTAAGTGTATTTACTGATAAGGCAAAAGACAATCTAGAAAATAAATAATTGGTGTGGAAAGTAAATATATTTTTATCATGTGACTATGAAACTATTGTTGATGTACCTATGTTTATTTTTCTACACACATACATATAACTACATAACTACAGTTCAAAAGTTTGAAGCCACTCTTAGAATTAGGATGAACTTGACACAAGAGTGAAAAAAGTGAAAAAGAACTCATAGTGCCATTGAAAAAAGAATGGAATCAATTATCAAACCTATACTTTGAGAAACTTTTGCTACAAATGTAAAAAATTGTGCTGCAATAATCAAGGCTAAAGGAACATTTTTTTGCAAGAGCAAAATTTAATCATAAAAAGCTTTTTGTCATAATAAAATTTCTAATAAAAAAATCATGTCTCACTTTTTTTTAACCATGTGTAATAGTTTTCTCTTATTTAAAGTAAAAACAAACAACTACTTCTGGAGCCAATTTAAAAAATTACCAGGCATTGTTTCAAAATTTTGAAACTGTAGCATGTGTGCGTGTATGTATTTGGGCAGCATATCTTCATTCATTCATTCAATCATGTTTCATTGAATAATATCAACATATTATATCTACTTATTTTTCAAATAATCCTTTCTAGTTTTCTAATTAGCTTTTTGATATTAAGGTGAAATTCATCAAGGAAGGTGTCATAGTTTTTGTTAACCCAAGTACTTTTGATCTTCTCCAAGATCATCCTCACAGGTGAATTGTGAAGTCAGACTTATTGGAACTATGATTGTTGTGATGGTTATTTTTATACAAACATGAAGTTGCTCTGTTATAATTATTTTACATTTTATAAATTTGTCCATTGTAGTTATGATGTTTTTTTTGCATGCATCCCAATATAAGGGAGCTAACCAGAGATGGTAGAAATGCAAAATGGCATTAAATGTTTGGTCAAATGTAGTTTAAAACATTGCTACTACATTTGTAATAAATTTTGTTCAGTGTTGGTTGGTTGCTTTTGATATAGTGGGCCTCAAGATTTTGAAGTTCTTGTTTATTATTTTCCTTTTTTATTGTATCATATATTGGTATTGTCAACAAGTAATTTCCTGTATTATGAAGGTAGACATATATATATATATATATATATATATATATATATATATATATATATTTTTTTATTTTTGTAGTGATTTTTATAACATATTTATGTTATAATTTTTTAAAATGAATAATTATATCTGCTCTACTCTGTAATAATATAAATAATTATATCTGCTCTACTCTGTAATAATATAAATAATTATATCTGCTCTACTCTTTTAAGAATAGTAATTGTGGGTCATTGGAATTCATTCCGTATACACCAATTATATACTTGTGTGTGTGTATATATATATATATATATATATATATCTAAGTTTGAATTCTAGTTGAGTTCATTACATTGATTTACATGCTAATACCTTTGGGAAAGATATGAATTCATCTCTATTCTCCCAGTTATGGGTAAATAGCAGTACAGACTGTGTCCAATAGCTTTGGGTGGCAAACGGTCTGGGAGAAGTACAACTCTGAATTCAAAACCTAAGAAGGGTCATTTGGAGATCTTGTGGCATACTGTGTACCAGTTCTCTGTATTTAGCTCTTCCAAAGAGTGTGGTTAGTTCTGCACAAGCCTTCACCATTGTAATCAAATATGTGTGGGTAGTCTGGCTGTTGGTTCTAAGAACTGTGCTGCTTGAACCTCATATGTTGAAAATGACAGGGGAGTCCAGTATGTGTGTGTATATATATATATATATATATATAATTATTTATTTAAAAATATGATTCCAAATCGCTACATAAGAGGTCTCATGTTTCAAAACTAGATCCATAGCGATTTGGAATCATATTTTTAAATAAATAATTATATTTATGCTCTACTTTTGTATCGAGCACTATTTTTTAAAAATAATAACTAAAATACTAAGGGACTTTGGATTATTTACCTAACCAGTTCCTTCCTATTTTCTATATATTTTCACATATATATATATATATATATATATATATATATATATATATATATATATAAATATATAACAAAACACACCATCAAAATCCAACAAATATTTCATGATAATATAAAAATAATATATCATACAAATTATATAAAATTACTACAAATTTAAGAAGCCTTAACCATGACAATATTAATATTTTGTTCAACTTAGGAGCAAATATACTAAATATATCTAACAACAAAAAATGATATCATAGGAAGAGCGTACAATACTTAAAGAAAAACTGACATAACATCCACTGATGTATGATGGAAACTGACAAAATGACAGAAAGCATGTTTTCAGACATGCCTTTATTAATACACAAAATATTCTTTGGCAATGGCATATGAAAGCCAAAAATGATCAAAAGACATTGAACAATTTATGTTCAGACTTTGCCTATAAATCTGGAAGATGCTCCAAACTGATGAAAAATTATCCATATTACATATATATATATATATATAGAAAAGGCTCAAACACTAATATTCCATGGTTATAATTTATAACATTGGAAACGTAATCATGAGCCAATTCATCAAACCTACAAATTAATTTGTAGGTCTGATGAATTGGATCATGATTATGATTCCAATGTAATAAATTATAACCATGGAATATTAGTGTTTGAGCCTTTTATATTATATTCCTACTCTGACCTGGACATTGAGTTCTACCTGGATTCTATCCACTTGGGAATTTATATATATATATATATATATATATATTGACCCCCTAATATTATCTAGGTTTATATATATATAATTATTTATTTAAAAATATGATTCCATCGCTACATAAGAGTTCTCATGTTTCAAAACAAGAGCTGAAAACTTCAATATAATTGAATTAAATTGAATTAAAGTACCAAGTTCTGTTCATCAATTTAATTCAAATAATTGTATTGAAGTTTTTGGCTCTTGTTTTGAAACATAAGAACTCTTATGTAGTGATGGAATCATATTTTTAAATAAATAATTATATTTAGGCACTACTTTTGTATCGAGCACTGTTTTTTAAAAATAATAACAAAAATACTAAAGAACTTTGGATTATTTACCTTATGAGTTCTTTCCTATTTTCTATATATTTTTACACACACACATATATATATATATATATGAATATAAATTGGGTAAAATTTTTTGTGTGGGACATTTCATTATTTACGACATCATTGGAGTAAATTTAATCTGATGAAATCCTAAAGGACAAAACATGTCACACAAAAACTATTTTCTCTCCAATACTGTTTTTGATTTATAAAAATGTATATACTGTTATCTCATACTGAGTAAGCAAATGAGAAAATGGAAATGGAAAAATCTTTAGTGACACATTTCATTCTTTCATATTAGGGACATCTTCTGACTAATGATGGTTTTAGCAGCAGAGACAATCTTATACATAATAATATGAAAGAAGAAGAATGGAGAAATATAGTTATATTTTTACATAGCAGTTATAATTTTACATAAAAAAATGCCAATTTTCTCTATAAATATTTTCATATTAATTGTTCTGATGAGCTTTCCTCTTTGATACCATGACATTACCAATATAAGTGCAGTACTTGATTGGCAGCTAAGTCTCATCATTTTACAGGTGAAATGGCTAGATGTAAATCATGCGTTTTATGCTAATAAATTTGATCTTCAAAAATATAAATGCAATGTCAAACATCATATTTTGTCTTCTTAATTCCAGTTCTTTTACTGACCTCACTCTTTAATAATGTTTTTTTCTCAGATTCTTTCAAACTTGATAATCCTTGCATCTTAGTGGCTTTATTACCTTGCTTGGGGTGAAATGATAAAAAAAAAGCATTTATTTTTAACAATCAGCTTGAAATTTTTGATATCTAGAATATTTATGCCAATCTTATTCAGCTTTTCATTTGTTTCTTGTTTTTATTTTCATCACAATTATTTTTAATTATCCCACATTGGATCAGTAGGAAATTTCTAAGAAATTAACTTTATGAATCCATATGTAAATTTACCAGAAAGTAATCACAAATTAGTGCATTCTCAGGAACAATGATCTTGAATTAAAATGAAATCAGTGATGGCATATAACCTGAGTCAATCATAAAAATTCAGCATGAACAATCAGTAAATATAAACATTTCAAATACATCTGTGTATGGATCAGTTATAATAAATTTTGCATAGGAGATAAAGAAACTGAGCATATAATGGGTGATATAATCAGGAACTAGTTTCACCCAACACCATAAATTATGACAAAGCCAAAACATTAAACAAAAAATTTAAGTAAATGTTCATAAATAGTCTTGTCAGATCAAGACTTTCATATGGATGTAATGCATCGAGCCAACCCAATTTGGAAATACTTAAACTGTCAACTGTATACAATGACTGTTTAAGATCAATGGTTAAAATGGCTTTGAGCAAGTGAAGGCTGTGTGCCTTGTCAAAGATCATCCATCTTTGAACATTGTGAACTGGTGCTAGAAAATCAAAAACAAAGAGCTGCACCAAATAACTGAAACCACATCACTTGATGAGTACCAACAACAGCAACAACCAAAATGAATAGCACATGTCAGAGAAAACAGGCTAACATTCCACACAACTTCAAATAAAAGGTTAGGAAGGAAAGATCAATAATAGTTACTGAACTTGCAAAACCAATTTTCATGAAAAATCATTTTGAAAAATTTATAATTTCACACAGCAGCAGTATTGGTTGCTCAGTCAATGAATACTATATGTTTTCTTATAAGGAAATGGATAATTTTACAATTACCATTAAAAAATTACTTATTTCATCATTCACTTACTCACTGTTAGTCTGATATATAGATTTCTATAGCAACCCACCAACAAATACATTCACCCACCCACCACACACACATATATATATATATATATATATATATATATATATATATATATATATATATATATATATATATATATATATATATATATATATATATATATATATATATATATATATATATATATATATATATATATATATAGTATATACCCATGATTTTTTGAATTTGTTCAAAACATAATATATGAACATGTGGTGATACAAACAGTCAAAAATGTTTTGAAAAGCTAAATGAAACCATTTAAAGTAAAAAAAGTAAATCAATAAATTTTTTTCTAGGAGAAAAAAACACTGAAAATCCAATTGTTAGTAACAAAGTTTTAATTTTAATATTTCTAAAATACATATATTATAAATAAATATAAAAAATTAGGTGCTTTTTTCTCAATTCTTATTTTAGTCTATACAACAAGTTTTCATACAGAATCTTTGTAACAATTTCATATTTTACCAATATATTTATATATATATATATATATATATATATACTTAATTCTTATTACTATAGACATTGAAGTAGACATGTTTCAGTTGCTATCATTGTGGGGTTTTTTCCTTAAAAAAATAAAAAAAACAGGGGCACCATCTCAAATACATGTACCTACTAAAAATAATTTCTATAGTAATAAGAAATAATTTTGGATTAAAATTCTATATAAATATATAATATCAGTTGAAGTTTATAAGCATAAAATAATTACACTGTTATAAAAAATTAAAATATGCTCAATGTTAAAAAATCAGAAAGCGATCACAAATCAAATTAAAAGAAATTATATGGAAGTTGCTACTAGCAAGTAAACAATTTTATCATCAGTCTGCAAGTATATATGTCTATAAAAGCATACATGTCTGCATTTGTGTATATATATATATATATATATATATATATATATATACACACACACATTTTTATATATACATATATATAAAACATGTAAGCTAAATTGAGAATAAAAATTAAAATTGAGGCAATTCAAATTTTATATCCAAAATTGCAAAAAGCTATTTAGTAACTAATATGGAACCTGGAGGACTCTTTCATCTGAGCTAAACAAAAAAAACAAACCCAAAACTGTGAGTTCTCCATACTTAAGATGTAAACAATGAGCTATGCAGGATAAAGACTGAACCTGTCCTGATGATCATTCAAAAGATAGCCTACTTAAAAATGACTATCCTCTAAATAAAAAGGTTTAAAATAATGAACATATGTTGGATTAATAAATAAATCCATTGCTTCTTTAGAAATAACACACATATATATATATATATATATATATATATATATATATAAAATATATAAAAAAAGAAAGAACAGTAAGATATATAATCCAGTGTTCTTATAGATATTTTTAGTTTTACAAAATAGTGCTCAATGTAAATTTACAGAGCATTAATATTATAAATTAATTGATTTAAAATATGGTCTAGTAAAAGTGGTTTTATCTGTAACCTTGGAAACATGAATTATGATTTTAGCTGTGTCTTTAAAACCCAGTAATTTTAAAAAGCTACTCCAAAATTCGCTTGAGGATGAAATGGAACTAATGTCTTTAATTTAATTACAAAATTAAATTCTGAGCTTTTAGCTTCCATTTTTGAAACATGGTTAGAACTGTGTAGCGAAAAAAACCATATTTTAAATCAATTAATTTATAATATATATAGATATATAAAATATTGGATAAAATAAAATAAATATTGAGATATAGAGCTGGGCATTCAAAAAACACAAATAATTACATAAACCTAACTGATAGGCATCCAAATATACATGCATATGCACACACTTAGGTACACATTTAATTCTCACCAAGTCACAAATATCAAATCAATACATTTGGAATCAATACTAATATGCATACACATACATATATACACACAACATTCATTATATATACATATAATTATTCTCTGATGTAAACAGTAGTAGAGACGGAGGTATGCTTCTTGCACAGATACATCCACAAAAATACTTTTGTGCATATATACATACATATGAACACATACATGAAAGGCAAACTGAATTGATGTACATTCTTAGATATTAAAGGCAGAAAATAAAAAATAAAAATTTAAATTATCTACATTAGTATATGAAACAAATTACCTGTGATATTCAAAGTCAGAACTGGTGTAACAGAAAGTAAAAGTAATTCCATTCAATAAAAGCCACTCACCTGAAAAAGTAAAAGAAAAGGTGGTCAGTGCATTATCATAATCAGAACAATTGGGGTATTTTTTCTGTTATTTAATTCAATACATTGTAATTATGCTTCATAAACTGAAACAAAACCCAATTACACAAAATCTCCAACTTCCAATACCTCGATGAATGGATCAGTTATAACAAATTAAGTATAGGAGAAAAGGAAATTGATCATAGAATAGGTTGTGATAGAGGTAGTTTCACCCAACACCACAAACTGCTTTGAAACTAAAACATCAACCTGATAACTTTTCTTTTTTTTTTCTTTTTTTTTAAGCGTTTTACCCCAAGCAAGGCAGGAAGCCACTAGGACGCAAGGGGTTACAGAAAATTTGGAGTAAGATCAGATAGGAGTGATAGAAAAAAGGATGAGGAGAAGGGTAGTGGATAGATCAAGGCGACTGGAGATGTCGATTGACATTACATTTGAATAGCTGGAGATTATAGCTCTCAGGGAAACTAGAATAGGGAAGGGAGTTCCACAGGCGAGATGTGCAAGACATGAAGCTATTGGAGTAGAAGAGACGGCTACATTTAGGAGTTTCGACAGTGAAGGGGTGAGAGCGGAATGCCAGCCTCGTCGGGCGCTTGAACTCATGAAGTCTGGGAACCAGCGAATGCAGCTCCTCCGAGCATTTGTAAAACAGACAGAGAGAGGCGACAGCGCATCTGTGAAAAAGTGTCTGTAGACGAGATGCCAGATCAGGGCTAATTATATTGCATATCCACCTCTGGAGCCTATCAAGAACCCCGAGGTAAACAGAAGGGGCTCCAGACCATATATGGCAAAAATACTCCATGCAAGGGCGAATTGTTGATTTTTAGATCTGGAGGATCGATTCTGGGGAGAAAAATTTCCTGGTGCGGCACAGGGAGCCAACTTTCCTTGCGGTGGACGAAGCAATTGACTCAATGTATTTGTTCCATCTCACGTCAGCTGTCAACGTGAGACCGAGCAGGCACAGAGAGGTGCTCTCGAGCAGTTGAGTGTGTGTCAGACATTCTAATAGAGGGCAGGGAAGGATCTCTGTGGTGATTAATAGAGAGCATTTTTGCTTTTGAAGCATTAAAGTTGACCAGCCAACTTGAGTCATGTTCTTAAAATACCTCGTCAGATTGAGATTTCCCTAACCCATTAAGAAATACCTAAACTGTCAGCTGTATACAACCATTTCCTAAGATCAATGGTGAAAAAAGGCTTTGAGCAAAAAAAGCCTGAGGGTGTTGGCAAAGATCATCCTGCTTTGAACATTGTGGACTGGTGCTAGAGAATCACAAAGAACTGTCCCAAACAACAGAAACCATATCACTTGAGGACAACCAACAGCAGCAACAATTAAAGTGGATAGCACAATTAACTCAAAGAGAAAATAATAACATAATCAAGATGTTAATATTCATTGCCACTTCAAATAGAAGTTTCGGATGGAAACCCCCATCAATACCAGAAAGAGTGATACAGGAATTGAGAAACTTTTTTCTTAAAAAAAAAATTTTAAGAGAAATATTTTATAAATTTCAACCGAAAATAGTATTGGCTGTTTAGTCAATGAATGCCAAATGTTTCCTTATTAGGAAATGGCTAATATTACCATTATCATTACCAACAGCAATACAGTCAAGTTTATTTTATGGATGGAGAAAAAAAAATGATTTTCAAAAAATAATATTATTTAATCTCCTTTGTTTCTTTTTTATTTAAACCACTCCATATATATATATATATATATATCAGTAAATCCTCCAACTACAAAAACCAAAAATACCAAATGTGGAATATCAAATATTGAATACCAAGTAAGCAGTTTCCAACAAGATTTGATCTCACATTCCACAACTGGCACATGTTTCTGTGTTTTCAAAAGCCTTGAAAACTAAAGAGAATATGAATCAAGCAGGTGCAGAGGTTTAAATATCTGGGAAGTGTATTAACAGAGGACAGTAGGTGTGATGCTGAGATCCAAAGACAGATTGGGGTGGCCAAGTATACATTCCAAAAGCTGGGCAGAGTATTGCAAGACAGGAGAATTTTTTTGGTGACAAAGAAAAGAGTACTGAGCTGCTATGTGGCATCTGTCCTCCTATATGGCAGTGAATGTTGGACAGTCACCTTAAAGATGAAGACACTCAAGGCAGCAGACATGTGGTTCTACAGAAGGATGCTAAGGATATCATGGAGTGAGCATGTGAGCAATGAGGTCTTAGAGGGGATGCAAACACGGATGAAGTTTATACTTAAGCTAAGGAAGAGGCAGAGGAAATTTCTGAGACACATAATGAGAAAGGAGAGCTTGGAGAATCTGATACTCACAGGTTGAATAGAGGGAAAAAGATACGAGGGAAAGCAACACATGACATACCTGGTAGGCTTGGGTGGGTGGATGGCAGAACGTGGTCTGAGGGAGTTGGCAGAGGCACAATATTGAGAGCTACAAGGGATAGGGGGAAGTGGAGAGCTATGATCGCTTACATCCTGAAAGGACATGGCACATAAAAAGAAAAGAAGTCATTCTACCTTGCATCTTCTTTCCTTCCACTATACTACACCATAGGATCCCCCTGGTAAAAATGGTTGCGGAAGACATTAAGTTTATAAGTCCCAGAAATTCACACACAGAAGTCCTTAAGGACACATGGCACAGTGGATAAAGGGGTTGGTTAGATCCAGTGACAGGACCCAAAGTTCAATACCTGGTTAAGACAATGGAGAACTTGGAGAAGTGAATTAACAAGAGATAACTGATAACTGATATCCATTAGACATGGCACGTGGAACTAGAACAGTCTACCTCAGTGAAAGAAATAAAGGGTTCAGTTTGACATTCCAGCCACCTGAAGAAGGCTGGGGCATACAATGGCTGAAACGTTGTGATGACTATGGTAACAAAGATGAAGACAATAGTCTGAATAAGGTAAATAGTGTTTATTTTTACCTACATTATTCATGAAGTTTTTCTCATTATTATTATTCAAAATAAACATCTAGTTGAAGAAGAGTAATAGAAACTGAAAATGGAATAACAAAATAAAAGCTAACATTAAGAAAGAATAATGAAAGGAAAGAGCAAAAGAATTCTCCCCATTAAATAAAATAATAATTGATATTTTTTGTACATTGTGGAGGTGTTCATAAGGGATCAAGGATTACATGAAGGTGTCAATGGGCCCCTTGCTTCACACTATTCTTGTTTTGTTAATGAAATACTTTTAGATGAAAAATTTTTTTCTAGTATTAATCAATCTTATTAGTACTTGCTTTTGCTTTTGTTTTTCCTTGGTAGGTGTCAGAATGTTTGCTGATTTGTGATCCACTTGGCCATTATCAATTTGGCCATTATTGGAATAATTAAGGTGATGTCTATGAAAGATAGGCTCCCCAGGTGTGGGAAACCAGTACATATTTTATAAAAAACTATTTTTTTTTTTTTGAATTTGCACTGTTTGCTCTCTTAGTTAATTAGTTTATGCACACAGTGAGGTGTAGTAAAAAAATAATAATAATAATAATAATAAAAATTAGTAAAGTTAGTAATACAACAGTAAACATTTAAAAAAACAAACAAACAGAGTGCCATAAAATAAAAAGTGTGTGTTAGGAATCAGGAAGGTGATAAATCAGATATGTTTTAATGATTCCTTGATTCTTTATTTTTTTATCTGATCCTCTCATAAAATGAACATCTTTTTTTTTTACAGAAAGGTTCACCCTGTACAAGGCGTGAAGTCCACTCAAGGTAGAGGGTTACTTTAAGGGGCAGTTTATACAGATTCCTAGGAAGATAATTGTTAACTCTAGATTTGAACAGGTTAAGATTGTAGTAATTGGGGAAACATCCTCTTGGGAGTCTGTTCACAGGAAGAAGCTGTTCAAGTAGAACTTACTTCTCATCAATTGAATACAGACTAATGTAAGTGGCATGACAAGTCCTAACCTATGAAGGTTAAACCTGGCAGAACCAAGGAATGTAGTTCATCTGAGCACTTTCCATGGACTATTACCCTATTTTGAACATTTGGATTTTTGCTTGTACTTAAATATGACTGATAGAATTTTTCTGCATATGAGACACATAAAAGTTTTAGAAGCTAATATCTTGGAATGACATTTTCTGATTTATTTTGAAACTTAATGATCTTAGACAAATGATTTGGCTCAGCTCAGTAGCACTGTCATAGATTTGAAGCCAAGAAATCAAATTTAGTCCTCTGTTTCTCAGTTTCAGTTGAGGGGAACCAAAGCCCCAAGCAACCCCCACAACAGTGCCATGGATAAAAAAGAAATCAGAAATGTATTCAAGCATATCCTTCAGTCTTTGACAAAAATATTATACAAGTTTGTTTTATTATGATTGAATTTCTATTGTCATCTGTTGCCAAAATGAACAAAAATGTTTTCCTAATTCTTTATAATGTATTTGTATCCAGATAAAGATAAAATGCATTAAAAAATACAACAAAAAATAATATTGAAATTGCAGTGTAGAAATTTAAATGTCTGTGAAGTGATTTAACGTAAGATAGAAAGTATGACACTGAAATCCAAAGGCGCATTGGCATAGCCAAAGATGCATTCCAAAAGCTAAGCAGTGTACTAAGAAATAAAAAAAAAAAAAAAAAAAAAGTAGAGACTTGAAACAATTGAAATGTGGTTTTATAGAAGGATGCAGAGGATATCATGGACTGTATATATGAGCAACAATGAAGTTTTAGAGGAAATGGAAACAAAGAGGAAACTTATACTTAACATCAGGAAAAGACAGCTGAGGTTTCTATGCAACATAATGAGAAAAGAGGACTTGGAAAATCTGATACTCACAGGACAGATTGAAGGCAAGAGAGACAGAGGAAAACAATATTGAGTAAATAGATTGCAGGACAGGATTTAGGAGAAATAACAGAAAGACAAAATTAAGAGTTGAAAGGAACAGGAAGTTCTGGAGAACCATGAACGTCTACATCTTGAGCATATAAAGAAGAAGACAAAGCCAAAACTATTCAGTTAAACTCATATTTCAGTAGATTTTACAATGAGGAAGTCAAAAAATACCTTTGGATTATATATATATATTTCTGTATTCCTGGAATAAACCATGGATTTCAGATAGAATCTATGTATCTAAAAAATATCCAAGAGCATCATTTTTATCAGCTAGATGACACATTTATCACATTTGAAGTGCAGTTTTCAACATGCAAATCATTCACTGCATTATAATTATTTCATATTATTTTTTGGTGTTGACTATATTAACAGTAAAAGCTGGCTGATACACTTGCAAATGCTTAGCAGGAAGAAAAAAAAAAGCCTAGATAATCGGAGAAAAGAAAGCACAGCAAGCTGTAATGAACCATGACAAATAAAAATCTATATATAAACAGGGAAACAGTTTAAAAAATATAATATATTATCCACATCTATAAACCTCTTTATATGTTTTTATTTGCTGCAGTATTTTACAAGCATATGAAAATAAATAAAATACATTCCTAAAGAATATAGACATTTTTGCTATGATTTAAAGGTAGAGTTATGCGTAATGAGTCTCTTTTAGACAGCAACAAGAATTAGATGATAGTTCTCATAAACCCTCTGAGTGTTAATGATATATCTTCAAATACATGCCCTGGTTTCTGATCTTTGTTACCAAATTTATAGCGTTAATACCGGCCATGTTCACTCTAGGGTGATTATGGGATAGTAATCTCAATCATTTAATATGGATAGCTACATGCATAGAAGCAGAGAAGTAGCTTAAGGCTTTGCAGTTTGGAACTGGAGGCACAAGATCTCAAGGATGGTAAATACTGACAGAATTAGATGCTGAAAGATTATTGATTATAGGCAGACAGTAAAGTAGTTGGAACTCTGAATTTAGGAGCAAATTAATCGTGTGTCCATTTTTGTTTCACTGATATTACAGTGGTTAATTCATCTAACTAGGAATCAAAGGGTTTATTATTCAATACCCAATGTTGTGCCAACTAATGATTTAATAGTAAGTGTACTGAATGACTATTAAAAAGTTTTGTCATTCTGATGCTACAGAATCACAAAGAAAGAACTGTACCAGATAATGCTATAGAATATGCTATAGAACTGTACTAAAAAACAGAATCCACATCAGCTGAAAACTTTTAACATTCTTCTTTTCTTTCTATGTGCCATGTCCTTTCAGGTCATAGGCGATCATGGCTCTCCACTTCCCTCTATCCTTTGCACCTCTCAACAAATTCTGTCCCTCTGCTTCCTCCCCCAGACCATGTTCTGTCTTTTACTTGCTTAAGTCCGCCAGGTATGTCACTCATTGTTTTCCCTTGTCTCTCTTTCCCTCTAATAGACCTGTGAGTATCAGATTCTCCAGGCCCTCCTTCCTCATTATGTGCTTTTAACATTAGCAACAGCTAAAATGGATATCACATGTAACTTGAATAGGAAATAATGACAATCAAGGTGTTGATGTCCTGCACCACTTCAAACAAAAGGTTAGTAAGGAAACCACCATCTATACTGGAAAGAGCAATACAATTTACTGGACTTGAGAAACATATCTTCCTGAAAAGTTGTTTTATAGAAAAACATTTTATAAATTTAAAAAAGTAGCACCAGTTGCTTGTTCAATGAATGCTGAATGTTTCCTTATAAAGAAACAAATAATACTAGCATTAATATTTCTTGCAAAATTCACAACAGCTAAAATGATCATAAAGATACTTTCATGACTAGTGTTCACTGGCCACCAGGGTTATTGAAATTTAAGTGATCATTTTCTGTCTGAATTTATAGTATTACATTATTTATATTCTGAATATTGTCTTCATGTTTCTTATTGTCACAATGTTTCATCAGCTGCATGTTGATCCAGATAGCCTTCAGTGAATCTTGAACTAAACCCTAACTCACTTTCTCTACTCACTCGCTCTCTGTTGCCCTCCATATATAAAAGTTGTTCAAGTTGACTGAAGAGTCCATAAGCGTGAAACTTGGATTATGATTAGTCCATCCTTTCTCAGAATTTAATGTTGTTAAGCATTTTTGCTCTATCTAGGCAATCTAGGCTTCAAGCACTTTACTGTGTATGTGCGTTTGTCTTTAGGCCTTTTTTCAGTATTATCGTTTTTGTTCAAGACCAAGGCCATACTTATAACAGGCCAGGCAATCACACATTTTTCATAGCAGCAACTGGAAGCAAGTTTTCACAGTTACCAGATAATTTTTTAGTTGTTAACACTTGATTTTCATTGATCCAACACATAGCATATTCATTTTGAATGGAAATTCTCACCGATCAAATTTATTTCAGTTGAGGTTCTGTATTTTATCATAAATTACATTTAGGTTATCATAAGTTTGTTAGTATATTGTAAAAAGTCAAAATTGAATTTTATTCAGATGTATTTTTTCGCCATTATTTTATTAAACTAGTGTATGCTTTTTTTAGTGATCTCATAGAGGATGCTAGGTATTACAGTATTATTACTCAGTGTTTTAGTATGCTAAACTACTGTTATCTATTATAAATTTGAAGTTTTTGTTGGATTAAAACATTAAAATATAGCAAATTTTCTTCATAATAACAGCAATATATATTTAAGAAATATTGCTTGAAAGTTTAAAAAAATATGCTTTTTCAACTAACCATTCAACATATTTTAAAATCTCTCAGTCTTTTTCCAACTTAACAACTCTTTCAATTTCTCACATCTGCTATTCTGTTTGATATATTCAGATAAATTTCAATATAATAATTTGGTATGAACATTTTTCTGTACAATAACAATGTGTATACTGAACAAAAATTGTTTTAATAAAACACTTTTGTTTGAACCTTTTCTGAAAATATCTTTTTGTATTTCAGCTGCATTCAAAAAATTGTTCTTTTCTTAATCTCAGATGATATTAAATCATCACAAATATTCTTGATTATTTGGAATATATATGAAAGTTACACATGTAGTGAAGTGTGCAAAATGATGAGTTTGCACATCTCTTAGAAAAAGATATAATTGAGAATTTTACAAGTTTGTGTGCTGACCATCATGATTTGGTGCCACCAGTTACTTGCTACAAATGAAACAATTAAACTTTGTCCAGACTTTTTATATTTCATTGGAGATATTCCAATTTTTTTATTAAAATTTTTGAAAATTTGACATTTGAATGTTACCAAGCAGGTATATGCACACACATGGAAAAACAGAATGAATATGTTTCAACATTGGTAAATTGAAAACTGAAAAAAAGAAACAGGTTTTGAGACAACATACTGAAGTTATATCACCATGAATAGTTAGCAAAAAAGTTTACAAGTCAGAAATTCTTGGGCATTCAAATTTAATTTTGCCATACTTTTGTCTCTTTAATACAGAATTCAAAATGATTACAAATTACCTAGCATGGAAACACTAGTGAATGTGGCATCAAAAGTTTCGAAGGTAGATGATCTAAATTTTCTTGGTGATGTGTTTGCTAAGCAAAATGTCAGATGAACAGAAAAAAAAGTATCATCTTAGTTGATGAAGTTTATGTTTAAGTGAGCTTACAATACCAAAAAGGAAACTTATTTGGTTTTGTCAAAGATTCTGAAGAGGCACAAGCAAAAACTGTATTTGGTATTATGATCAAATGTTATGTGGTGGGCCAATATTTTTGTTTAAGTTGATCCTAGTTGCCAAACTAATTTCAGAATTTTTGTTTCAGAATGTTAGAAATGTTCCTGATTTAGTCAATCATTTGAAAGGTCATGCAATTGCAGTTATTTGTGACAATATTCAGACTAATCAAGTTTTATTCAGGTAATTTGATATTGTTGCAAATAAGCCTTGGGTTACTAAAAATGATTTATACTTACTTTTTGATTATGCACATTATGAACATATATTAAAAAGTATTCACACAATAACTGGATAACTGAGGCTTTTTCAGAATAGTTGTTTTATTCTAATGATAAAGAAATGAAAGCAAACTGGGAAATAGTGAAACAACTTTATGCGCACGAAAAAAATCAATTTGTTAAGTTACCAAAACTAATAGAAATAGCAGTTCTTCCAAAACCAGTTGAGAGACAAAAAGTTTCTCACTGTTGGAAATTTTTTTTTGTAATGAGACTGTAACTGCAATGAAAACTCATCCATTATTACAGGATGATGAGAAGAGAAACTGTTACTTTCATCAAAGATGTTTTGAAATTTTGTTAGTGTAAAAGATATTTATGAAGTGCCAAGACAAATGATCCACTGAAAAGTGGTATGAAAATTTGACATTTCTTGCAAATTTTGGAAGTATGTCAACACAAATGAGGGGAAAGCAAAGAAAGAGAATAAAATCCTCCACGAGAGACACTATTATGACCATTGAGCATACATGTAATGGTTTAATTGATGTTTGCAAACATTTACTTGACAGTGGGTTCAATTTTGTCATTCTTGGAAAATTTACCACTATCTTGAAACTGAATTTGGTAAATTGAGACAAGGTTCTGATGATACTTATTTTATTGCAGTATAAAATATTATTCAGATATTTCATATTCAAAAAACAAAATTACTTCTTCGGCTAAAAGATGATGTTAGAGAGTATAGCCATGATCCAGGGCATAATTGCTCAAAATGTGAATATCTGTTGGATGAATTGGCATGCCAAATATTTGATCACCTGCCAGACCTAGAAACTGATATCCCCAAAGATATTAAAATGTCTCTTTTTTTTTAATATAGCAGGATATATCACACAAAAGATCCTCTTACAGAGGAGGAAACATTCAATGATACTGCTTTTTATTATCATGAATATGGAAGTTTTTTAAAGAAATAGATTATGGTGATTCAAAGTTCCACTGGATACCACTGTTCAGTGGGTGTTTTTCTGTTTTATAATGTTCAATACTGTCAAATCAAAAGTTTTTGGAAATAAAAATCACTCCTTGAAATATTATACATTTGCATTTGTTTATTCAAAGTTACCTGTTTCTTCATTTATAGGAATTCATTAATAATCATCAAATTTACCAATTAGTTCATTGTGGTTCTTGTTTGGTATGTGAAACACATAAAAACATCAAACTAATCTCAGAGGGGAATTTTTCTGCTATATCAATTATCTAAGAAAATTCACATTGCCCCCTATAAAAGACCCCATTTGCATGATTGACTGGCCTGTTAGGTATGGCCTTGTTCAAAACTATCTGGATAAGAGTTTTAGGCTTTGGTAAGTTGTCTGTTGGTTCTGTCAACTGTTATATATATATATATAGAAGGAGGCACGGTGGGGTAATGGATAGCGGCTTGAATTGAGGAATCACAGAGCCGAGTTCGAATTCCAGTCGAATCCATTACATTCACTTACGTGCTAATACCCTTGGGAAAGGTATGAATCCTCTTCTTCTCCCTCCAGCTATGGGTACAATAGCAGGACAGATTGGGTTCTATAGCCTTGGATGGCAACTGGTCTAGGAGAAGGACAACTCTGAATTCAAAACCTGCAGAGGGACGTTTGGGGACCTTGTGGCACGTAGTGCACCAGGTCTCTGAATTCAGCCCTTCAAAAAGTGTGGCTGGTTCTGCACGAAACCTTCACCACTATAATCAAATCTCATGTGCTGTTGTCGGGCTTTCGGTTTCCTGGGAACTGATCTGCTTGAGTCAACTATATATATATATATATATATATATATATATATATATAAAAAGTGATATATAGGTAATTATCTTGCATCTTTGAAAACTACATACCAACCATTGAGGCCTTGGACAAATCTTTTATGGCTCTTTATCAATCAAAGAAATCAAGGCAATTGCTTCACCTGACAATTTTCAAAATATTTTGCCAAGATAAAAATGAATCTTTGAAGGAGAAAATAACACATGTTCCCAGTTTTCATTCATTCCACCCTAAATCCCAAATTATGAAGGAATTTAATTTGTGGACTGTATTTTCAGAATCTAATGATTCTCTGAATGTTTATTGAATATATTTTCTTTTAATTGGCTTTGTTTTCAAAAAGGAGCAGCTGAAATTGGAAGGTGCTTTCTTTCTTCTTTTTTTTTAATTCTGTGGTGTCATTGGAAATATTGTACAAATGATAAAAGGGAGAAACTCACAAATTCAGGTAAAATGGGTATTAGTGCACCCACATCATAACCAAATGTGATACAAAGTTAGTTTAAAATGAGTTTACTGGCAATAAAAAAAAATTGCTCATGCCCTCTCAGCAGTTCCCCTTTTGGGGATGCCTCAGGCATCTGATAATAACCCCAGCCTTCTTCTGAAGGAGAGGTACTACCTGGAAAATGACACCTAGGGTTTGAGTTAATATTGTTTTCAAAGTACTCCAGTAGATACCAGGAAAGTATAAAATTCAGGTATATTGATGCATTTTTCAATGTGCCAATGTCACTAGCAAATATGATGCAAGATCAGTTTAAGGTAGGTTTAATGGCAATACCTTGATAAAATTGCTCAACTTTGTTGGCACTTCCCCTTTTGAGGATGCCTCAGGCATCAGGCAATGAACCCAGCCCCCTCCTGAAGAGGTACTGCTTCGGAGGAATGACCTCCTGGGGTTTGAGCTAATGATATTTGCAACTTTCCAGGTGACATCAAAATCTAAAAATGCACTAAACTAGAAAAAGATGCCTTTCAAAAGCTAAGCAATGAGCAGAAAAATGAAAAAAACTTCAGGTATAATGATGTTCAATGACAAGAGCAGACTTATTTGTATACTGATATGTTCCCAGATATAAATGTAGATAAATTTAGATGAAAAAAATAATTACAAATAAATCAGTTTATGTCCATACAGATAAAATGAACAATTATTCTTCTATGTGCCACATCCTCTCAGGACGTATGATGATAGCTCTCCAAAATCCCTTGTGACTCTTATCAGTTTTTCTTCCTTTTCTAAAGCTCCCTCCTCCATTTTTGCCATCCACTCACACAAGCTCATCTGGTAGGGGACTTGCTATTTCTTCCTCTATTTCTCTTGCACTCAGTATACTCTATGAAGGCTAAGTTTTCAAAGCTATACTTCCTCATTAAGTGTCCAAAGAATTTCAGCTATCTCTTTCTGATTCTAAACATAAGTGTTCTTTTCATTGCCACTTTCTTTAAGACTTCTTCAGTACTTACTTGTAGCATCTATGGAATTTTCAGTATCGTTCTGTAGAACTACATTTCTGTTGCTTTCAGTTTTCTCCACTTCTGCAGAATTCACTGCCATATTATGGGATGTATATTACATGACAATCCCATATTCTTTTCTTTGTTATTAACAAATTTTTTCATTATTTTAGCACATTGCTTCACTTTTGGAAGGCATCTTTTGCTAACCCAATAGTACAGGCTCTGGTGTGTGTGTGTGGTGGGGGGGGGTCAACCCAAAAATCTGGAGGGTAAATTTGTTACCTATATCAGAGCATGCATACATACATAAAGTTTCAGAAAGAAATCTTGGACCTGTTAGAATTACTTATGAGTGTGTATTTTGCAGACCAGAAGACACATACCCAAAAATCCACTAAAATGCACTTAAAACATCTGACATCAGATCAATTGAACTGAATTGGTCATACATTGTTCTGGAATGTGTTAAAGTGCAAAGTTCATGACATCATAAAGATATATTAAAGTGCCAAAATAGAATGTACACTTTTTTGCATATTGGATGGTATTTACAGACCAGATTTAAGCAAAATTGTCATCATTTCTGCTGTCCTCTTTGACTTTAGGTGCATAATTAATCTGATTTCATGATTTTTTGTTACAATGTATCTGATTTGACTTTCATTTTAATATTTGAACAAAGCTTAAAAAAAACAATGTTGTATATTCTTGTAACAAACACTTGTTAGGTTGTTATTTACTGAACAAAATATGCAGACTTTGAGATGGATACTGGCTTCTTCAATCCCCATTCAATCTGTAAGTTACTGTTACCAGATACTCTCCATCTATTGCTATTTGGATCAGTCTGCTGGTATGAAGTGTCCAGAGCCTGTTTCCATTTGAACACTTGGTAATTTGCTCGTTTGATGTGTTGATACAAGGCATCCTTTGTTGGAGGCATTTTATCAGGATCTGGAAACTTCCTTCTGTTGGTGAAGAGCTTGTAACATGAGACATCAATACTAGTCTCATTTGTTATCCCATATAGAAGACATACATATTCTTCTATGATTTCCAGCACATTTGGGATGGCTGTAGTCTTTCCAAGTAAGCATGCTGTCTCAGTAAAGCACTGGTTGGACTTTAGTACTTGAAGGCATTTCTTCTTTCCTATGCTACTGAAGCTACTTGTAGAATCACAACCTGATAGTGTGTGAAGAACTGGTAGAACTTTGGCCAATCCAGCTGGTATGCCAGCACCATCAATATCATAGATCCCTTCTTTGGATCCTGAACCAAAGTCCAGTAGCAAATTAGCCTGGAACAATTCTTTGTAGTACAATGATAGAATCCCAACATCAGAGTCCACTGTAGCAATTCTAACACGATCAAATTCAAGAGAAGATAAAAAATTTTCACACAAAAATATCTTTGTGTCAGCTTCTTCTTGGGCTGACATTAGGTCAGGAACTTCTGAAATCGATGACCATTCTGCATTGGATGAGATACAAAATGGTCTGTCCTTGAACATTATGTAGAGCTCTTTACCATTCAACATTCATATGTGTTTCTCAGTTGATTGCAAGTCAACCATTATGAAGTTGATGAGATCGAATTTGTTTTGTTGATGCTGCAGAAATTTAGAAATTTCTATCAGCAAAACCTGCTTCCATCTTAGAAATGACACCCTGATAGATCCATATGTTGACCGGCAACCCCTTTTCAGGGACTTAATAGAATGAAGGAGATAGTGATCAGCTGGAATAAAGGCAACCCTGAAATTTCTACTCAGCACCTTTTGAATTACATAGTTGGAGATTTCACCAAAATTCTCAATTGTTTTTGGCAGTTTGTGAAATAGCACCATGTCATCGTAAATACTTGTTTTGCAGCACACTTACCAGCTGAGGTATTTTTTCTGCAAGATAAGCAAACAGCTTTGACCTCACAGTTTTGTCATGGTACCATCAGGATGGCACAGTGACAGAGAATAAGATGAAAGTTTGAATTTCAACACCTCTTTGAGATCAACGATTCTGCTTCTTTGCATAACAAGCAATCATGCAAAGGTATTCCAATCTGCTCTCAATGCAAACGAACCTTCATTTGATCTCAACTTCTTTTTGATGATCATTTCATCAAAAGTAGACAATTTGTTCTTCTTGAGGGTTTGTAAAATGACTGGGTACCTCTAATAAGTTGCATCTCAACAAAAAAATTCAAACAATTTCTTCTGCTCCCAGTAAGTCGACACAAGTTTCTTTACTAGCAGCCACTCCAGACAAAATATTTATAAGAGTATCGCTGTGGGAGAAAGGACTCACTTATTAAATTAAATGTAATGTTTACATTGCTTTCATCAAATGCAATTCTGGATTTTCCAAGATCTTTCAAAGTTGATTCACTCCCATTCAATCCTAATTTATTCTTGAAATTCTGTCTTATGGTGGCATAAACATGGTTAGTTAGCACCCATCTCTGCACTGGGCAGCAGATATACCATACACAATGATACTACCATGCCCCTTTTGATCTCTGTTCATAATTTGCTCGATCACTTGATCAGGAGGCAACATGTTGAAATTTCCTAGTGACCTTTTAACTGCAAAGTTCCCTTTAACAAACTCATCATAGATTGCTGGATGATTGACATGTACCTTAGTCGGATCTATCCAGCAATATGGGAAGTCTCTGCTGTAGTTTGCATGAAACCATACCAACATTTTCTCCACACTAGAAAGATGGAGCTCCCAATCAGCTGTGTGACTCAACTTGACATAGCCCAGAAGTGTTTGGACCATGTCAATAAAACTTTGCCAAAATTGTGCCATCAGACCACAGTCACCTTTCTGGATAAGATCTTCGAAATGCTCACATAAAGCGAACACTTCAGTGAATTTGTCATTGACAACTGACATGTTGTTTAGGCTCCTCTGCTCAATAAGAGATTTTATCTCCACTGATTCAAGAAATTCATTCAAAGTGAGGGTCTCACCATTGTCATACATCCATTGAGAAAATGAATCTATTTTCAATCTCATTAGTGCCTCATAGATGGATTTCAACACTCACATTCTGCGATTGTAATGTTTGCTGTTCAGAATGCTGTCAGTGGAATGTGAGCTGACCAATCAAGATTCTATGATGATATCTCTCAGACCTGCTGATCTGAATCGCTTGCCAATCACTGCCATGAAAATGCAACAGGCATGAAATCCTCCCATTCATAAATTAATGAAATTTTTGAGGTCTGCGTTCAGGGGATTGTTGAGAATCTCTAAAGCTTTTGTGTAGATTGATTGGTTCAGAACTAAATCTGAGCTAGTTAGTCCAATATTTTCTGCTTTTTCTTTAATCTGGTTGAGAACCTCAAGAACAGTTGAAAATTTTGTTAGAGAATCATTAATTGTGGACAAGTAGAACACTTTATGAGGCTCTTTGATAATCTCTGGTTCCATTTCACAGAAGAACTTTGACCAGCTTGGCACAACTTGCACTGAGGAATCCTCCTCTGCACTTTTGCAACAGAAAAGTCAAATCAGGCCATCCCTTTTCAATATTGTATCATGCAGGTTGCTGCTATTTGTCTCAAACTCTTTGATCATTGATAGGTAAGTCGCTCTTTAGGATGATAGTAAAGCTTTGTCTCACTTAGAACAGGTTGGAAAGAAGTACACTGTGAATGTCCTACCAATGCAGATGCACCCATGTTGGACTGATTAACGAGAAAAATTTGATTATCTTGCTTCTGAATTATAATTCCATTGGTGCAATGCATGGATGCATCAACTAAACTCTCTGGGTTGTGGTCACAATTATAAAATAAAGGTGATGAATGTGGAAGGTACAACAAAGTTAGGTACAAAACCACACAAACATTGAAGTTACAATTCTGCCTCAGCCATAGACGTTTCAATTCAGTTGACTTCAATGTAGGACATTGCATCTCCTAGTCTGTTCAGATAGGTCACCATTTCTCTTGAACCTGTCTTATGTTTTGTTATCAGATCAAGTTGCTGATGTTTAACTGTTCTGATTCATCTGTTAGAAGTGCTAAACAAAATATCTTGACCAAATGATTTCACAAGCCAGTTTGTTCATTTGGAGGCATTGTTTTCTTTAGACAACAGAGTCTGCAAGAAATTTTTCAGCATTTCAGGTATCAGCACTCTTTCTTGTTTTACTTCTTCTTGAGAGGGAGGCCAAGTTGAAAATTGGCTGGCAGCATTGCTGATCTCTTCCTTGATAACTTTTGCAATTTTGCACACTTTTTGTTATGTTGTGAGAAACATGAAGCTGCTCAATTCAGAATGTTCTTCTACTGGCTCTTGATTACTATACACAAACATCGACAATGCTTGTTTCTTTTAGAAGAAAGCTACCTCATTTTCTTGAAGTCTGATCTTTGTGTGAGAAGAAGCATTCGTAGAAACATGATCCCTGATACCTCTTTCTACTAACATCACTGAATACAGGGATGCAAGTTAGCTCAATCTCATTACTTGACCGTTCTTAACAACCTGATCCTTCCTGAACTCAAACACGTTGGAAGCACTCATCTCTGATTTCCTGGTCCTTTGATTTCTGCTCGTCTTCTTGTTGGCTTGTTTCAATTTCATTTAAGATCTTCTTTCTTGTGATGAGCCCGGATAAGTCTGTAACAAGAACGATGATAAGGAAACTCCTTCACTCTGAGATCCTCCTTAGTCTCAAGACCAGAGAATTGAGCCATCACATAAGTATCACCTTATACAGATATACATCTTATAAATATATAGCATTGTTTTTAGAAGTTTTATTCAAAAAATAAAATGCAAGTCAAATTAGACACATTACAACAAAAAATCATAAAATCAGATGAATCATGTGTGTAAATCAAACAGGACAGCAGAAATGACGACAATTTTGCTTAAATCTGGTCTGTAAATACCATCCAATATGCAAAAAAGTGTACATTCTATTTTGGCACTTTAATACATCTTTATGATGTCATGAAATTTGCACTTTAACACATTCCAGAACAATGTATGTCCAATTCAGTTCAATTGATCTGATGTCGGATGTTTTAAGTACATTTTAGTGGATTTTTGGGTATGTGTCTTCTGGTCTGCAAAATACACACTCATAAGTAATTCTAACAGGTCCAAGATTTCTTTTCTGAAACTTTATGTATGTATGCATGCTCTGATATAGGTAACAAATTGACTCTTCAGATGTATGTGTTGACCACCCTGGAGCCTGTAATACAATGCCTGTTTGGATTTTGATGTATTTTCCATCCTCTGTGAAAATGTTTACCAGACATTTAAACTCCTGTACTTGTTTGATATTGACATCTCCGATGTGTAATTTGCATCTTAGGAATTTTCTCTTGCTTTTTTCTCACTCTCTTTTACTACCCTATCTTGGAGGCCCTGTAGTTTTTCTTTCCATATCAACCATCAATACAGTATCATCTGTGTATTATTATGCCCACCAATACTATATGCTGGTAGGTTTTCTAGTTCCCTTAGGATAGCCTCATAGTAGAAGCTGAATAAATCTGGGGAGAAGACACATCCTTCTCTCATACCCTTTTCTATTTAATTGAGTAGCAACAATGAACAGTATGCACACATATGTATTGTTAAAAACAATAGTCGTTTTGTGTCTTTTAAATTTAATGATCCTTTTTCTAATGTATAAATATTATTTTGCAAATGTGATTATTGCTGTGTGTGGATAAACTGGCCAAAATTCCCATTGCATAATTCCAGGAAGTGGGGTTGTGGTAATAAAATAAGAACATCCCATCTCCCCTCTCACTTGTAACCTTCGACTATAATAAAATAAACTTTTTCAACACTAAAGCTGAATTAGTCAAATAAAGCTCCATAAGCTTCTAATTACAGTTGTTGCTATATTAAATGGGGTACAGAGAAAATAATGACACTTTAAAAAATAATTATACAATCTACTCCTTAAAACACAATTTTCTTTACTCACTCACATCTCTAATGACTTATGTGAGTCAGAAGCTTGGGATGATAGAACTGAATTTAGGCAAATTTATCCATTCACAACAATATTTGGAAAAGGATATTTCTACAAGGAACCAAAAAAGATCTTAAATTTAATAGACATAAAATGTCTATTGTTTTTAGCAAGACATTTTTAAAAGAATAATTGTTTCCCAAATGTACAGAATTTAAATAGATAGACATACACTTTGTTTGCCTATGCATATTTAAGATTTCAAGGCAAGAAAGAACAATAATGTGAAGAGAAGACTGAGAATTGTTCATTTATTTTTTTAGTTGGGAAGAAATCCCAGCATGCATCCGCAAGATTTGTCTATAAATTTGGGCAAGGAAAGTTTTTAAGCAGTTATTCTAAGATGTCAGTCAGTCAGTCAGTCAACTGGCTGATCGGTTGAACTCTCTGCCTTCGGGCAGGGATGAACCCGAAAGAGGCTATGCCGAAGGGCGGATTCTCTTTTGGGGAGGTAAACCGACCCTAAACCTGTTTATACGGGTTCAATGGGCATATTTTTGGCCGAGCACACAGGCTCGGAGAGCCCACGTTAAAAAGGCCTTGTGCTACATGACGCCCTCAGGGTTGACTGAATATCGTCATTCTAAGATGATTGTAATGAACACTCCTCTCAATCGAATGAATGAGTGCACTCATTTCCCTCCCTGCTTATCCACCATTATGAGATGGGGGTCTTCTTTATATAAAGAAAAATACATATAAATATTTATATCTGTCTATATATCTGAAATGAGCTATTGTAACTATTTACATTGTTGGTTGAAGTAATCCAAAGAGTTGTGAGTTCAATAACTGGCCAGAGCAGAGGTTAACAAAAACTTGGAGAGTTGAGTTACTAAAGGGAAATAACTGAAGCTGAAACTGAGATATCTGAAAAAGGCATCATATTTGGAACTAGAACAATCTACCCTGGTGGACGAAATAAAGGGTTCAGTTAGAAATTTCAATCATCTAAAGAAGACCAGAGCATACAATGTCTGAACCATCATCATTATGATAATAAAGACGAGGACAACTGTCCAAACAATGTAAATAGTGTAAATATTTATAATGTTCTTTTTTTTGCATTTTTCTTTTTTAAGAATTTTTTAAATATATTTTTTATCCTTTTTTAATATAGTTTTTTAATCACAAAGGTGCAGAAGAAATGGGGACAAAAAGTGTCAAGAAAAATGTTCAGGATTGTGCTGTTTAGAGCATTAAAAAAATTCTTTAATTTTACTCTTCTGAAAGGCTTTGTAAATAAATCAGCAATATTTTGTTCTGCTGGAATATAGTTTAATTTTATTATGCTGTGGAAGCATGTGGGCTAATAACCTGTAGAATAAGCAGGCAAGGTTAAGCATAATCAGCATAATTCTCAATTAAAACTAAGAAGAGGAAGAAATGTATTGATTACACATACATTATAGTAAAGAGAATTTGTAATATCATTTATTGACATAAATATCTTCATCTTGGTGTGATTTCCAGTCTTTATCAAGTGATTGTTAAGGATCAAGAGATGTTGAAATGAAATTCTTTATTTCATTCCTTGGAATGTGTTATCTAAATCTTTGCATTTCCAAGCCAGTACTCTTTCTTATTATTAAACTTTTAAAATCTTTTTTATGTTCTACTTTCTAGAGCAAAATGTAACTCTCCACAAGATTGGCCTTTTCTTCAGATGTCATATATTACGTGTTATCTCCCAATGAACTAATGAACTATTCAACCTCAGAATCAAATTAACGACTCTCAAGGTTGAAAAACATGGCTGAAGGTAACACCAAACAGAACCTACTTCTGATTTCACTAAATGAAATAAAAAATTTAATTAGTTATTTGAAATTAGGCTGTTATGTTTGAAATCCTGACATGAAAAAAAAATGTGTATTATGTAAAAATATCCCCATATCTAACTGAATAAACAGCATTAATTTTTAGTATAACAAGAATTACTGTCAGTTTTGTGATGAATGTTTCATAAAATAAATTAATAACATACACACACATTATATATATATATATATATATATATATATATATATATAATTCCAAGCTAAAATGGATAAATTTAAAATTTTAAAATAATTATAACAGAGTGCATTCATGCATGTTTTTTTTAAAATTACCATCACAACAACCACAGTTGCAATACGTTTGTCTTTGTAATTCACCCCTGAGGATGATTTCAGAGGAGATCAAAAGTACTTGGATAAGAAAACTATGTCACCTTCCTCGATGAATTTCATCTTAACATCAAGAAACTAATTAGAAAACAGGAAAGGATTATTATAAAATAGACATAATATGTCTATCTTATTCAATCAAACATGTTTGAATGAAAATATATGAATATATGATATATATATATATATATATATATATATATATATATATATATATATATATATATATATATAAATCACTTTAACATTATTTTTAGTAGAGACTCGGATTTGAGTAAATGCCAGCCTGAATATTTAAGAAATCTTATTAAAGAAAAATATGCACTTTCTGTCAGGATACAAACCTGAATCCTCTGGGAAGAGGAAAACCGTTGTTAAATCTGATGTGCTCTAACCAACTGAACTATAGAGAATTTAGGCAAGGTTGAAAAGTGTCTTTAAGTGAAATTCCTCTCATCATTAACTTTTTTCATATCTGCTCAGTTTTGTCTCCAAACATAAACAAAGCAATTCCTAAAGAAGTAATGGATTTTAGTTATTTATCTGACAGACTTTATCACTTAAAACATTTAAAGTGATAAAATTTGTCATATATATATATATATATATATATATATATATATATTGCCTGAAGATTGTATTCAAGCGTGAAACAGACTGTTGCCACTGGATGTTGACCTCAATGTCCACTTTTATATTTCTATATGCTTTATCTCTGATATTGAGCATGTTAACCCATAAACATAGCATACCTTAAAACTATATATATATATATATATAACTAGCAGCATGGCCCGGCGTTGCCCGTGCTTGATTCAAAAATAGTACGACTAATACAGCAATTGCTATCACTTGACTTAAAATATTTTTGCCCTTCCTTGCCTTTATAGGAGTGCTCTTTGCCATGCTGATGTTGTTACATGCCTTACTTCTTGCCTATATCACACTGCCAACTTTTTCTAAGCTCTATAGTAAACATTAAATCTGTTACGAAAAAAGAACTAAACAAAATAAACACAATACGATCAGCTTTAAAAAACCGGAAAAAACATTTTTAAGGGTTGACCGATTGTCGATTTGCACTCTGTTTGGCGGGGGGGGTGCTCAGAGTTGAAACTTCACATGATGACTCCCAATGGCCTCTTCATAAATCCGCTCGGTTTTCGCTAAAAACCGACATGCGGTTCAGACGCAATCTGGGCGTATCGGTTATTAGGTTTTATCGATTTTCCGCGCTGTTTAGGGGTCCGTGGTCATGAAACTTCTGGACAACACTTCTAATGGTAGACTCTAAGAGGGTGTCAAATTTGGATGAAATGCGATCATTCCTTCTGTAAGCAGAATTTTTTCGATTATCGATTTTTTCGATTATCAATTTTTTCGGAACCTGATTCCGAACTCAAAAATCGGGCTCTGTCATGTCCTTACGGCAGCCATTTGCAAACTTGTGTTGAAAACCGCATCAAAATCGGGTGAGAAATGAGGCCTGGGCAAGGTAACAATGCCCACGACAGACACACAGACAGACAACATGAGAAATATAGATAGTAGATTATATATATTGATATGCAAATACTACTAAAACCAATTAACATTTTGTGTTGATTAAATTTAATGTACAATTTTTTTCAAAATTTTACTAAACTCACCAAATTTCTCTACCTACCCTGATGATGCCATGAGAAATTAAAAAAAAAACGTATTTCCTGTACTTCCAAAATTAATTTTAGTCAATTTCATTTGCAATTTCTTCCTTGAATTCTTCCAGAATATATTGATAGTTAGATACAACAAAGAAGGTGGTCACAGAAAAGTGTACACTTTAGTTGTTGTTATATATATATATATATATATATATATATATGGTCAATGCAATCATCAGGTATTATATATGTATATTTATATATACATAATATAATAATATTATCAATACCAAAATCCACTACTCAATGTTTCATGTAATAATTGTGTGTGTGTGTGTATAAAGAGAGAGAGAGAGAGCCACACACACATATATATATATATATATATATATATATATATATATATATATATATAAATATATATAATGAGAGAAAGAAAGCAAAGAGAGATTGATAGAGAAAGAGGGAGAACCACACTATAGAAATAAAATACAATGATATTTTTAGTATTTGCATCACTGCTTTAAAGTGATTCTGGATTAGCTTTTAATATCATCATGGTTGCAGGATAACAATGAAAAGAAAGAGTTGAAGCGCATGAGTAAAAAAAAAAAAAAAAAAAAAACGGTGTAAAAATGGAAAGAAAAAGGAAGGAAAATAAAAAAAAAGTTATTTCTATTTTGGTATAAGTACTGTCAACATTGCTAAGATTGATCATGTTTGTAGTGGTGATAAAAAGAGTCAGAGGAAGAGGAGGAGGAGGATGATAAACAGGAAAAAGGAAGAGGAAATGGGTGAAGAGAATAATCAATAAATAACAAAAATAATACAAAACACAAAAGGCTGGTCAATGCAAAGAGGCTGAGGTGTGATCCTGCTGATAATCAATATTGCTTAGCTTAGGCGTGGGTGGAGGAATAAGTGTGAATAGAGAGTTGAAATTATTAGTAAGAAGTAATTAATGATAGTAGGTGGAAAAAGACAACTATTAATTAACAGGTGGTAACTTTGGTCATGTTCTTTGCATCACACATGACATTAGTTAGTGGTTTAACCAAGTGCTGATTTAGAAAATAGGTCAGATGACTTTGAGTGCTTCTTGCTTCGATCTTTTATTTTTTTTGCTATATTTTTTCTTCAACATACCAAACAAAATAAAAAATAATATATATATTTTTTGACAAAAACTGTTTAACATATATTCAATTTATTATTTTCCATTATGTTTCGGGATTTCTATTACCTTCATCAGCTAAAAATTTACATTGATTCAATTTTTAATTATTGGCACATGTTTTGGGAATTCTATTCCCTACATCAGCTAAAAATTTACATTGAGTTAATTTTTAATTGTTGGTACATATTTCAGGACTTCTATCCCATTCATCATTCAAAGAATTATACTGATTTAAATTTAATTCTTAAGATCAAATGAAAAGCACAACACAGACTTGTAATGGACATTCTAAGAATTTTGAAATATTAAATTAATTTCACTTTCTAAGAATTTTGAATTAGTGTCTGTTACAAGCTTGTATTGTACTTTTGCAATGAAACTTTAAAATTTTTGCATTGAAATTTAAATCTTTGGCTAATGAACAAAATAGAAATTTTGAAATATGTACTAACATTCAATAAAAATTATAATTTGTTTTTCTGAGTTCTTATCAGCAATACCACTTTTTTAGGTCTTATGAATCCATGCTGTCTTAGAGGAATGCTTCTCACTCTACACCAAAATGAAAACAATTTCAATAAATTATACAAAAGATTAATATTTTTTTATCAGGTAGGAAAATTCATGAAAGGTATAAATGCAATTTATGCAAAATTCAAATATATATTTAAAATAGTTCAGGTGAAATAAAATGTTTTCATGTCATATTTTCAAATTTAAGGAGTAGTGATTAAAATTGTTTTTAAAAAAAATAACTTCTATATGAATTAATTCTTTGGCATTCAATACACCCAAACCTGCCTTGTAAATATCAGCTGTCAATGTCTCACTGTTTGCGTTACTTTCTATATTATTGGTGATGATGTCATCATACACTGGGTGGATTACAGCAGGTTGAACATTGAGAGCCAATATTTATGGGCCAGGTTTGGGCAAGTTGAATACTAAAGGTGTAAATAATACCCACTTTTTATGATGGAAAGTGTGGCACTGAAATCTGAAGATGCATTGGGAGAGTGAAAGATGCCTTCCAAAAGCTAAACAAAGTATTAAGAAACAGGAAAATTTTGTTAAAAACAAACAAGAGAGTACTTAATGTTATGTAATATTGGTTATCTGATGTGACAGGGAATGATGCACAATCTTATCATAGATGAAGAAAAGACTTGAATCAACAGAAATATAGTTCTACAGAAAGAAGAATGCTGAGAATACCATGAACTGATAATGACGTTTTAGAGAAAATGGAAGCAAAAAGGTAATTTATGCTTAACATCAGAAAGAGAGTATTGAAATTTCTAGGGCATAGAATGAGGAAAATGGAATTGGAAAATTTGCCACTCACAGGATATACTGAAGTCAAGAGGTCTAAAGGAAAACAGTGCATAACCAACTGAATGAGCTTGTGTAAATAGGTGACAGAATAGGAAGTAAGAGAGCTACCAAAAAGACAAAATTTGCTAAGAGCAACAAAGAAAAATGTGGAGATCCATGATCAACTATGTCCTGAAGAGATAAAGCATATAGAAAAAGAAAAACAAAGAACAAAAATAAAGATGTTAGTACTCTCTACTATTACTAGTACTGGTTTATCACTGTGGATAAGTTTGCAATCAGTGTCATCCTGACAGTTCTAACAATCATTTATAGAATCCTTACAAAGGCTGAACGAACACTGAAAATTAGAACTACTGAATGTGCATAGGAAACATCAAATAGAACATCACAGGAAGAGACAGAAAAGCTTCAAAGTGGATGTGTAAACAGACAAATATTATCAGTAAAACAAAACAAGTGTAAAAATAAAAGGCCAAAGCTGAACTCATATAAAACTATTGATTGATGTAAATTGGGCAAAAGCTACAACAAATTTAAATGGCAATGAACAAGGAGAAAAATAAAATGATGATAAAAGATAAAATAGAAACACTGCCTCAGAAATATTCAAAGATGATTGTGGACAAAATGTTTAGACAAATGCAGTGAAAAAAAATTTTCTAAAAGGAAAAAGAAACTGAACATAGAATAGGCTGTGGCAGAGGTAGTTTTGCCCAACACAAAAAATTGCTATGAAATCAAAACATCAACCTGAAAGCTTGAGTCATGTTCTTAAATACCCTCATCAGATCAACTTTCATATGTGTGCTGTGCATGGCACCAAACCCATTCAGAAATATCTAAACTGTCAGCTGTATACAACCACTTCCTAAGATCAATAGCAAAAAAAGACTTTGAGCAAGCAAAAACTGAGGATCTTGGTAAAGATCATCCTTCTTTGAATATTTTTGACTGGTGCTACAGAATCATAAAGAACTATACCAAAGAACTATACCAAATAACAGAAACCACATCACTTGAAGAATATCAGCAGCAGCAATAACTAAAATGGATAGCACAACTGAAAGAGAAAATAATGATATAATCAAGATGTTAACATTCCACACCACATCCAACAGAAGGTTCAGAAGAATACCCTCATCAATACTAGAAAGCAATAATGGTGAATGAACTTGAGAAACCTGTTTTCTTGAAAAAGTGTTTTATGAGAAAGATTTTATAAATTACAACTGAAAACAGCACTGGTTTGTTGGTCAATGAATGTTTCCTTGCAGAGAAATGGCTAATACTACCATTACTGTTACTCAACAATGATCTCCTATAATCTCATAAAGAGACATAATAGCTAATCTGACCTCAGTCAAGATCATAAAAACCACAACCCTATGTCACAGTTAACTGTGAATGCCACAATCTTTTGAATGTATACATTTATAGTATAAATCTTGTCAGGGTTACATATGGTTTCGAATTCAAAGTTGTCTTTCCTAACTACATCTAGAGAGTCCAGTCTACCTTGCCATTTAACCTATAGCTAGGGGAATATAAGATGGATTCATATCTTTCCCAAAGATATCTGTTCAAAAGTGAATCTAACACAAGCTTGGAATTTGAATAAAGCCTGCCAATTTCTCAATTACTAAACATTGCACAAACTGCACATCCCAAAAATAGAATAATTCCCTCAAGGAAAAAAAATATCTATAAATCAGAAATTTATAAAAGTTTGATATCAACATCTCTCATTTTCTAATCATTCAATGCTTTCAGTATGGAGATTCCAATATATCATAATAGAAAAGTGTAAGTCACAGAATAAAAATTTGATACTTGGTAGAAAAATTTTAGAAGACAGAATTATTTCGGCAAGAGGAACACTCTGAAAAATATGAGCTATAAATTGGAGATGTCTGAAATTTGGAATTTCAGAAACAGATGCCAGAAAATGTGGAACCAAAATCTGAAGGCATATTGCAATAATGAAAGTTGCCTCCCAAATGTTAAACAAAGTATAAAGAAAGAGGAAAAGTTCATTAGAAACACGGAGGAGAGTGTGCATATGTAATATCAAACCTCCTCTATGACTGCTGGACAATTTCCTCACAAATGAACAAGTGTGATGTACTATAAAATGATACTGAAAATAACATCAACGGAGAATGTGAGCAACAAAGAAGTTTTAAGGAAAAATGAAAACAAAAAAAAACATATATACTTAGAATCAGAAACAGACAAGTGAAATTTCTGGGACATGTAATGAGAAAAGAGGGTTTGGAAAATTTGACACTCACAGGACATATTGCAGAAGAAAACAGCAAATAACCTAACAAGATTGTATAACACAACTGAAGCAGAATGGAAAATAAAACAACAAATACTGCTAAGTGTTACAAAGGATAGGTGGTTTTGAAGACCTATAACAACCTATATCTTGAAAGAACATGGCGCATAAAAGAAGAAAGACCTTGTGGAATATTAAGCTAAATTTTATTTTAGATATTCAAGATTGTTTAGTTTGATTTAAAAAAGAATCAATAAAAATTCACCTTTTACCTATAAAATTTTCCATGTCATCTTTCTGTAAAAATCAAAATCCCACATTAAATATTACCACCCACTTTGCCAAGTCAGCTCTTTTCATATCATCTACAAATTCTATTACTGCTGGCAATGAAGATATATTATTCTGGCTACAATTCTTTGGTATCCTGTCATCTAAGCAGTCACAACTTTCTCAGATCATTCAGTCATAATGGCAGCACAAAGTTAATCTAATACTGTTCTCAAAATGATAAGCAATCAAAACTGCCAGAAACAACTACCAGTCATCACAAAAAATATGGACTTTTTTTAGAAATAAAAGCATTCTACTTTCTTAAGAAATGCATTAATAAAATTCACAGTGCAATATAAAATGTGGGACAACTCTTTTCATCAGGATACTTTACTCTCCAGTTCTCTTTACAATAAGCATTTAATACATAGATTTTTGAACAGTACAGTGAATTATTAAGGGGATAAAACTGCATTTATATAATGTCACAATTTTACATCATATTTATATATATATATACACAGACAATTAAGTTTATATATTTAAATAAATTTTAGTGTTTTCAGTAGACATGCATATTGTTGTGGAGTGATTTCACAGTGGAGGCTTGTATTTGTACTAAGTCGCTCCTAAAATAGGTTTGACGTACAAAACGTTAGAAATTTGATATAATAGGTATAACGCAGAGTAATCTAGTTGTGGTCGCTGATACTTTAGTGTTCGACTAACTGTCGTCCGACATCGACAGACTGACCGTCTCACTGAGCGACTGCTTCGTTACTCTTACTACTCCTACTTATTATAGATGTGAGAGTCTATTAACTATAGAATAGGTGTGTTCCACTATAACACACACACACACACACATATATATATATATATATATATATATATAGTGATTTTCCAAGTGTAGCTTAGATGTAGCACACAGCCAAAAATAGGGGGCATCAAGTGAGGACCGAACTCACTACTCAGTCATAATTGTACTAGCAAGACAAGCTGCTAACCATTACACCACTTTCAGATGCCCTATATTGATTTTCTAAGTGTAGCTTAGGTGTGGCACAAGGCCAAATGTATGGGGGCACCCAATGAGGATTGAACTCACTACTCAGTTGTAATTGTTCTAGTGAGACAAACTTGGTAACCATTACGCCATGCCGAGGTGCACAATGTGTGTGTGTGTGCGTGTGTGCATACACACATGATTGATAACTAAGATATATTTCTAATCCTAGCATTGACAAGCTGAAAGGAAAAAAAATTGAATGAGTCAATGAGTTGTGACAATCAATTAGATTACTATTTTCTTTGAAGCATTGAACATTTTGCTTTATTTTTACATTTTTATGTTTTGAATAAAATTTTATTATATACTTGTTGGCAGGGTCATTGTATACTAACTACCCCATAGCCCCCTGAGTGGGTAGGACCAAGCCTTCTTAGGGGCTCTGGACAGTGCTTTGTGATCCTTGCTATCTTATCAACATTTTTTTTCTCCCTACATTTATATGCATTACAGATTAAGCTAAAACAACTGATTATTAAAGGATGAAAAATTTTGACATCATTCTGGTGTCTTTTTTTTCCTCTAAATCCATGAATTTGTTTTGCTCATGCTAAGTCTTGCAAAAAACACTTTATAAAATTCACTAGTTTTATCCATAATGTTGAATGTGTTAAAATTATTCAACTTTTTAACAAGACAAATCACAAGTTCATGCAAAAAATTGCCACAAAACATTATTGATTTATTTACAATGGAATGAACTACTATGACATGTCTCTTATTTGTATTTAAATACATTGTATTTATTTTCAATTTTTCTAGTTGAATTGTTTACATATATTGCATATGATCCATTATTGTATATAATTAGGTTACAATAAAATTTGTAATTTATTTGAATACTATCTTATGAAAACTGAGATGAAGTAAAAATTATTTTTCTTTAATAAGATTTCTCAAATATTAGAGGGTAGGTGATGAAAATAAAATAAATATACTGTTTAATAACTAAACAGAGCATCTATTCAAATATGTTTATCCACTAAAAATAATGTTTAGGATGATAAAATTTGTCAGATTAATAAATGAAGAATCCATCAGTTGCTTTGTTTACGTCTGAATACTAAAATTGAGTATATATGAAATTTTGAGAGTCTATGATGAGAAGGATTATGCTTAAAGGCATTATTCAGCCTTGCTTGATCAGCCAAAGTTCTCTGTGGCCGAGTTGGTTAAAGCATGTGACATTTAATGATTATTTCCTCTACCCAGTGGGATGCAAGTTCAAATCCTGCTGGAGAGCCCATATTTTTTTTAATAAGTTTTATTGAATATTCAGTTTGGTAGATAAACATAAAATAAATTTAGTGTTTAATAAATTAACGAACTGTTTACTCAAATATTAGTATCTACTAAAAATAACATTTGAAGTGATAAAGTCTGTTGGATTAATAAATAAAAAATCCATTTCTTCTTTATATATATATATATATATATATATATATATATATATATATATATATATATATAAAACAGGTTAGTTAATAAAGCAAGGACAAATGAAAGGGTACCAATATAATCAGTATGATAAACATTTATTAAATATTAATTATTAACCATATGACAGATATATATATATATATATATATATATATATATATATATATATATATATTACTTCTTCAGCACTCACAGTCTTAAGTTTATATACTAGAAGTATATAAACTCATATAAACTATGTATAAAGTATTGCATATATGCATCAGTTTGACCAAGGTAGATTGCAAAAGAAAAGAATCCCCCTCCCCCAAGAAAATTTCTCAGTATTATCTCGCATTTATAATGAGAGAGTTATACTGGCAAATAGGTTTAAACACAAAGTAATTGAAAGGGATAACAGCAAACTCTAGTGGAAGAGTCTAATGTTCACAGGATTAAAGCAATCTTTTACAGGATGTCTTGAGACAGAGACAATGAGTGTCTTAAGAAGGACAACAGTTAATAATCACTTCTTTGACATTTATCTCTGCATAGGCCATCAAAAGACTTAGAATTCAAAGAGTTCATATCTTAACAGTATTATTGCCACGCAGTTGTCACCATGAATATTTATATCTGCAATGACATTGAGTCTGGAACTTAGCAACAAGCTTTCAAATGGCTTTGCTGTTCAAAGATTTTTCTTTTTACCCATCGCGCTCTACTGTTTAAGTAGCAAGATAGTATGTGAGTGTGCCATTAGCTGGTGTTCCACCTGCCAAGGCCAATCTCTCCTAAGATCCTGCTGCCCATAAAAACAGCCACAAAATAAATTCCTCAAAGCATGGAGGGGGAGAATTTGATGTAGATTTTTCAATCTCTAAACCTTGCTGTTAGCCTGCATCACTGTTACAGGACTCTACACGTTTGATATGATTGATGTTAGCTGAAAGGACTTTGGCTGACTTGCGTAGATTTGGTAGGTGGAGAAACTCACTTGGTTAAGTGCAGAGGGCTGGCAGGCCATTAACAGAGAGAAGAACTATTCTTTGAATGCTAAATTCAAGAAGTCAGAGACAAAATCTGCATTTGAATGACTAAATGTATATAAAAAAATAAGCAGTCACAAAGTCAAGGAAATAAACTGCAAAATAAGTTCAATTTTCAAATTATTCTTAAGATTTAACATTTATAAATGACATCAAGTGTAGAATGGTTTGATAGAGTGTGACAGCACCAGAAAATGAATATATTAAATATTTTATATATATTACAATTATTTTATATGCATTTATAAATTTTTCATCCATTTTGAAATGACATCTGCTTTGAGGAAAGAAAAACAGAACAAAAGTATAAACTATGGAGAATTTATCAAAAAATGTTCTGGATGTAGAACAACTTAATAAAAGACTGTAAAAAAAAATCAATAAAAAATCTAAGAAACAGAACTTGTTTGTTAAAAATTGGTTTTATATATATATATATATATATATATATATATGCACACACACACACACACAATATACATATACATGTATGTATGTATATCAACATCATCACTTGATAAGACACTGGAGGTGTTGAAACAAAGTGGTTATTTTTGTAGCGATTTTATAACATATTTATGTTATAATTTTTTAAATAAATAATTATATATATATATATATATATATATATATATATATAATAAGATAATGAATGGTTTGGTAATCCGTATGGATAATTCCAAAGAGGATGTGATCTAGAGAGCTCAGTGTAACAAATATTAAATCAACTATTAATTAAATACTTAAGAAAGAGACAACCTTAAAGTTCCATGACTATAATTTATTTCCCCAGAAAATATATTTTTCCTGGTTCGTCAGGTCATATCTCTAGTTTTATTGATATACATATATATATATATATATATATATATATATATATATATATATATATATATATATATATATATATATATATATATATACAAAATATCCCAATTTTGGACAATTTTTGCCTTTATTTTCACCAGAAATTAAAGCAAATATACAAACTTTAGAAAAGCTCATGATCAGAAATAACAGACATTCATTGTCTGTTATATTTAATAATATAAGTTTATATGTATATATATTGCTCTAATTTATATTGAGCACTTTTTTAAAAGTAAATGCTTCTAACAGCAGAATTTTACTTCCTTTGTTCTTTCTCTCATTTACATATATATATATATATATATATATATATATATATAGATATATATATATACACATACACACAATATAAATATGTATATATACACATACATTATATATAATATATATATATATATATGCAATTTTTTTTGGACTTTTTTTTTTTTCAAAGTCCAACCCTTACCTCACAGTTGGTGGGGGGGTGTAAACGGTAATGTCAGAGCTATACCGCCCGAACTTCGTTCCTGGTAGGGCCACCAAGGCGGACAGGTCTGACACACACGCCGCTAACAAGGGCTCTGGTGAAAATCCAAGGAGCGTCTGCATCGGTAACCGGGCGGCTTCTGGTCGTTCCTGTCTCTGCGTCTGTGGGAACCCCGCGGCAAGCAAGAACGTTATCCCGAGTAGGCCTGGGTACCCTACTTCTGTAATTTATCCCAAGAATCTTCTTCTCATAACAGGAAAAAGCCGGCTCAATCCGCCCAGGGTGAATGCCGCATCAGTACAGTAGTACAGTATATATATGCAATATATATGTGTAGCATAATTCTAGTTCAGGTATATGGATTTGGATGATAATGGGTATTTGTGAGTATGTGTGCATCTAGCAGCTGATGAAGGCTGGGAAGCAAAACAGTCAAAACGTTGTGTTAACAAGAACAAAGATGTGAACAACAGTCCACATGTAATTAATGCAAATAATAATAACTCATCATCTCTGAAATTCAGACAGCACATATTTCATTTTCTGGGGCCTCTTCTCAATCTTCCTTTAGTTATTTACTTTATAACATTAAAAATAAATGATTTTTGATGAAGATCTGAAAATTTAAAAAAAAATAATTTTTGATGTTAAAAAGTTGAAACTATGAAAAAAATTTTTTTGTATAGGTTCCACATCCTTTTTCAAAGAATGTCCTAAAACAAAAAACAAAAAAATCTATTTTGAATCCTGCTGAAACCTAGCAAAAAATACTCATACCAAAAACGAGAACATCTTTTAATAGTAATGACAGAAAAAAAATTTATTGAAGATACTTAACAATGCGAAAGTAAAGACATTTTCAATGAACAACTAATCAACGGCTAACTTTCTAATGCTTGAATTTTCTTACAAGGAAAATAGGCAATTTCATGAACAATGCAAATCACATCAAATCAATGCCAGGAACTAAGCACTACCAGTTTTTAGTGAATGGATGGCTGTGTACGTGTATAAATCTTTACTTTCCAAGGGAAAGAATTATTTGTGAGCCAATCATTTTATTTTGGGAAGAGATACCATATTTAGTAGTATTTTTGACCAGCCATTCTTTCTACAGACACCATCCTCATATCCGTGCCACTTTTAGAAAATAAAAACAACTTAAGGGATGTGTGGTATTGTCGGCACCCAACCCAGTCTCTACCAAAACGATAACCTTTACAAAAATTTTAAGATACTCTGTGCTGTACTAACATAGACAAAAGATGTCCATCATAGAAAAGACATTTCTTTTTATATTTCCGTTTTTGGTAGCTTTCTTTTTTGACTCTCAATCCATTCACACTTTTTCTTTCCATAAGGAGCGACAGATAGAAGGAAGACCTGGTTGATTATCATTCCATTTCTGGAATTTTGCACTCGTAGCCTGAAGATTTATTTTGGACATTTGACATTAAGAATAAAATTTTGTTTTCTAATTTATGATACATCATACATTAAAAAAAATACACTATGGCAGACTTTATTACACTTGTCAATATTTTCATAAAAAAATAAAATAAACCAACTAACGTAAGTAAAACATGACATTCTTCTTCTGTATGATGTGTCTCTTCAGGACATTGGCGATTATGACTCTCCACAATTTCCTGTCTTAATAAATATTATCTTTTTGTTATCTTTTCTAAATCCTGTTCCACCATCCATTTGCACAAGCTCACTAGATAGGTTATGAGTTGTTTCCTTTGCACCAATTACCTTTAATCTGTCATTTGAGTATCACATTTTCCAAGCCCTCTTTCCTCATTATGTGCCCTCTTCCTGATATTAAGTATAAGTGTCCTTTTTGTTTTCTTTTTTTCCTAAAACTTTGTCTTTTTTCCATGGCATTCTCAGCATCCAACTGTAGAAACCACATTTCTGTTGCTTCAAGTCTTTTCTTCACAAAAATCAAAATTAAAAAAAATAAGTTCTGTCGTAGTTGGACCAAGAATTTTTCTGTACTCCTCCATAAACTTTACCGAAATGAATAGAATTTTAAAAATTCTGTCTATATTTATGAGGTGAGGTTTTATAACTAATTACATTATTTACATTGTTTGGACTATTGTCCTCATCTTTATTGCCACATGCACAATGTTTTAGTCGTTGTACCCTCCAGCCTTCTTCAAGGGGAATTTCAAACCAAGCCCTTTATTTCATCCACTGGGGTAGATTGTTCTAGTTCCACATGCCATGCCTTTTCTGGATGTCTCAGTTTCAGTTATTTCTCTTTAGTAACTCAACTCTCCCAGTATTTTGTTCACCTCTGCTGTGGTCAGATATTGAACTCACAATTCTTTGGGTCAAGTTGCTGCATTACTTCAACGAAACCATTTACCCAAGGACACATGGCCTAGTGGATAAAAGCATTGGTTGAAATCATCTTGTGACTTGACCCAAAAGAGTTGTGAATTCAATACCTGGCCACAGCAGAGAACAAAATACTGGGAGAGTTGAGTTTCTAAAGGGAAATAACTGAAGCCGAGACATCCAGAAAAGGCATGGCACATGGAGCTTGAACAATCTATGAACAATTAAGGGTTTGGTTTGAAATTCCAATGTACATCACCTGAAGAAGGTCAGAGCATACAATGGCTGAAATGTCACGAATATGAGAATAAAGATGAGGACAACAGTCTGAACAATGTAAATAATGTAAATAGTTTTAAAAATTCATACAATTATTTAATGCCAATTCACCTTCAATGTTTCATTAAGGCAATTTTTTAAAGAGTTTTCAAAATAAATAGATAATCTAAAGATTAATTTACTCACTACCCTTAATTATCAAACAGTGACTGATATAATCAAATACACATTATTTTTCTATTCCTTAGTAGCAATTCTCCTTCCAATATTTCCAGTGATATTTGATTTAAATGCTTATATATACCTTTTACTTTTTGTTATCATAGCAACCATATCATGAATAAACATGAAATATTTAAATGATGGACATTCATTGACCTCTTTCCTTTGATATTAATGTAATGTAGCAGTTCAGTGATGTTTAATGTTGAAAGAGCTTTTCTGCCATACTCACTCGATATTTGTTCACACTATGTTTTGCACTTCAAAAGAGGGTGTGTATTAGGCACAGTGATGGAAGAAAAATATATAAAAATTTTACAAATATGTTTAAGAACAATCTTTTTATGCAGGTATCAAAAAAAATTTTTCTACATAAATATATATTTCTATTTTTGTCTCTCAGGACAATAGCCTTGTCTAGATTAAAACACTAGTTTTTGAATTTGGTGACAGAGTAATTGTGAGTTCAATCCCTGGACCAGGTAGTGCAAACTCAAGCCCAGTGGAAACAGGGTGAGAGAATTAAGCAGCACTAAATTAGAACAAGTTATCCAGAATTACAGCAAATAGATTAAATAAAGAGTTCAATTTAAGATTCTTTTGAAGTTATCATTCTGAACAAGCATTTAATGAAGGTTGAAAAACACAATGACCAAAATATTGTGATGATAATAGCAAAAATAAGGACAAGGTGTTAATTGGCATCTCAGCTTCAGTCTCTTTCCCACCCCCATAATGTAGCTTCCCTGTGCCTTTTCTATAAATACTTTCATGGTAATTGTTCTGATGAACACTCCACTTTATGAATTTAAGTGCAGTATTTAATGCAGTATTAGATTGACAACAAGATTGCATCAATTTACAGTTGAAATGACTAGATGTTACTATATGTTGTATGCTAACAGTTTATTTTCTCACACATCTCGCTTGTGAAACTCTCTTCTGGCTCCATGCTTTCCTGTCAACGTTGATCTTCAAAAGTTTAAATGCAATGTCAGTCATTATCTATTGTCTTCTTGATGACTCTTCTTCTATTGTTCTTGCTCCTTAATAATGTTTTCTCTTTTTTCTTATTCTTTCACATTCAGTAACCCCTTTCTATCTTACTACCTTTTATGGGGTGAAATGATTAAAAAAATAAATAAAGTATATTTATATTTCTGTTAAGAAACTTACTAATAATTAGCACTTGCATAATATTTTTGTTTCAATCTAATTAATCATTATTTTTATAAGTAACTACCTCAGGTTTACTTCTTGAAAATCTTCCCCTTCCTGAAGAATGACCTAAATCTTATCATGGAGTTCCTTTCTGTCCCAATCTCATGATTTGAATATAATTACGTTCAGTGATTTCCGAGGCAACCTTTTCATAACTGCAATATCAATACAAAGGCTTGTTTGTACAGCTTTGTGATTAAGGAAATAAACAATTTTAAAAGCACTTTTTCAATTAAAATTTCTCTTACTGATCAATGAGTTCCCTAACAAACTAATTATCTTCTTTATTTGTCAAAATTATTGACTTCCCAAAAGAGGAGTTTCAAGTTCCATTCATGTCAGTTCCAACTCACAAATATCAGAACTAATGACTCTATCTGTTTTTATCTTTGCATATTATTTGTTTCTTGAAAACAGCAGATCAGGAGTGAAGTCATCAACTGCTGTTCTTTGAGCTAGAATAAGTTAGAAGTCAGTGATTTGTAATATCATTGGGTATATGTGAAATAAGCTTGGTTGCTGCATCTATTTTTACATAATTTTTATTTGTATGCTGCTAAAGGAGTTTTTGCCTTAAAATGACATTGCCTTCAGCTATTTCAATATTCACTATGGAAAAATACATTGAAAGTGCACTGATCTCACAATTCTCTACTGTCAACATCAAACTGAACTCATATAGAATATCACTGATCAACATAAAAACAACAATAGCACAATGTGGGCTAATTTCAAATCCAGCAGACATTAACAGCTTCAATAGGGGTGGGGAGAAAAAAAAAATCACTTTCTGGGCTAACATCTGATTACCTTTTCCTCAAATATTCCAATGCACTTACATTTCACACAGTGTTTGTCCATCAATCTGACCTGGTAGAAGGAGGCAAAACACATTAGCACTTTGACTCATTATCTCCACTTCAATATTTAAGAAAACAAATTAACAAAAATTTATTTCTGTCTATATTTCTGAGATGAGGTATTTTAACTATTTCCACTATTTACATAGTTCGTAGTGTTGTTGTTATCTTTATTTGTCTTGTTCACAATGTTTCAGCCATTGTACTCAACAGCCTTCTTCAGGTAATATACATTGGAATTTTTCTTACTTTTAATTTTTTTATTCGACATATCTAGAAACATAAATTTAAAACTCAAAAAATTTAGAACGCAAAAAATTTAAAAACTCAAAAAATTTAAAACTCAAAAATTTTAAAATTTTAAATTCAGTATTTCCTCATAGTGACAGTTTTCCCTCAGTACATAATTGTAAGTGCCACTCACATTTATATCTCCTCCTCATACTTCTACTCATATATAATTCCATCAATAAAAACATTACCTAAGTCAGATGAAGTCCTTCAAGAAGACAAATGTTACACAGAATTTTAACATTTTATCATTCAACTGCCTAACATTGTCTTGATATATAGAAATTTATATAACCTATACTCCTATACAATCATACAAGCTAGCCAAAAAATTTTTAGATATAAATTTCATACTTACTCCA
>CAHIKZ030000990.1:445000-487500 GCA_903632075.3 Acanthosepion pharaonis | reverse complement strand
CCATATAAATCTGTAAGATCTTTTCTTTTTCAAAGAAAAATTGATCATGAAAATGAGTAAAAAAATTGTCTTGGAACAGCAAAAATTTTAAAATCGAAATGTCAGAAAATTTGAAAAGATGAACTCAAAATGAATATAAATTATTGTATACCCAATATAAATATGAATTTCAACCAGTTTTGGTCATGACAGAAGAATGTTTGAACATTGATATATTTTCATTCTTGTACTGCTAACTTCTTTAGTATATTTTAAAATTACTTTAGATTCAGAAAAAAAGCATCACATGAAATGGAATTAAACAACATTGCACTGCATTTTTAATCATATGTATAGAAATTATAGATATACAGAAATTTGTGTGAATTTCTGTTCAAAGTACTGATTCTAAATTTGTACTGATTCCAATTATATTGTGCCCCAGTTGAAAATAATAAGCAGTCAACTAATGCTATTCATAGAGTAAAAGGGACAAATTAGTTGGATTTGTGATGTAATTTCCAAATAAATTAGAAAAATACCCAACTGTGTCATTATTGTTGGACAATAATAAATATATGAGAGGAGAGAAAACTAAAAAATATTCTAAGAGATGCTAATAAGGAAATGAAAGCAAAAGCATCCAGGCCCCAAATAATCAATTAGACAAAAAAAAAAAAAGAAAAAAAAGAAAAGAAACTGAATGAAAAAAGTAAGTTTACTATAACCACAAGATAAGAACCCAAAAAGCTGATGCCATTATTTCATTTTGAAAGACATTCCTAGATCTACTGTATAAACAAAAAGGCAGAAATGCTTGAATGAGAAAATCAGGAAAAGATGCCTTATGTCAATTCTAATGGGTTACATCTATGTAGCCATATATGTATATTCACAAGATGGGTAATGAAACATTAATTCAGTTTTTGTGATATGACAAAAAAAAAACAAAAAAAATGTCAGTATTCAGCTTCAATTGGCAGATATCCACTACATGACCAAATGAAGGGATATTTTCATTATTGCCTATAACATACAGAGATCCACAGTTTTGACAAGTAAATTCACTGAGCCATGTAAGTGCATTATAAAATTTGAGATCTTCTTATATTAAAATTCATCTAATACAAGGCTCGAGAGCCACTCAAGGCGGAAAATTACTGATAAAATGGTTATAATGAATTAGGTGTGTAATATAAATGAAAGAAGAGATGGCAAGAGATAAGGATAAGCAAGATAGATAATGCTTGACATTTGAAGAGGTTAAGATTGTAGTTTTCAGGGAAGCGTCCATGTAAGAGTTGTCAAAGTAGTAGTCCTTGCAAAAAGCTGTAGAACTTTCTCCTTATATTTGGAATACAGAAGAAATTAGGTTGATTTGACTCAATAGAAGTATCACAGAATGTTCAAGTTGTCAGTTGGTTGATTTTGTTTAGTGGCATATCAACCTCAAGAGGTTATTTAATGCCGAAATCAAAATATTTTGAACAATTTTATGCTTTCAGGCAAATATATTTTAAATGTAATTGTATTCCTTCAACTACAGATGAAATGTATTGTTGGTCATTTTGCTAAAAAATGTATTGTTGGTCATTTTGCTAAAAAATGTATTGTTGGTAATTCTATAAAATTGTATTACTGGTCATTTTACTATAAATATATATTGTTGGTTGTTTTTCAATATAAAAATGTATTGCTGTTAATTTTACTATAAAAATGTATTTTTATACTTTCATAGTGTTTTGTTTTTGTTTGGGGTTAGGGTTAGCTAGGACCCTAACAGGTGCTACCACCCAAGGGGTCAGGGTGGACCTGGGAAGAACAACAATTAAGAGGTTGTTCCACACTCCTCAAAATCACCAATCTCCTGATCAGAGGACTTGCATGTTCAAGTTGTAAAGGTCTGACACTCATCTGAATAATGATGTTGCATCTGTTGGAAGATGTCAGATTAAATGGCCATTTCTTCTGCAAAGGAGGATACAGGTTTGAATCCTCCCAGAGAACATATTTTCTTTAAGAAGTTTCCTTGAATACGCAGGCTGACAGACAAAATATAATACTGTTTAAAATAAACAGGACATTTACTCAAATATGGGTATCTGCTAAAAATAATGTTTAAAGTAATAAAAATGTCAGATTAAAAAATAAAACCAATTAATTTTTTAGAAATTGCTTTATTTATGTTTTGGATATGAAACTGAGCCGTTATGTCGTTTGAGAAAATCTGAATGAGTAAAGTGTGTTTTAATAGCAGTTTGAACCCGTGTTGATTGCAATGATCTTTATAGTTGATCAGTCAAAGCACGCTGGATTGAACAGTAGTTTCTCCAGTAAAGGACGACAAAGGTTTGTGGAGGTCACATTTTCTTTAATAAGTTATCTCAAATGTGTAGGCCAGTAGAGAAGATATAATATTGTTTAAAATAAACTGAGCATCTACTTAAATATGGTATCTACTAAAAATAATGTTAAAAGTAATAAAAATATGTCAGAATAAAATCCAAAATTCAATAGAAATCACAAGACCATATAAACAATTATATCACAAGACCATATAAACAATTATATCACAAGACCATATAAACAATTATATCACAAGACCATATAAACAATTATATCACAAGACCATATAAACAATTATATCACAAGACCATATAAACAATTATATCACAAGACCATATAAACAATTATAAATTCAATCAAGGCTGGCAAGCAAAAATTGAGCAGATCCAGTCCAGAGATATTTTTGATCTAATTTGACATGAGTAAGATAAAGCATTGCAGAATGAACTTCCATTTTTCCAGGCTTTCAAGCTGTGGATCATATATATGAGCCACTTCAAAATATGGAGCCCCAATGATAGTGAAATTGTTAATTGTGAAAAAAACTTTAAAATTTTAAGTGACTTTGTTATTACAATGATTGGCATCTATGTGGGTCTCTAATTTTATAATAAAATAAACTTGAAGTGTAAAAAGTCAAAAAACAGTCAAACATTGAATTCTTGCATCAGTTGGCAAGCAAAAGGAGGAGGTAAAAGCAAAATAGAAAACTTCAAAATTCAGTCATCTAAAGTGTGGGGGAGGTTATGTAACTATAAGAATAACAGAAAAATGTATGTGTATTGTTGGCAGATCATTTTTTTTAAATCAATAAATTTACAGATTTAAATTCTAACAAGCAGTTCATAAAATTTATTTACAAGAAAAAAAATCTTTTTATTGGAGAAACAAAAGTAAATGTGAATTGTAAAATATAAAAACCGAGTTCAAATTTCTGGGAGTTTACATTATTTACATTCAGACTAATGTCCTCATCTTCATTGTTATTATCACAATATTTTCACCACTTTGCCGTCAGTCCTTCTGTTGATTCAAGTAACTTTCAGGGAATTTCAAACTGAACATGTTATTTACTCTAAAAGGGTAGATTGATCTCATTCCACTGCCATGAGACAATAGCCATTAAATAGTGCATTAAAGCACTGGTTCATTAATTTGGTGGCTCCTGCTGTACATCTCGAGATTCTTGACAAAATTCAAAGATTTTTATAATGTAATCAATCAAGACCAGGAATCTTGACTTCATCGACTTTCTCACCAATGTCACATGGTTTGCATCTGTATCTTCTATAAATATTTTCATTGCAATTGTTCTGATAAGCTTTTGTCATGGTGTCCCAACCACATGAATTTAAGCATGCTACTAAATTGGTCACTACATTTCACTGTTTTGCTGTCAAACTAGCTAAATGCAACTGCTACTTCTACTCTAACAGTTTCTTTTCTCGCACTTCCTGCCTGTGGAACTCCCTTCCCTGTTAACTACAATCTTCAAAAATTTAAATGCAACATCAGTCACCATCTTCTGTCTTCTTGAACCCTGTTCCTTTTTTGCCCTTCTCCCCATTCTCAAACATTCACTCCTTGTAACCCCTATTTTCTAATGGGATTACTACCTTGGTTGGGGTGAAATGATTAAAAAATAATTATTGTCAGTTCAATCTCTGAGATGGGTATACACATTCATACCATCAGTAAATGTCGGTTAACTTTTATAATACATAGGAAAATAAATTAAAAAAGGTATCTATGCACTGACTCCAGCTAGACTTGTTAAATGATAAAATCATTACAAGTGACAAGTTTACTTTTTATTTCTCTCTCTCTCTCTCATATATATATATATATATATATATATATATATATATATATATATATATATATCAGTAGTGAACTATGGACTACCCTATTGACTTTTTGATATATAAGTGTCTAACAGGTCAGTTCTACGAATGAATTACTAGACTACTGACATAAATGATTTGATTATAGTGGTGAAGGATTGTGTAGATCCAGTTACTACAATGTCTCCAAACACCTCTCCTCATCTTTTGAATTCAAAGTTTTCTTACTCCTAGCCTAATTTTCAACCATGACAAGAGATCCCAGTCTGACCTGCTATTTAGGCCATAGTGGGGGGGAAAAAGCTAAGTTCATAACCTTCCCTTAAGTGTATTTATTTGAAAGTGAATAATAAAAAATTGCCCAGGGATTCAAACTTGGATCCTCAATTTCTCTTTCAGAGCCACTAACCATTATAATACATGTACGCATATATATATATATATATATATATATATATATATATATATATATATATTTATTATGTAAGCTGTATTTAGGCAAAATGAGTTTCATTGAATACCAACAAAAAGGTCTGTATATTCAATTTTTTTGGATATTTTTCCAATACAACACTTCATTTGGAAACTCTAAAGACATAATTGAAAATTGAATAGACATATTCTTGGTATTTAATAAAAAAATTTTGTAAGTATATGTATATATGTGTGTTTGTGTGTATGTGTGTGAATAAAGACAAAAGGAAAACCTATTTCAGCATAAATATTAAAAACTGAAAATGCTAGGGAAATTATGGAGGATAATAAATGATGTAATTTAATGTCTAACAAATGTAAGTGAGAAAAGTTTATGAGCATCTCTTAAATTCAAACGTTTTGAAAAATTAATATTTTTATTCTTTTTATAAATGCTTGTTGCAGAATAAAATCCTCACATTTGCCCTGATAAAATCCATCAGAAGACAAAATGTGTCAGCTAAGATAAGTTTCCCTTTTCTCTTTATTGATATTGTCCATTTATAGACATATATATATATATATATATATATATATATATATATTTAAAAGAAAAACAGACCACTTTAAGGTCTCTGGATTTACATTGAGCTCTCAGGATTTCATCCTCCTTGGGATTACCCATACGGATTACCAAGTTCTTCATAACTTAAATATATATATATATATATAACACATAGACACCCACACGCACACATCTCTCTCTCTCTCTATATATATATATATATATGTATGTATGTATGTATGTATGTATGTATGTATGTACATTCCAGTTATCATTTCTATCTGCAGTCCTCTTGAAAATGCTGATGTAACCTCTTGACATAACAGTGAGAGAAATACACTTTCACTAGTATAAGCATGGCTTAAAAAAATGGTAAGTTTAGTCATGTTATAGTTTATTTCTAATTCTTCTATATTATGTTTTTTTATGAGTCAGCATTGAAATCCAGTAAAGCCCAGGACAGCAAATCTACAGAACTCAAAACTGGCATATCTATGAATAAACTTTAGCAGTGTATAAGTGGAAATTTTAGTATCAGTTAGTAGCTCTCCTCTGATTATACAAAAGGGAAAGTCACAGCATTTAAGAAGGAGAGACATTTGTAAAAATACCAGAATTGTAGCACTAAATTGAGTTAGAATGGAAGCAAAGAGATGAAGAATAATATAATGAGAAGGGTTTTACTAATTTACCTGTCTTTGCTAGTCACCATTTGCAGCTATTCTAGATTCCAGCAAAACACATGAATTAGATAACATATACCGTATAATAATGTTAGCTAATAATATTTGTATAATGATGTTAGTTAATCACACACACATACATATATATAGATATAGATATATAGATATGTTTAAATGAGGTGTGATTGGACAGCAATTTTCCATTAATACAAGTTTGGTTAAAAGTCAATCAAATGTCTTTAAAGATTTTCTTTTTTATTTCTTCTATATATTGGATTGTTTTTCTGATTTCTAGTGAAAGTTTAAATATAAATTAGCCAATGTCAGAGTACTTTCAATTTTCATAACCCATTATCAAGGAGTTTTTGTTCAACATTCCTAGCAGCAGATCTAGAAATTGGTTATATCGAATCAATTGCTCGGTCTGCTTCTAGGAAGGTTTTTTCACTGTGTCATGCTGGACAATTTTCTTGCCAGAATTTATTTTACACATATTTATAAGTCTACCATTCATTGAATATTATTGCTATATATGGTCTAGTGCTTCTACTATGTATCTGGAGATTCTTGACAAAATCCAAAGATGAATCTTGTATGTTATTAGTCCTGAACTAACATCTTGGCTTCAATCACTTTCCCACCACCATAACGTAACTTCCTTGTGCCTTTTACATAAATAATTTAATGGTAATTGTTCTGATTAGCTTTCCTCTTTGCTAAGTAGACTTCATGAATTTAAGTGCAGATTGGCAGCTAGGTCTCATCCTTTCACTGTTAAAATTGCTAAATATAACCATAAGCTCTATGCTAATAGTAACTTCTCTCATTCTTCTAGCTTTCTTGCATTCCTGTCAATTATGAGCTTTAAAAATGTTAATGCAATGTCAATTGTCATCATCTGTCTCCTTGAATACTGTTCTTTTATTGTCCTCTCTCTTTCTCTCCCCGTCAACATTTTCTCAGGTTCTTTCATGCTCAGTAACCCCTTGTGTCTTAGTGGCTTTATTGCCTTGCTTCTGGTGAAATGATTAAAAATATATGTTAGTTTCATTTATCTTGTGTCTACATGCGTAATGTAATTTTTAAGTATTATGTCTTCACATCATGGTTAATGTTGTCATTTTTTTATGAAATATACTTTATATGTTTGTTCCTGAATTTCATAACATTTTGTTAATGTTGGGTTGTTTGATTTTGTGCTAATTTTTCTAGTATTTGTAGTCATGTTTTTTACAGTTCATAGGATATATTATTTTAGGTATTGGTAAGGATGTATTGATGTAACATAACTGTCTATAACTTTGGGTGGGAAGTGCTTTTACCATTTTAAACTTTGTCTAGACAATTTAACCCTTGGGTTACTGACATTGTTGCTACAACATTTTATGTAATCCCTTCTACAACATTTTTCCGATGTATAATCCATGAGAAACAGAAATGTTCTTTTAAGGATTCAGGAAAAGAAAAAACTTTTCTTTTCTTATGGATTATGTACACAAAGAGAGCTATAGAATGTATTGGTCAAAATGTTGTAGCAATATAAATAGTACATAGGATTCAATAGTACAAACAGAGCTGGGAATAACCATTATATCATTTTTATGCTTTTTTAAGATCCATAGAATGTCTGACATAATATTTGGAATTTATCCTTTGCATGATTTGCTAAAACTCTGTTTCAGAAGAAAACCTATCACATCAAGACATATCCCTTCACATCCCTTCTGATATAGATTTTGGAAATTTTGTCCAAATACATACACAGTGTCACAATAAAAATTGGTGATGATGGTATGTCAGATGTTAAAATTGTTGGGCAGGGAGAGGTTATATTTTGAAAACAAAATCTGAGATGAAACTTTCTGGTTTATTTTGAAAATTAAAGGCAGTAATGTTTTTAGTCACATGATACAGGCCAGATCAATAGCCTTGTCAGAGACCGAGGTCAATCTCCTGTTTAATTTTCAGTTCCAGTAAAAATTGAGAAAGCTGAATCCCGACCTATAGTACTATGGATTAAAAAGACAGAATATTGCAAAATGAAATAATGAAATGCAAGAAGACATTATAATTCAATGATTATTTCAAAACATGCCTATAGATCCCTCTGACTAACCCACTGAAAGTGCCATATTGAGCTGTCATAATAATATCATGGTCATTCAAAAATATCAATAGTTGCATCTTGTAAAGAATTCTAAGATACATTTAAGAACAAATCTTTCATCAGTGTTAATTTTTCCTTTGGTTATTACATGCCTTTAATTTTATCTATTAGTTATCACAAACTTAATTACAAATTTTGATATCTCAAGATTAAAACTAATTAAGAAGTTATCATCTGGATATTGATTTTATTGAACTTTATTCTCCTTTCATTTCAGTCAAATCACCAAACCATCTAGCCATTAATATAGCCATTCAATTAGCTGTCACATAAGCTTCCATATGATTCAGCCAGACATTTTACATTCATTTAATGATTCCACCACCATTCTACTATACAAACCATTTTTTGTTTCATCTATTTAGTTTCTGCTTGCTAAATCCCAATCATTATTCCTCTAATCCAAACATGCTTCTATCATACAGCCAAATATGCTTTTACCCATCCATTCAGTAAGTTATCTATTTTACTATTCTTACAACTACTGAAACCTTTCATACATTTACTATTAATGAAACTGAAGAAATATTGCTTTTTGAAATTCACTTAAGAATTTTTTTAAATCATAAAAAGACATGGAGGAAATAAAACTAAACCAATGAGAAATCAATAATTTTTGCAGATGCCAACGTAAATGAAACAAAAAAAGGACAAAATAAAAAATGCCCTTTTTATGGAACATCTAAAGTTAAAGGAAGTATTGACATATTTCCGAAAATACCCAATCATTAGGTTCAAGATCCAGTAAACAATCAATCAGCATTGAATGATTGAATTGAAAAAGGATGACAATAGAAGTGAATGGGTGAGAGAAAGATGAACAACAAAAGGAGGAGGAAAAGAAAACAGAAAAAAAATGTCTTTAAGTAAACAGGAGCCATATGCAAAAGCAGATTTTTATAAAAGCTAATGCTGGAGGTTGTAATGTCAATAACAATAGTATAATGATGAGTGATAGTCACTTGTTTGAGATTAAAGTTTTATTTGTTAGGTTTGATTGTTTGGCTGTTTTATCAGTTAGCAGTAAAATGGGTGCTTTGGGAAAATAAAGGTATATAATACATATATCATTTTTTATAAATTATCACTAAATATAGAAGGAGTAAAGAAGCAGAGATGGTGGCCATAGATGTCAAAGAAAGAAGATAAAATTTGAAGCAGAAAAGAGGATTGAATACACTAAGAAGAAATTAAAATCAAGGAAGAAGTTGAGAAAGAGTTGTGACATCTAAGAAAAACAAACAGAATGGTAAAAAGGATTAAAGAAAAAGGGAAATAAAAAGAAAAAGAGAGAAACTAATGAGTACTATGAAGTTGAAAAGAATGAAAGATAAGAAGAGAAGTAGAAGGACAAATTATAATAATGAGGTGAGAAACATGAAAAGGAAAATAGAAAAATAAGATGTTCTACAATGTAGGAATGAAGAAGAATAAAAATAAGAATGAATGAATGTGATGTATATCCAAAAGGAGGGAGAAATCTAAGAATGAGGAAAATGAAGACAAATAGGTTAAGAAAGGAAGAAAAGAATAAAGAGAAGAAAGAAAAATATAAGAAAGTGAAAGTAACAATGTGGAGAGGTTGTGTATGAGCAAAAAGAGAAGGAAAAAGGAAATAAACAAGAATTCATCTGTGGACAATATTTTTGGATAAGGTAAAATGAAAATTACTCAAACACAGTTACAGAAAATAGCAAAAAGTTATAAATACCAAATAAAATTCATAGTCCATTCTAATATTACATGACTGAATAGAGTACGGTAAATAGTAAAAACCTCAGGACATTGGGTGACAACATGGAAGCAGGCAAGAAAAATTTATTAATAGACAGAATCTGGAGAGAATTGGCAAAGAACTCTAATCCATGTCAGACTGATTGTAAACTGATCTTCAGTTCGATTCCTATTACCTTCGTGATGACAGAGTTGATTACTATAAACTTACATACATACAACAAAACTTTAAAAGAAAAACAAAACACAGAATCATCCTCAGTCATTAATTCTGTAATGGAATGAATACAAAATTTTAGAAAATCATATCTTCATGCATGGCAGGGGAGCAGATGTATGCATGTCTGACTCCATTAATCCAAACCCAGACATGAAAGTAAGATAAAAAAATAATGACTAGACTCTTCATCTAAATCACAGTGACCATCTCCTTTACTTGCATCTTATTGCTAGTAGTCAAGGAAAACCTAACTTTGCCTTAGAAATTCCTGCTTCAATAGACAAAACTTACTGTTTCTCTCAGTTTTTGGACTATAGATACCCGGAGTCAAAAAATTACTTTAAACCTATAAAACAGGCTTAACTCCATATACAGAATCTCTGAACCTATTCTCTGATAACCATTTTTTTAATGCCATATCCCTTTTAAAACTTGGCACTCCAAAGATTTCATGTCCATTTTACAACATGGCTCTCCAAAGATTCCATGTCTTTTTTATAACAGGGCTCTACAAATATTACTTGTCCATTTTACCACAAGGCTCTACAAAGAGTCCATGTCCATTTTACAACATGGATCTCCAAAGATTCCATGTCCTTGTTATAACAATGCTCTCCAAAGATTCCTTTTATCTATTACTAGCAGCATTGCCCGTGCTTGATTCAAAAATCGTACGACTCATACAGCAATCGCTATTACTTGACTTAAAATATTTTTGTCCTTCCTTGCCTTTAAAGGAGTGCCCTTTGCCATGCTGATGTTGCTACATGCATTACTTCTTGCCTATCTCACATTGCAAATTTTTTCTAAGCTCTATACTAAACATTAAATCTGTTATGGAAAAAGAACTAAACAAAATGAACACAAAACAATCAGCTTTAAAAAAGGACTCATAACTGGAAAAACCAAATGAAAAAAGAATGTTAACAACAAATACTTTTTCACACCCAACCCATTTCTGCGGAATCAGAATCAACATTGAGTTTAAGCAAGCGAATGAGCCAATTGGAGTAAAGTGCCATGCAGATTTAAATTTTTCCCACTTGTGACGAATGCAGCTATCAATTTTTTTGCATGCTAGTTAACATTCATGTCAGTCAGCTGTTGGCTCTCATGCTAGCCAATAGAATCTTCCTGCCTATTTGTGGCAGCCAGCTATAGGCTCTCACTCTGGCTAGTAGAAAATGGCCGCAAACTACATGAAAACTGTCGTAGAAGCATGAAAAGATCGATTATTTCCACTATCGATGGGAGTTGGGAAATGCAAGGTCAGTCTTGGCCTTCCAGCTAACTTGGAGCATGTGTATGTAAATTTTGGTGCAAATCCGTCGAAAATTGCGGCCGTGCTTTCGTTACACACACACACACACACACACATCCTGCCTTTTATAGATAGGGATCTGTGAACTGATAATGATTTGCCCGAAAAGATTGTGTAGTAGTTTCCCTGTTGCTTCCTCCATGGTCATAAATTCAAAGCTGTCATTCTTGTAGACAGTCTGCCACCCAAGAATACTGATGTCAGTCTACCCTGCTATTTAACCAATTGCCAGAGAAAAAGGAAAGTAATGATACCATTCCAAAGAATATTTATGCGAAGTAAATGCAATAGACCAGGCAAGAACTTGAATCTAATTTTAATGAGTTCACTTTCCACATCAATAACCATTAAGTTAACTGCACCGCCTCTCCACCAAGTCTTTCTTCATTATGTGTTGTAGAAATCTGAACTGGCTCTTTCTGATTCTAAACATAAGTGTTCTTTTTGTTTCCATTTTTCTTGAAACTTCCTCATTGCTGACATGTTCTGTCTATGGTATTATCAACATCATTCCATAGAACTGCATTTCTGTTGCCTCAAGTCTATTCTTGAGTAATAAATTAAAAATAAAGTATATTCTTGTTTTTTTTTCCTTGCAAATTTGATGGGTTATCTGCATATACAAAAGAATATTTTGATATTAATATCAGCTAATTCCAGGTGGTGGGGGCATATCCCCAAGCATTACCTCTCCTTTATTACCCAGTGTCTGAGATGTCCCCAAGAGGAGAAGTGATGATTTGATTTGAGAAATATTTGAGTGACTTTCCAAAAATTCCAAATTAAACTCCAACATTGTGTCATATTCTGTCATGATGTGGGCATGTGGATAAATACTTAAATACCTATAAAGGAGTGCTGAAATGTTCTCAATCTGACCACAAAGAGGTTCCAAAATAAATACATGTGTTTATCATTTGGCCAGATTTGACTGCGTTGAGAACTTTTTCAGCACTGCTCTTAAATTGTTTGTTTATTGCTCTCATCATGAGTAGTAACAGCTAATATTATATACTGAAACAAATGTCTATGTTTTAAAAAGATGGAAAATAAAGTGCCTCAGTTTTCTGTTTTTACACTGCAAAATGGTTCCAGATTCACAATTAAAATGTCAAATAAGTCTCAAAATCAGCTAATGTGATGCAAAGAAGGAAAAAAAGAAAATGACTTGGTTATTTCAAGTCAGCCACCTATCGTTTCCTGTTTGGTAAAGATCAGTTTAAGGTCAAAGTTCATTGCTCAGTAAAGGTTAAGAGAGTTAGCAACAGTTCTAAATGAGAAATTTAGATGGTAAAAGTGACTGAAAATGGATCATGATGTCAATTGATTGATTTTATAAAATAAAATGATTTATAACCTGTGTAAAGTACAACAGAAAAAAAAGGAATTTTTGTTGATCCTGCTTTTGATTATTTCAAATTTTGTTTTATGTAATAAATCAGGGATTTTTCTATTAAAAAGCGAAATGTATATTTAATTTTAGAATTTGGAAAGATTCATAAATATTTGTGAGTATTTACACTTAATTCACTTTGTAATAATAAAAAAAGAAAGATCTTTAAAAAGTATTTCATAATAAGTTGATCAAATAGAAAAAAAAACAAATTTTTTTTTATTTCTTTTGTAGTGGAGTGATCCTTTCTAAACTGCTTGCCTATTTCCTTCTTCTGCAGCAACTAAAAATTAATGGATATTGAATTATTGTTATATGAGATGACTATAAAATAAAGCAAAGTTACTATCATGGAGATAGTTGTTTCATAAATGAAATGTTATAGTACATTTCTGTGTATATAAGGCCACTGGGTTTTGCCTTTGTTTTGATGTCATTATGGTTTCCTTTTTTTAGAGAGTTCAGAGATAATAAACTAATTTAAATAAGTCACATATATTGCTGTATTGAACCCACCTGAGTTATTATAAAACATGGTGTCAGAAATTGGATAATGAACTTAGCAGTTGTATTTCAACTGACTCATTGACACTATTTTATTATCACTGAGCTCTCTAAAAAAAGGAAACAAAAATAACAAGCCAAAGCACATAACCCCAAAACTGAGCAGGAGCAACTGTCTTTTCCAAGTAAGATGCTACAAGTGGCTTTTACCAGATTCTGTTGGAGTAAAGAAAATAATCTTATATAATGTTATATAAGGGCATTGTGTCCCTTGTTTTGGTTTTATTGTTGTTTCCTTTTTAGAGTATTCAAAGATAATATGCACCTGAGGAAGCCTGGAGGGCACAATGGCTGAAATGTTGTGATAACAACAAAGATGAAGACAATAGTCTGAATATAAATAGTATAAATAAAATTTGATGACATTTACTGTCAAATAGATAGTATATTTCTACAATACAGATAATTCTGAACAACCCTTTATTTAATCAATAGAGGTAGACAATGATTGACAGTGGAATGAGAACAGTCTACCCTCATACATTAAATAAAGGCTTCAGTTCAGAATTATTTCATCTAGTTGGGTAGACTTCTCATTCCACTACTCATGTCTAGGGATACCCATTTCCACTGAGCCCACTAGGTCATTGTTCTGGGAAAATGGTGTAGTGGATTAAAGCATTCATTCACCAATTTGGTGGCATGATGATTGGGAGTTCAATCCCTGGTTCAGGCAGTGGGTACTTCAACTCAGTGGAAATGGATGAGCAATAACTTAACATTACTAAAAATTAGAACTATACTATATACCTAGACAGGGACAGGGGAGTAATGGGTTTTGTTCCAGGTAGATATACACCTGAAGAAGACCAGAGAGTATAACAGTTGAAATGTTGTGATAACAACAACAAAGATGAAGATAATAGTCTGAATATAAATATAATACATTTATTAAGATGAAAATGTACTGAAAGTGAACCAATTTAGGAATCCTCTATAGTCAGCTTATGTCTAGGAGAGTGTTGCACCAATTAATTGACTGATAATTGTTAATTTTAATATTCTCAATAAAAACTGCCCTCCCCACCAAAAATTAATGAAAAATTAGAAGAACATTATTTAAATTTGTTCCATTGCTAAGATGATGATGCCACTTAAGCCACTTTTGTGATTAATAAACAAGGATGACTGAGTTTGAAAATCAACCAATCAGAAAAAAAGCCAATGGCCAATTAATCAGCAAATGTTGATATGACCAATTACTGGTTATCAGCCAATCAATTGGTGCAAAACTAGTCTAAGAGCATATAATATATCTCCTTTCATTGCAAAATAACTATTAATATAATGTGGGACAATTAAAAACAATAAAATAAAAGTGATTGATATAAAGCTAAATGGGGTGAAGTTTAAAATTTAAATACATTGGACATCAAGGTTTAAATCTAAATGTTGAACATCTCTAGATCTTTAACATTTTGATGCAAATTGCAAGTGGTGTTTATAATATTTTTCATCAATAACATTTTTATTTAGTCTGAAGACGTTCTTTTTGGGATAAAACATGTCACAATACAGTTTTGCATTTTCCCACTTATTTACACTTCTTCTTCTATGTGCCATGTCCCTTCAGGAAGTGGGTTCCACAATTTGCTGTCCTTCGTAACTCTTTGTATTTTTTTCTTTTTGCTATCTCTCCTCAACCCTGCTCTGCCATACATTTACAAAAGCTTGTTAGGCTATGCAATGTTTTCCTCTGTTCTTCTTGCCTTCAATATGTCCTCTGAGTGTCAACTTTTCCAAACCCTCTTTCCTGATTATTTACACACTATGTACATTTATGTAAGAAACAAAACTGCTACAAAAAATATAATTGATGAAAAAATATTTGAATTTGACAAAACTATACACAGACAATGAGGATTTGTACCTTAGTTAAACTAACATATAAAAAAACTGAATAAAACAGTTGTACCATGTGAACTAATATTAATATCAAATAAAGTAGTTCCTGACAGAAATGTTTCATAATTAAAAAAAGAAAGAAAAGAAAGTAAGGTTATGAATTTAAGTTTCCACTGTAATTGCAGGGGGCAGCTCCTTAATCTGTGATTTTGCATAGTCTATATTTTTGCCCTGAAGCCACCTGCTGCTACTGGCACCAGATGTCTGCGGGTCATTTCAGAATTTGCCTATATTTAGTAATCCAAGAATGCAGATACTGCACAGCATAGATTTCTGTGGATATTATATAAATAATTTAATTATCAGATAAATGCACTTTGTTGGTCTGTAAGTTTTCCCAAGTAGCAAATTAGAAAGAAAAAAAATTTCCTTGAAAATAGAGTAATAAAAATGTTGCTCTTTTACTGGTAGAATCTCCACACTCTCTCCCTGCTATAATCAACATTCTACTGAAGGACACTGAGCATCTAACAAACAAGTGAAATAGAATTCAGTTTAACTTCCAACTGCCATTAAAGTATTTTTAACCCTCAATGGATAAAAGTACACCTGCGGAAATCAATTTTCATGTGAGTCTCTTCCACTACACTGGATTCTTTGTCTCAAAAAGGTTCACTTTAAGAGAAGCAGAATTCTTTAAGCAAAAGCCAATATTCAGTATTTTGTATTGCTCACAATGGTCTCAGATTTTATTTTGACTACTATCTTGCTAAGGTTACATAACACAGTAAATGGTGGATGAAAGATTTTTTTTTAATCAGGTAGATGACATATTAATTTCTAAGAAATAGGTTAATAAAATCTGTAATACCCAATAATATAAATAACCATCTGAAAGTTTCAAGACTTGTTTGCTTTTTCTTGCTTTTTGGAATATAAGCACTTTTTCTTTTACCAATATCTTCTTTAAAATAATATTCACAATCAAAATTAAGACAAAAATATTATCACCAACTTGTTGATTTAAGATAAAGCATTTTCTTTTATCAGCAATTACCAGAATTCTTCTTTTATGCAGCATGTTCCCTTCTCCATAACTTTCTATCCTATTTAGCTATTAGCAATATTTCTCTTTTTAGTATTTCTCCTGCTCATTGTTCTGCCATCCATTTATAAAAGCCATTAGATAGATTCCTAGTTATTTCCCCTTATTCCTCCTGCTTTTTCAGTGAATGTTAAATTTTCCAAGCCTTCTTTCATCAATATGTGCCCCATAAATTTCAGCTGTCTCTTTCTGATTCTCAATATAAATGTTATTTTTCTTTCTATTTTTCTTAAAACTCCCTGCCCCTTAAATAGTTCCAACCATGGTATTCTCACTATCCTTCTGTATAAGCTAACTGAATAATATGAGACTGGTGCAAGGGTCTCAAAGTCACCCAAATCTATGATACAGGGCCCCACACTACATTAGGTAGTATTCCTATAAGATAGAAATTTTATTGTAACATAATTATGTACAATAATGGATCATATGCAATAAAATTGAATAATTCAACTAGAAACATTGAAAATAAATACAATATATCTAAATACAAATCATAGATATCTCATAATAGGTCATTCCATCTTAAATAAATCAACAATGATTTGTGGCAATTTTTAACATCAACTTGTGATTTTTCTTCTTAAAAAGTTGAATAATTTTAACACATTCAACATTATGGATAAAAAATAGTTAATTTTATATAGCAATTTTTCAAGACTTAGCACGAGCAAAACAAATGAATGGATTTGGACAAAAAAAAAAGAAGACCCCAGAATGACATCAAAATCCATGAAAATTTTTCATCCTTTAATAATCAGTTGTTCTTAAGTTTAATCTGTAACATACATAAATGTAGGTAGAAAAAAGCAAATATTGATAAGATAGTGATAGTCAGAAAGCACTGCCCAGGGACACCAATAAGCTCCCACCCACTCCAGTCGGGAGTAGTATGCACTGGCTCTGATCCCAGATTTCAAAGGCTGCCTGAATTAAAACAGTGAAAGATGAATTCAAAGCACTAAACTTTTTAATAGCATTCAAGAGTTACTCTTGTAGTAAAGTTTTAAAGAAAATGGAAAAAAAAAAGACAATTATACCTTCAATCAGAAAGAAGGTGTGGAGAACAGGACAACACAAAGGACATACTAAAAGCAAGACAGGCAGAGGAAAATGTGAATAACCTTATCTAATGAGCTAATGTATATGGATGGCAGAACAGGGAGAGGAAGGGATAGTAAAAAGACAAACACTGTTAAGAGCTAAAAAGGATAAGAAGTTGAGAAGAGCCATTATCACCCACATCCTGAAGGGACACAGCACATAGAAGAACAGAAATATGTCTATTTTTCAAAATTTCTGCTCTTACAGCAACTTTTAAAAAATCATTCAATTACTTATGAAAAGTAAATTTACTTAATCAAATTTCAATACAATGTTGCTCAAATGCAGAAATCTACAAGGAAACCAATGTTATCAATATACTACAGCCATAAGCAAAAAGTCATGTACAATAAAATAAAGCAGAAATTTCTGGGCTAGTGGATCATCCAGAGGGTCTAGTGTTTGGGGAGATATCATTTGACTGTGACAGAATTATTCACATCAGCACAGACAAACTGACAGGTAGCCTGGCATCAATTTCTGGGGTGGTCTCCAAAAACAAAATCCAAGAAAACAATTGGCACAAGGTCAGAATGGTAATTGATAAATTGGTTGCCAAATAAAGAGATTCAAGGAGATATTCATGGCAGAGATTTGACTTTAGATACCATGTTTTATATAAGAATAGGTTATAGTTATGTCTGAGAGAAACACTAGACAAAACCACAATGTTACTCAATCATCATGAGAATTATTTTTTACAGCAAATAAGGGCTTATGACTTGATAAAACTTGAGATGCAGAAACTATTCTTATAAAAGACTGAACATTTTTACACATCGTTGGGATCACTTCTATTAGCCAATAAAAAAAAGCTGTTTGATTCAAGAATAAAAGAAAAATTGCCATCTAATGCATTTCATCACTAAAAATATTTAACTTCATTCAGAAAGTTAGAATTCACAGTAAATTTACTGGCAAATCTACTGTTAATTATATTTTCTTTCAATTACTTTTACAGAATCTGGACTTCATTTTTGACATTTTATTTTGTTTTATAAATATTTTTAAAAAATGTATATTTTTACAGTCATTTCTTTTCATATTTTATTAGCATTATCAACATGATTCTAATACTTAGTAAAAGGAAAAATATAATTAAAATAAAGCTTTTTCACTTGCTTTGAAATTATCTAACATTATTTTGGAAATAATAGGCAGACAGAATTGACTTTTACAGTAATCCAAAAATCAGATACTGAAACTGATAGTGAAAGTGAAAATGTTGTCAGCTAATTCCACAAACAAAAATGGATAATATTTCAATCAGTTTCTGCTTTCATCTTTGACTGAAAACAGTACAAGAAAAACACACCGGCATATTTATGGCTCTCTCTAATCCAATAAAATCTCAGTTGTCATCTACAGATACAGAGGAAGCAAACATTTGCAGGCTTTATGAACATCCACATCATTGAAAGTTTTCAGTAAAGCTTCAGAGAGTTGAGATGACAAACATATCATATTCAAACAACAGGTGTCAGTGACTCATTGCCATTGGTCTATAAATATGCCAAAAGAATTTAAAATGAAATTCTCTAAATAAGCGACTAATTCAAGTATCCCAGGTAAATAAGATAATGCATATGTATCTTTATTTGAATTGTTGTTATACAAATACTATAAACATGTGTATGGTAGCACAGAAGAACAAATAAAACAAGAGTGCCACTAGTGTGGCAAAAGGAGAAGAAGACAAGAATTGTAAATATAAAATTCTTTTGTATTGTCAATACAGCAGATGCAAAGAGAATGTCTCTATGTGGGCAAAGTATAGTGAGGTGAACGAGGATGAAGTTGGTATGGCTTGGAGTTAATGTGTTTGTTGGGTCGGTTGACCAAGGTCAGAGTGGTTACATCAATAGAGACTTGGAATGGATTAGTGAAGCTTTTGTTCCCCATGAATATGACTTTGCTGATGCAAGAAGAATGTCTCTGTGGGCATAGTGTGGCTGTTTGGAGGAGGGTGGTTTCAAGCAGATAATGTGTCAGGTCAGTTGATTAAAGTCACAGTGGTGACATCAAGAGCATACCAGGTGTTGACAGCTAGCCTGCTGGCCACATTCTGAACTGTTGGCTTCTGTCCCTGTTGGTTATGAGGGGCATTCTTAAAAGAAAAACTGTTGGTAGCTGAGCTCATCATTTCTCTTTGTCAGCAACATTTGTGGTTGGGGTTTTTTGTTTTATTTGAGATATTTGAGGGAATATGTTTTGTGAACTGAACATGATCCACAGAGCCCCTGTGCACAAGATGACTTTCTTATTTTGGGTTCTGATTTCATGCTGCTCCCATCCAGCTGATATGTAGAGGGAATCAGAAAGAGATGTAATTTGTGGTGGGATATAACATCACCAATACAGTTCAGATCTTTGTCAATCTAGAGGGCACAATGGCTGAACCATTGTGATAATAATAACAAAGATGAAAACAATAGTCTGCATGCAAATAAAGTAAATAATGATGACTCCTCATCTCAGAAAATCAGACAGAAATGTATTAAGAATTCAAAATGCAAATAAAAATATCAAATTTCTCTTTCCTTCTCAAAATGTCTGAAAGTTAAAAAAAATAAATCAGAACTTAAATAAAAGAAAAAAAATTAAAGACAAATTAACATATATTAATCATTCATGTACAGTTGTTTTCTGTTTTCCATTATAAAATAAAATTCTAAAAAAGAGTATGAATGTACACAAAGGTATCCAAACAGAGACTAAAGAACCTGTGTAAGTATCTTCCCCTCTCCCCACATACTTTACTGTTCACAGAAAAGACTGAAATGAGTGTCAATTCTACTGGCAGAAATGTCAAGAGCCACTTGAGCCTAATATACATTATACATGTACATATGTTTTATAAACATACTTATCCTATCAATATGGCACCAGAGTCAGCAAAGACAGAAGAAGTAATGTCTTCCAGAGAATTTCTTCATCTTGACTATATTGTTAAATTTTTTATATTTTTAATTATTTCACTTCAAGCAAGGTGGGAATGCCAAAAAGTATGCTGGTGGGTACAGGGAGTGAAAGTGAAAGAGAAGACTGAGTATACGGAGGATTGAGGAAAGGACAAAAGAAAAATGGGATTCAAGAAGATAGAAGACAACCATTAATACTACATTTAAAATTTTTGAAGTTTGTAGTTATCAGGTAAGCAAGTAAACGGAAGAAAGTTCCACAGGTAGGAAGTGCAAGAAAAGAAACTGTTGGAGTAGAAGTGACAGTTACATTTAACTATTTCACCAGTAAACAGGTGGGACCTAGATGCCAATCTAGTAGAACACTTAAATTCTTTTAGTTGGGGAACTAGGGAAAAAAGCTTGTCAGAGTAGTTGCCATGAAAATAGTTGTAGAAAAGACAAAGGGAAGCCATGTCACGTCAGTGAGAAAGTGACTGAAGTCAAGATGCCCGATCAGGATCATTTACATTAAAGATCTTTCTTTTGATTGTATCAAGAATCTTAAAATGTACAGCAGGAACACCAGACCAGATTTGGCAACAGTATTCAAGGCACAGTCTAATGGCAGATTTTTAAATGTGTAAGATAGATTCTGACGAGAAAAATTTTCTGGTATGACACAGTGCCCTGAATGATGAAACAAAAGACTTTTTGGTAGATTTTAACTAATAAAAGATAAAGAAAAGAAAAACTAATAAGTCAACATTTTCTTATAAAATTCTGGATGAGAATAGAAAAAAAATAAAATAATGAAGAGGTTCCAATGCCTACAGAAATGTAATTTTGGTTAATTTTTGACAGTCTTGGACCTTCATGCCTGCAAACAGAAGGGTGTCAAAAGGATGGTTTTTTCCTTTGACACCACTATTATTTTAACTACCTTCACTCCTTGGTAATGTTTATTCTTTTAAAAAGTGATGATTAGAATTTTATTAAAACTCAAACATACGAACATAAATTTATACATTTTCTTTGTTCATGAGAATTGACACCAAAAATAATAAACACTATTATTAGAATGTTTATTTACACTATTTATTAGACTGTTTATTGGAATGTTTGGTAAATCATTGGCTAATTGCCAATGAATTTGAGCTTTATAAAATGGCAAATAATAAAATTTTTACAGTTGGTTTACATTTTTTAATAATTTTGCAAATGTTAATAAATTTATGAATAAAATTGTTTATACATTTATTTCTATAGATATTGGTAAATGATAAATATTTCATTGTATTAATTTTAATAAAATTGTATTAGTTTTTTAGAATGTTGTAAATATAAAATTGTTCTTGTAAATAAACAATCTAATAAATAAATAGGGTTTAATATTTTTGTTGTAAATTCTCAAGAACAAAAAAATTGTATAAATGTATAATTTAAATCACTTTCATCATATGTTTAGGTTTTATTAAAATTATAATCATTGCTTTTTAAATGAATAAACATTGCCAATGAGTGAAGGTAGTTAAAATAATAGCAGTGTCAATAGAAAAACTGTCCTTTCTTACAGGCATGAAGATCCAAGATTATCATTTTTCTTTTATTTTTACTTTTGCTAAAGAGGAAGTTGCTTAATAATCTTACTTATTATAAAATGCAGATTGTGTGTGTGTCTGTACGTTTATATATTGGATCGGATTTCCTACATTTTTCAACCTATTTCAACAAAACTTCACAGGACTGCGTAAAATTACCTTGCGGTGGTTCTGACAGCGCCAAAAATTGGAAAAACACAATTGTTTTTGCATGAAATCAATTTGAAAAACACGAATAAGAGGAATCAATAAAAGGGGGACAACTCATATCGAGTTATACTTATTAATATTGAGTTATCGAGTTATACTTATAAAACCAAGGTTGGTTGGTTGTGTGTGTGTGTTCATTTATATATGGGACCGGATTTCCTACATTTTTCAACTGATTTCAACAAAACTTCACTTTTTGGGGGCAGGTAGTGTTTCTTATTGTCTTGCACACTATTTTTCTTTATTTTTACATTCAGAATGCTTTAAAAATTCCATTTCCAAGACAATTGTTTATAATAAAATTCTATTCAATCGGTAGACTCATAACGATTGAAAACAATGTTTTTGTTGGCATTTGGGTTTGACCAATTCGTAAAAAAAAAAAAAAAAAAAAAAAAACTAATTAAGACATGTGTGTATGTCAACCTTAAACAATAATCTTTGTCAATTTTATTTTTCAGTCTTTATGATGGTCGATACTTGATCTATTTCTTACTGTTACATCTCCGGGCAACGCCGGGCTCTACTGCTAGTTACAAATAAAGGAAAAGTGAAAGTAAGAAAATGAAGAAAACAAGATGAATTATAAAATAAGGGATAAAATTGGTTTTGAAGGAGAAATACTGATGAAGGAAAAAAGTGAATAAGATATAAGAAAAGAATGAAAGAAAGAAGAAGAAATAAAAAAAAGACTGAAAGAAAAATAAGCAGACAAGAAAAATATGATGGCAAAGGAACAAAGTAAATAAGAAAAAGAAAATTGAAGAACAAAAATTAGAAAAAAAAAAGATGAAAAACCTACTGAATAATGAAAATGAATAATAAAAGGAGAAAAAGGGAAAAAAGATAAATTAAAAATATATACAAGAAAAATAAAGACAAAACAAAACAAAATAGGAAAGAAATGGAAAGTATTAAAGAAAAGAAATTACAAGAAAAATTGATTGGCAAAGAATTTTTATCACTGATAATTTTCCCTTTCAGCCAATCATTTAATAACAACTTGATATGTATTTAATCTATATTTAATCAAATGTTACTCTGTCATAAAACAAGAACATGGCCCACACATCGAACCTATCAAATATTATTAATTAGATGTTGAGAAATAATTATTTCCTGCCATTAAATTCCCTTAATTACACAAACTAATTAGTTTTTTTTTTTTGGATGACATAATTAAAAACAAATTTACAAAGCAGAAACTCAAGAAAAAACATGTCATATAAGATATAGACTTTCTACAAATTACAAGAGTAATATCAAATGGTAAATATTAGAAAATACATTATTACTTTCTTATTACCAGTCACAAAATAACCAAAAGCTGTTGCTTAATTCAATAGACAAGAAGTAAACAGAACATTAAACAATAAAGCCACGTATGTTGAACTATTAATGTTTATCCCTAGAATCTCTTCAAGAAGGTAAGTATTAATTACAGGTTAAAACAGAAAGGTATTCTGTTGAAAAGTATCTATTTTATTTATATGTTTAATGGTAAAGTAATAACAATCTATTTTTAAATGCTATGTCACTTCCTTATGTAAATAATCATGGCCCTCCACAACTTCCTTTCAAGTATTATCTGTGAATTACCATGGTTTTTTTGGAAAGATAGTGGAGTAGTTTCCTGTTGCCTTCTCCACGGATTTGAATTCAGTGCAGTCCTTCTAACAATAAAAGAATAAATAAGTTGGAATGTCTTAAATTTTTTGTTTCAATTTCCTCTTTTTTGAAATCACATTACCACAAAAATCATTGAAAGTAAAGAAACTTTTTTAAACATGAGTTATCAACTTTTTTTTCACTCTGCTTATTGAATAAGTGCCATTACTGATGGAACACTGTCCAAGAATTTTCTATTTTTATCAAAGTACTGGGTTAGTTGAAATTATTAGTATTATGATATCTAAATGCGAGCACAGCTTTCAGTACAGCTTACTATCAAAATAAACCCTAATTGCAGTGTAAGTAATGTTGCAGTAGTAATAAAAATACTATTTATGTTAATAATAATAATAATCAATACTATAATAATCATTACAAGGTTGTCAAGAAGAGTAACAGTCAAAGATGTAAGATATAAATTGGATAAGTCAAAATCAAACAAGTGCAGAAATTTAAATATCTATGAAGGGTTTAACAGGTAATAGAAAATGTCACACCAAAATCTGGAGGCACATTGGAATAGCAAAAGATGTCTTCCAAAAGCTAAACAAAGTATTAAGAAACAGGAAAATTTCATTAGAAACAAAGAAAAAATTGCTGCAACCGCTATATGGTAGTGTAATTTCTTCACAAATGAAAAGAGACTTCAGAAAAGAGAAATGTGATTCTACAGAAAAATGAGAATATCATAGATGGAGTATTTGAGCAATAAGCAAGTTTTAAGGAAAATAAAAATGAAAAGGAGATTTTTACTTAGAGATAGTTGAAATTTCTAAGACATGTAGTGAGGAAAGAAGGCTTGAAAAATTTGATTCTCACAGGGCATGTAGAAGGCAAGAGTAGAAGAGAGAAACAGTAAATAAACTACTTTACAGTTTTATATAAATGGATGGCAGAACAGGGACTAGGAAGGATAGTAACAAAATAAACATTGCTAAGAGACACAAAGGATAAGTAATTGTGGGGAGCCACAATCACCCGTATTCTTTTGTTGAAGTAGAATGAAGAAGAATAGCTCATATTTTTTTTTCATTATCAACTTAAGCTGGGTCCTGTACATATATATATAGGTGTAAGAGATACATAAAAGTATTTTATATATACCATATACACTCACATATAGGTTGCAACAGTAGAGAGTTTGCACCATTAGCTTGGAGTTGTCAAGGTGGGTATTTGTGTTTGCTTCACAGATAGGTCGCACTATAATCTGATGAGTTACATGGCCCTATTTTAATGTAAATATAACTAATATTTGTTAAATATTTTCAAATATTCACCTTTATTTTAAAATTTTGCTTACATAAGTGACTGGTTGTATTTGTGTGGTATTTATTTATTGAGTGCGGGACTGCTCTGTTTAGATGAAAATGTGGATACCACTAATCACTTCAGTTCTAAAATCTCTTATAAATGATAGTCTTTCATTGTAAATCAGATAATAAATGGTACATAGGAGGAGTGCAAGTCGAGCACTTTTATTCGATGTGTCACATGGTACACTTGAAAGAGGTGATTGTGTGAAATCAAAATGTAGGGAAAAATTCATTATCTCCCTTGCTCTCGCTTATGCTCATGATTGGGGTACTTGCCTGGACTACTGATACACCACAGTCTATTTCAGATTCTCTATGATGTTGAGTGGATAGGTTACACCTCTGATTTTTATCAAAATTTTGGTGTAAAACAGTGCAACCTATCCACGAGTATATATGGTAGACATTTTTCTAAACATACAACTTCTATAAGTTAAATAGAAAACTATAGTGGGTTATTTAGCTTAGGATGGCAGTCAGTCTAGGAAAAAGACTAGTTTGAGTTCAAAACAGTGAAGAAGAAAATGGAAAACCACTCCAATAAAATGAAAATATACATAAAAATATGTTATATCTTGATAAACACATATAAATTATAATTATCTTTCATATTGAACAACTTAGTGTAAATAAAGGTAATATTAGTTGCTTGCTTATTTGGAAAGATTCAATATTCATTGGCTGAGCAGACAGCATTGCTGTCAGCTGTAATTTCTAAAATTTTCTTCTTAAAACAAGTTTTCAAGAAAATAGGTTTCTCAAGTCCACTGTTATCATTCACTGATGGGGGTTTCCTTCCTAACCTTTTGCTTGAGGTCGTGTGGAACATCAACATCTTGATTATGACATTATTTTCTCTTCAAGTTGCATGCTCTATCCATGAGCTTAATTAAGGATGGCCCTCTTTAATGAAAAAAGTATGATTATGATTAATTTTGTAAAAAAGTCAAAAGAAAACTGATTTTGTCATCAATTTAGATGTGAACACACAAACTAAATAATTGAGACTATGAATAACTGCAAAATATTTACAGAACTGATGTTAGAAACATGCATTACAAAGTATTAACAGAAAAAAAGGGCATGAAAATTAAAAATACTAAGAAATGGCATTAAATAATAATTGTATTAAACATAGAAAATCTAAAAAAACATACAATGATAACAATAATGAAAGAAATCCATTTTCTGAATAATGAAGCCAACGTTCACAAGTAAAACAAACCCTGAGTGTACTGATCCTTGAAGACCTGTGGGTTTGCAATACATAAACATGCAATGTTTTATGAGTTAAGATCTCAGATATTTTCTCTTGGGGCAGTATTTCGGTATCTTGTGGTACAATGTAGGAAAATGTCTGACAGGAGGTTACTAAAAAGCTGCTTCCTAATTGGGCCTCAAGAGAAAACATAAAAATTAGAAAATATCTACTAGAGTTGTAAAAGCTAATTAATACAGCTGAGTTGTTTGGGGGATTTAAGTGGTGGCCATCACTATGATGTTGATCAAGGGGTTACAATACAAATATAAGACATATGGTTCAATAACCCACAGTGCTTAATAAGCAAGTGCTTTCATGTTGTAGTATCTATTAAGAGGCTAAGTACAAGAGATTGCCTCACTTCCCAAAATTTGAACATTAATTTTTCCCTGCAGCTGGAAAGAGATTTCTTTTGTATTATAAAGTTTTAATTTGAAGGATCCTTACACTTATTTTTGAATTTGATTTTGACCATTAACTGAGCCATGATATAAAAAGTATTGAATTTTTCAGACCATCATAACTTTCCCTTTTGTTGGAGTAGGAAATCCATGAGTGTATGATACAAATATTGGGGGACAATTGACCATCATACTCAACTATGAATAATTGGTGTGGCATTTTCTAGCATGAAGACTTAAGATGCAGAACTGCCTAGGAGTCTTGCAATGGTGTCAACTTCTGAAATTGTTGATCATGACATAATTTTAAACCTCAGCCAAAAGAATTGCTGAAAGACTAGAGATACATCCAGGGAATGCACTGGGTTCATAATTCATGAGCAGCTATGTATGCAGAAACTATTGGCCAAGAGAGTGCCAAAATGTTTGAATACCAATCAGAAACAAGACTGAGTGGCACATCTTTTACCATTGTAAGTGCTTGTATACTTTTTATTTACTTTATATATATATATATATATATATTTCATTGTTGGAAGTGTTACCTGATGATCCGAAATCCTTTAAAAAGGATTTTGGTGAAATAAATTATTGTAATGGTACCTTAAAGTGTCTGTTGTTCATTAAATATATATATATATATATATATATATATATATATATATATAAATAATAAAAACACTATATTTTGGGGTATATAAAGGTAACTTTTTTACATAAAATTTAATTTGTTTGTGTCCTATACACCAGTTATTATATATATATATATATATATATATATATATATATATATATATATATATATATATATATATATATATATATATATAGCAATGGTTTAGTTCCCTGAATAATCACAATAGCATAGATTTGTTGCAGCTATTAATGTCTGTGTGTGATATACACATGCCATATTTAAAAATTATTTTTAAGAATAAGATAGTACTGTTACAATGATTTACTATTGTCAAATTACTAATGTTACAATGAAACTAATAAACCAGAAAAAGATGACACCTTTTTGCAATTTTACTGTAAAGTCAGATGACAAAATATTTTGGAGATAAAAATCAAATATATCGTTTTCTGTTATCCAAACCACAATTGTTAGCAAAGACTTGTAGGTGCTGCATCCCTTCAGGACATAGGCGATCATAGCTCTCCACAACTCCTTATCTTGTGTAGCTCTGAGCAGTTTTTCTCCCTTTACTAAGGCTCCTGCCTCCACCCACACATAGTGTCTCTAAAAATATCCTTACTGTCAGTCAATTCAAAGTGGTTTACAATATACTAAAAGAATGACTGAACTGACTTGTAAGAGACAGATATGAATGAATCACTGTTCCAAATTTTTGTCAGTTATTTTATAATGCTTTAAGATGCTACCAGATGGAAATCTGTTCAAATCCGTTTTCTTATCATCCCCAAGCAACCTGTCATGGTTTAGCGACCTGATCTTTATGAATGGTGTGGGAAGAGTAATGAATGAAATACAGGCTCCTTCCATTGTAGGTGTTTACAAAAGCAAAGAAGAAAACAAAAGGGCCTGCATATGTGGTTGCAAACTATTTTACAAGATGTTTTAAGATGATAAAAGTGTATAATTTATAAAATGACTTTGTTAATAATTAATCCAAGCAATTTTAGAAAAAAAGAAGTAGAAACTGATTTTAAGTAAACTGAAGCTTTCTTTCCTTTTTAAAATTGTAAGCAGCATTTCTACTGGTATATATTGGTGTAAGTATTGATATAAGTATCTCTGCTTACAAATTTGGTGGTGAATGCATAAATGTTTGATTTTGGATTTAGTTGAATTTATATTAATGGAATTAATAAACTTTTAAGACAATATTATATTATCTACATGCTTAAATGTAAGAATGTTAACCCATTGGTACAGAGAGCATTAAAGAGTTATATAGACTATGACATAGAAATATATCATTAATACTGGATATTTATAAAGTAATTAATTATTAATACAAGATTATTAAATTAAAATTTTTATATAGTTTGGTTAGTTTTATATAATAATATTTTTATATAATTTGATTAATGTTTATGTAATAGTATTTTTATATAATTTGATTAGTGTTTATGTAATAAAATTTTATATAATTTTATTAGGGTTTATAAGTTTTTGTTCATCTCAGCTGTAGCTAGGTATGGAACTCACAACTCTTTGGGTCAAATTACTGGATTCAACCAAAGATTTTATCCATTGGGCTATGTGTCCTTGACTATGACAACAAAGAGATGAGGACAATATTCTGAAGAATGTCAATAGTGTAAATAATTAAATACCTCTTCTCAGAAATATAAACAGATATTGAAATTTTTTTCTTATTTATTATTTACTTTGCAAGAAGACTATCATCATATCATCAAAAATTTAAAGAAGATATAATTCATTAATAAAGTTTGTAGCAAAAATAATCATTTATTTGATTTATACAAATTTTGACGTTAAATATTGCTATCAGAAATTATAGAAATGGTACTTCCTTTGATTTTTTTTTTAATATAATAATTGAACTACTTTTCCTTATCATGCTGCCATTTATTTTTGCTAGTATGGTTGTAAAAGGAACATAAAGCATAAATCAGAAAATAAAAAATTAAACATATCAGAAAAAATGTTGGTTATTTTTGAAACCAGCCAATTACAGCTACATATTTTTGTATGACAGGTGCACTTTTAGTCAAACATTATTGACCAATCAGAGACAATCTGACTTTGATGGAAGCTGAACATTATTGACTAAATGTGACAAGTCAATTTTTGATGAGAGCAAAACATTTTTGTCTGCCTGTGACAGGCAAGTTTGGTTACAAGCAAAACAATATTGACTATTTATGATAGACCATTTTAAGTTTGACTTAAAACAATGCTCTCAATTGTAAACAAGTAGCGGTTGCTTGAGTATTGAATTCGATAAATATGGTCAGTATTTGTGGCTCTCTTTAATTTGTTATAAAATCAAAGAACATAGTTTTTTTTTTACACTCTAATTATAGATTTTGATGAATATTATTTTTTTAAATTAAAAAAATAAAAACAAAGTAGTCCTCTGAGCAAAGTGAATTAGATTGTTTGAGTATGAAAGAACATATTTAGGAAATATAAATACAGCCACTCCTCACTTAATGACTTAACTGCTTAGTGACCACCACCCCCAACCCACACGGACTTATGACCAGTTGTAAGATCTCATAGAATTAAAAAAATAAAAAACAGACATCTTTGATCACGATTGTTTTCTCTTTCTTCAAAATGAATCAATAAAGTTAAATACAAAAAAAAAATTTACTTGTACTGCATTTACAGTATGAAAACCAAAGTAATGTACAGATTATAGAGGTGTTTTTCAAATTTATTAGGCTTGATGTTGTCCACTACTGTATAAAACCATTTAGAAATGAATTAGAAATGCTACAAATGTTGCAAAAGTGACATTAAGTCTATCAGAAGTTGGCTGAATCAATTCCATTACTCAGTATGCCTGAAATAGAGCACCTCAACATGGCGTAATGGCTAGTAAGTTTGTTATGCTAGATCTATTCCAACTGAGTAGTGAAATCGAGTCTCACTGGGTACCCCATACAGAATGAATTCACTTGGGGTTGTAATAGTATAAATAGAATGTATTCTTTTGGGGTTGTAATAGTATATAAATAGAATGTACTCTTTTGGGGTTGTAATAGTATATAAATAGAATGTACTCTTTTGTGGTTGTAATAGTATAAATAGAATGTACTCTTTTGGGGTTGTAATAGTATAAATAGAATGTACTCTTTTGGGGTTGTAATAGTATAAATAGAATGTACTCTTTTGCAGTTGTAATAGTATAAATAGAATGTACTCTTTTGCACCACATCTAAGATATGCTTAGCAAATTATTTTAGAGCACTTCGACATGGTGTAATAGTTCGCAAGCTTGTCTCGCAAGATCAATTATGACTGAGTAGTAAGTTCGATCCTCACTGGGTCTCAATACTTTTGGCCTTGTGCCACATCTGTGCTATACTTAGAAAATCACCATAGTATGCCTGAAATAGTGGCCAGATGCAGCTTCTCACTTAGTGACCAGCTTGTTTAGCAACCAGGATGTTGGAATGGTACCTGGTCTTTAAGTGAGGAGTGGTTGTAATGACTTAAACAAATAAAAAAGCAATATCAATTTAGCTACACATGAAACTGGATCTGTTTATGTGAAGATAATGAGTTACTTAAAGAGTTTGTGCAAATGAATGATAAAACATAAGACTGTAAGGAATCAAAAGTTACTCAGAACAAAAAAATGATGATCACCCACAAATTGAAAGAACATGGAACATAAAAAAAGAAACACTAGACTTTGGGATTTTTAGTATGTTAACTGCAGAAACAATAATTTAATAAAGAACTTTTTTTTTTTTAATCATTTCATTTCAAGCAAGGCAATAAAGCCACTAGAACACAAGAGGTTACTGAGTATTAGAGAATATGAGGAAAACTACCATTAAAGAGAGAGGATAATAAAAAAATAAGAGTTTAGCATTTACATTATTTACATTGTTCAAACTGTTGTTCTCATCTTTATTGCCTTATTCACAACATTTCAGCCATTTTACACTCTATCCTTCTTCAGATGATTGGAATTTCAAACTGAACCCTTTATTTCATCAACTGGGGTAGATTGTTCTAGTTCCACATGCTATGCCGCTTCCAGATATCTCAGTTATCTCCCTTTAAGTCAACTCACCAAGTTTTTGTTCACAACTGCAGTAGCCAGGTATTGAACTCACAACTCTTTGGGTGAAGTCACTGGATCCAACCAATGCTTTTTATCCACTGGGCCATCAACAAAATAAAGGCTGGAGTGTACAACAGCAGAAAAGTCATGAATATGGCAATAAAGATGAGGACAAAAGTCTGAACAAAATAAATAATGTAAATAATTACAATACCTCATCTCAGAAATATAGACAGGTAAGAATTAAGCAGACAGAAAATGACGACTGACATTGCATTTAAATTTTTGAAGATCAATATTGACTGGGAAGCAAGAAAAAGTTCAGTAAGCAAGAAGTGCAAGAGAAGAAACTATTATTATAGAAATTACATTTACATCTAGCCACTTCAACTGTAAATTTAAGAGACCTTGCTGCCAATCTGGTACTGCACTTAAATTCATAAAGTCTAGGTACCATAGCAAAGAGCTCATCTGAACAATTACCATGAAAGTATTTATAGAAAAAGCACAAGTAAACAACTTTACGGAAGTGGGAAATTGATTGTAGCAGAGAGGCTAGGTCAGGACTAATAATATTGCTGATTATTCTTTGGATCTTATCAAAAATCTCTAAATAGATAGAAGCAGCACCAGACCATATATGACAGCAATATTCTAAGCATGGATGAATGGTAGACTTATAGATATGTAAGATACATTCTCAAGAGAAAAATTAAACACTGCAGTGGGAAAGTGACCGAAGCTGAGATGCAAGGTCAGGACCAATAACATTGCAGATTCTTCTTTGGATTTTATCAAGAATCTCTAAATATATAGCAGGAGCACCAAACCATATGTGGCAGCAATATTCAAAGCAAGGACAAATGGTGAACTTATAATTATGTAAAATAGATTCTTAGTGGCTTTATCACCTTACTTGAGGTGAATTGATTAAAAAAATGAAACAGCCATCATCTTATGTTCTAATTTATTATAATTTATGATGAGCTGAAACACAGAAATATCATCTCAATTTTGTTTATTAGATTTTATTAAAGAAAAAACAGAGAAGAGCCCAATTAATTCACATATTTTGAGATTGCTACAATATATTATTTATTTATTCTTGTCAATGTGCAATGCACAATGAATTTTGACAGCAGTCCCCAGGTGCACCAACACACACACACAAAAATTATCAAATGAAAAAAGTAATAATGTTTAAAATACATTGAAAACTGACAGTATGTGGCAGCATTCATTTTACACAGGACCCATGAATAAAAGCTGTCCCTTAAGTGATTTGCTCTAGAACTAATAGAAGTATAATGTTGTCCTGAAGGTAACAGTTCAAACAAGTGATACTGGAGATGTGTGCTGTCTTTCATTATGTTTTATGTTCTGTTGTGGAAATCAGAATTAGAAATGTCTTCCAAAGAGCAAGCAGCTGATTATTTTCTGGGCAACGACCCATAACCCTTTGGAAGGCTCTCTTGTTCATTACTAAGCAGCTGGCATACCAAACAGTAACGCAGTATGCCAGCACACTCTCAATAGAGCAGCAGCAGAAGATGACCAGCAGCTCCTTTTAAAAATGATTTCTTACATCAATATAAGATTTGAAATTCTCAAACAAAATATATATTTTTTTTTGTTTTTACTGTATTCTGGTATTTTCAAATAACTTATTGCATTTCATAGAAATTTTAATATTGAAATGATTTAAATTCAGACTAAAGTCCCCATCTTTCTTGTTATCACAATGTTTTGACTGTTGTTCTCTATGGCCTTCTTAAGGTGTCTCTCAATCTGGGTAACCTTCAGGGAATTTCAAGATGAACTCTTTATTAAATCTACAAAGTGGGGACGTTGATTGTTCTTTTCCACTGTTCATGTCTAGATATCCAATTCTGTCATTTTTAGTACTGTTCAGTTATTACTTTCCCTGTTTCCATGGAGTCCAAGTCTGTATTATCCTGAACAAGAGTGAACTCATAATTACTATATCACCAAATTCATAAACCAATGCTTTAATCAGGAAGCTTAAATCTAATGTTTTTATTGCCTGCCTGCTGCTGCCACAGATAAAATAAAGGGTTTAGTTTGAAATTCTTTGAAGGTTACCAAGATTGACAGATACCTGAAGAATATTGTGATAACAACAACAAAAATAAGGATATTGGTCTGAATGTAAAGAATAATAATTCCTCATTCCTGAAATTGAGATAGAAATTTCAAGTTCTGTTATGAAGTGAATGTTAGACCATTTTAATGAAAGTATTGTGTGCTTTAAGTATTTAAATCTATTTTGGCTACTGTTCATATAACTGATGTCCATTAAGATTAAATCAAGTTGTTGAAAAGAACTTTCACACAAATGTATTCATTAAAGTCACTTGACAGAACAATTTTTTTTATAATTAAAATGTTAAAAACAAGAAAGATTTTCCATTTTCATTGCAAGGATGTTATCTTTTTTCTTATTTCATAGCATCAAGACAGAAAGTGCTTTTAACTTTTTAATTATAATTCAATTAGCTTGAATGATTGCCATTTGCTGATATTAAATTAAAAATCTGTAAATGAAAACAATACAAAAACAATAAAAAAGTCTATGGATGATGAAATAACAGCCTCAGATTTTCAGAAATGAAGTTTGATAAAAAAATACATTAACAATTAATATGCACATACTTGAAAACAAGTGTTAATGTATCTATGTATACACACAGACATACACACACACGCATATATATATATATATATATATATAAATGTATGCTATATTTATGGATTAAGATGCTCAATATCAGGGATACAGCATATGTAAATATAAAAGTGGACACTGAAGTTGACACCCAGAAGTGACAGTCTGCTTCATTATAAGTGCAATCATCATGACTGCCAAGTGCATTTAACATGAAACAGACTGTTGCTCCTGGGTGTTGACTTTAATGTCCACTTTTATATATATAGAAATTAAAATAGCAATTTTCTGAATGTGCATTTCAATTCATTCTACAGATAGAAAAACTGAATTAAATTAAATGATCATATATATTGATCAATATATACACAGGCTTGAGAATAATGCCCTTGGGAAAGGTATGAATCCATCCTTTCTCCCTTCAGCCATGGGTTGAAGAGTAGGACAGACAACAAGTCTACCATAGAAAGAAAGGGCAAATTACTGTGGGAAAATCTTCTGTCTAGTCAGTCACGAAACAAAACAGATATGATCATCGATGTGTTTATCACTTATAGCACTTAACTGACAGGCTAAGATTCTCCTTGGGCATTAAGACAGTATTGTAACCTCACATGCTTATACTCATACAGGTGATGAATGACATTCCGAAATACATTATTCCATGCCTCACCTCCTGACACAATACACCAAAAATTGTAGGTGGGTTAACTGAATGAGTCATGTCTAATTGCATCATGTCCTTGACTGGCAACAGGTCTGGTGATTGTGACAACCTACTGAAACAGCATAGGGCCTTCCTGGTGCAGGAATGGCATTGGAACCAGCTAAACAATGTTCTGTTCAACATTCTTTGTCAGAAGCACCAAAGACATGTGAAAGTTATAACTTATAAAACCTATCACCATGATGCCAACAGTTGGGCCTGTGTCTCATAGAGGAAAAAAAATTCTGGAATATGTTGATCTATAGGTCAATATCACATATGTAAATGACCATCACATTCATGAAGGCAGAACCTGCTCTCATTAGTGGATACTACAGAATGCTATTCAGTCAGCTAGGTGAACTCTAGATGCTTGCCAGTGTCATGGCATGTGACTATAGTCTGGCTGCAACTAAACACTTCAATGTTTGCATTGCTTGGTTAGTTGATTTTGTTTTGCAGCATATCAACCTCTATGGCTTACTTAATACTAAAATCTAAATATTTTGTACAAATATTTTCTACATAATTTTATACTTTCAAGGATAAAATTTATATATTGATGACTATTTAAAAAAATAAGTACTGCTAGTAATTTCACAACAAAAGTGTATTGCTGATAATTCTACTATAAAAATTTATTTTTATATTTCAGTGTTGCATTGATTATTATTTTGCTGTAAAAATAGATTCCTGGTAATTTTATTATAAAAATATACTGTTAATGTTTGTTTGGGGGTTTGATATTTGCACATAGTTGGAATCCTAACAGGTGATACTACCCTGGGTCATATATGTGGATATGCTTTTTGAGGCTATCAAGACTGAAATGTGAAGATTGAACAACTCCTGCCCATATATGGCAACAGTACTCCTGATCTGGCTCTTGTAATGGTAAAGGATAGATTAAAGAGTCAGGCACTTACTGGATCTGTACAGGGAACCAACCATTTTATTTACATAAATTATATATACATATATTTAAAAATAAAAAAAAGTTGAAAATACAACTGGAATCTTTAAGAATATTTATTTACAGTAACTTTACAGGTTTCACATTACTATGATTTTCAAATATTACTTTGAGATGAAGAGATGTGTAGTCATGCTGTGATATATCTCAAATCTAACTGAGTTTGAGAGTTCTTTCATTTTCATGTAAAAAAAAAAGTGGCTCAGATTGCTATCTGTTTAAAATACAGCCTTATTGGTTGATTATGATCACATGATCAGGTATAGAAATTTTTGGCACAAAACTGATGATCATAAAATTTTGTTGTCAAAACTTGGGAGTGTCATGGTTCTCTGAGCATGGCTAATGACAACAGTGTGTTAAGTAATTCAAGTATCAGGGATATGTTTTAATTATCTACCCTTCTCAAAGAATAATGAGTTCTTTCACCTGAGAATAGCGCTTTGAACTGAAGAGGATGAAATATTAAATTTACTAGAAAATCAAGATTTAAGTGATGACATCTTAGTTACAAACATGGTGATAACTCTTTTGTAGTTTGAGTTTGAAGCAGCAATCAGTTGGTTAACAAATGGTTGATGCTACTCATTCCTAAAAATTCTAGATTCAACCGAGATTTATATGGACTGACAAGAGAAGTGGTGAGAAAGGAAGGTCAGATTTACTGAGGCAACTTAGATGGTGAGGAAAAAAAAGTCTTACCTTTTTACGAGATCCGGGAGCCTTAACTCGTTGGGTAGAAATCCCAGGAACCTAAAAAAAAAAAAAGAAAGAAAGAAAAATTTAGTTGATTATAGCTTTCTTTAAACAGAATGCTATGGTACTTTTTCTTATATCTTACCAGTTAAATAAAAATAGGGAAAAATTATCTGTTAGCAGTTATTGAATGATTCATTTTTTATAACTTATCAACCCTTTGCAGGTGATTTAAAACCAGAAAATATTTTTAGATTGTAAGAACTTTTTGGGAAGATAATAATGATTTAGTGATACAAGTTTTACTAATTAACACATAGCTGGTGGAGAAGAGGTGGATTCATATCTTTTCCAAGGGTACTTTTCCAAGTGAATATAAAGAATTGAACTCTCTGATTAACAATTCCAAACCATTATTCATTATACCGCCTGCACATCCAAATTTACAGCACCTGTTATTCCCAAGTGGTCACCCATCTTATTAGCTGTTATGATGATCTCTTGCAATGATGCAGTGACAAGAGTACCGAATAAAATGTAAGAATAAATAATGAATTCCAGGGAAGTGTAAATATCAACAACTCTAAAAGTGGAATTAGTAAACAGAGTACAAATTATGGACAAGCTTTTCAGGTCACTTTCTGGTTGTATTTCGTATTTCAGGATAATGATGATGACAATATGACTTCGTATATTTACATTATATTTTCTATCTGTATTTAATATCACTTTGTGTTTGTAAGCTTTGTCTTGCTACTAATTATCTTTATCTTGACCTTTTGAAGAGGTTATTTCCAATTACAAAACAGAAAACTGAGAAGGCAATAATTTTTCCTTTTGGAAAACCTATAAGTAACAATAATCTAAATCTAGATTGGCTGACAAACTTGGTGATGTCAAATCTTAACAAAAAACACTGCATAAGGCATAAAGTGTGAGCAGCCAAGATATCTAAAATATCTGGATATTTCCTGGACATTTTATCAGGGTTTGACTCAGTGAATCATTTCTGAAATCCCTTTTAACCATTCGAAAAATCTCCATGAATGAATTCCCAATGTACATTTTCTGTTTAGATCATAGTCACACAATCTTACTTAATGAATGCTGACATGGCAGAGTGTACACATACATCATTAGGATTATCTAAAAGTCTACACAGTGGCCACAATCACAGAGCATGAGAAAATAGATATTTTTGCTTAAAATGCTGAGTGTGTCACTGATGATGAGTAAAGTAAAAATCAATAACAGTATTTCTCTTAGTTATTATTGTCTTAAAATAATTATATTGCATTTTAGTGGCAGTCAGGAGAGAAAATTTGAGAAAAGATTATTCAAAATGCCACAATGAAAGTAGTTTGATTTTAGCTAAAATGAAATACTTAAAGAGCTATCTTTCAGAAAAATTACTTTATGATGTTTCTCTTATGATAGTACAAGCTGCAAGGCAAAGGAATTTAAAAGACAAGAAAAAATGCTTGATTTTACAGGGATGAAGTGGCATTGGCATGATAGGAGAGAGAGCCATTTTTAGCCTCAGGTATTTTAGATTGTTTTGAGATATCTTCAAAAATTTAAATGCAAAGCTAATTGTTATCTCTTGTCTTCTTAATTTCTGTTTTTAGCATTCTCTCCCCTTATTATTGTTTTTCTTTTTTTCATAATCTTTCACACTCAGTAGCACCATTGCATTTCAGTGGCTTTATTGCCTTGCTTCGAGTGAAATGATTAAAAATATATTATTGTTTTGTCTTCTTTAAGAAAGAAGTAGATGAAGTTATTTATGGTGTCCTGATCAGGCAGATATTCCTTTAAAGTGGTTTGTTCAACAGTTTTTGACTGACCTTAACTTTTCAACCACTGAAGATTTTTTCATAATTATTTTATTTTTTATTGACTGAGATTTTTATTCAGCATTTTATTCTCACATAAGAATCAGTCAATTGAAGTATTTCTTCATGGTTGCCCACTGTGGCCTGCCCACGCAATAACAGTCAAATAGTTGCTCTGTTCATTGTCAGCAATGACAAAGATGGACAATAAAACTGGGATGAGTAAGGGTTAGGTCATGCAAAAGATAATTCTATCAAAGCAAGTACTGGCAGAAAACTAATCAATGCTGAAAGAAGTGAAATGATCCTGGAAATAATGAAAATTGGGTTAAGATAGACTTGATTGAGTAAAAGGGACAATAAAGTAAAAACAATGAAGAATATTAATGAATTTAGAAATTGCATAAAAACAAAACAAAGACAGTTCATGGAATTTTGGGCAAAAATAAAGATATCTAAATTAGACATAATCGAATCTGATCTAATCATAATTACCCAAAAAGAAATATTCCAAAAGAGCCATGTTGCAGTTTCAGTACACATTAGCATAAAATAATAAAAATAGCAAGAATAAAGAGTATTAAAATGTTCCTTGAGGAGGTCCAAAAGCTTCTAAAGATAAAAATTAGACAACTGTTCAGAAACAATTCTACTATTGAATAATGATATAAAAGTAGCCTTACTATGACAATGGTATTTTAGTACTCTTCAAATTACTCCTTTTGGAGCCTCAAATACTTAGACTAGCATCTCTTACACATTTTTTTTAAAACAGTCTGCAAAATCCACTTTAGGATTTACCATCAACTGTCTCATTATATTCTCCTTCATCTCATCTATGGACTAAAATCTCCTCTTTTTCAATATTAATGTTTTACTTTGAGAAAAGCCAGAAGTCACAGGGAACCAAATCTAGATTGGCTGACAGATTTTTTCCAAAAAAAAAAAAAACATACATAAAACGTAAAGAATGAGCAGTCAAGATATCCAGAATGTTTGGATATTTCCTAGAGAGTATGTCCAGATCATCTAATTCTCACATAGTCAACAACCAATTTCCTTTACAGCCATCAACATTTTCAGAATTTGGATCACTTTCAGTGTATTCCTCATTAAATTTGAATCATTCCTGAAATCCTTCTTAACATTTGAAGAATCTCCATGAGTAAATTCCCACATTTCAAGTATAACTCAATTCTGTTTATATCAGTCACACAATTAACAATATTACTCAATGAATGCTGACATGGGAGAGTATACATGAATATCATCAGTTTTATCTAAATGCCTGCAGTGGGCACAATGAAGAAATAGACATTTTTGCTTGAAATGCAGAGTGTGTCGTTGATAGTAAGTAAGATAAAAATTAAGAACAGTATTTCTCTTAGATATTATTGTCTTAAAATTATCATATTGCATTTTAGTGGCAGTCAGGTGAGAAAATTTGAGAAAAGATTATTCAAAATGCCACAACAGAAGCCAATTGACTTCAGCTAAACTGAAATACACAATAAAACCTCACTACCGACTGACTAACTACACAGAATAATGCTTGTTCATGCATATGCAGTAAGATCCTTTCCATTCGGTTGCCAAGTTACATCAAGGCCACACAACTAGTGGCTAAATACTTTCTGATCACAATCTTTTTTTCATTTCTTAAATTGATAGAAAATAAAGAACAATATGAGTACTGCTCCAAAAGGAGAAGTTCAAAAGTTTGAGAAATAAAAGTCAACATTTTCTTCAAGATGATTGGCAAGAAACGGTACTCTGAGGACAATTGCTCATGCCTTAACTTTTGTAAAATGTAAAATATGTTAGTGGAAAGGGAAGATGTAATTAAAGAACATGGAGGAAAAGAATTAATGTTATGAAGAAGGAAAAAGAAAATGAAAAACAGAATAACAGAAATAATAAGAGAAAGAAAAAATGTGATCAAGTAGAAGAGTGAGAAATGGTGATGAAGTTAACAAGAAAAGTATAACTGTTAATGAACACAAGAAAAAGAGGAAGGAAGACGTCAAATAAATGACAATAAAGAAGAGAAGGAAGAATGAGACAAAGAAGAAAGAAATGAAAGAAAGAAAAATATGAAGGAAAAACTAAAAGTAGGAGATTTAGAAAAACAAGAGAATACAATAAAATATGGTGATACTAATGAATCAGGAGAAGACAGGCACAAGATAAGTGAACAATTATGATTAATGCTTTATCTCTTGATATTGAACACTATAATTACAAAGACTGACTTCCTTAAAATTGGCTTCCAGAATTACCTTGGCTAACAGTTTTTTGATAAAATACTATCTTTGATTATATATATATATATATATATATATATATATATATATATATCTGTTCCTTCTGATGATTGTTATTACATGAAACTCTGAGTATCAGATTTTGGTATTGATAATGTTATTATTATTGTTATTATTATATATATATATATATATATATATATATATCAATTTCTCACTATTTCCTGTCTGCCTGTCTCTCTTTATATATATATATATATATATATATATATAGAGAGAGAGAGAGAGAGAGAGAGAGAGAGAGAAAAGCGATGTATAAATGTGTGTGTGTGTGTGTTTACATCATTTTCAGTGCTTCACCTGAGGATTGGCATTGCATGAAACTCAGTAGCAGATTGTGGTATTGATAATAATATTATATTATATTTAGGCTCTGTTGAGTTTGGTAGTTTATTTTATATTTTAAGCTTATTTTAAACTTTAGCTTTTATTCTTACTGTATACCAGGTATAACAACAAAATTGTCCAAATAATGTAACAACAAGGTCTAATTATCCATCCAGCAAAATGTTTAATATCTAAAAAACAAATAAAGTAAATGTGTTTCTTTTCTCCAGGTTTTCAGATAAGACATTTAGCCATCTTGACACAATTTGTCATAAGAATCACTAAAAACCCTTTTTTAAGTTAAAATCATTTTATATCAGCACCAACTGAGCAATGGTGAGACAAAAAAAGATCATTCAGGCCTTCAGTAATGGTACCAATATTCATACTCTAGCTTTCAAAATCCATTCAAGAACCATCAAGAGAATAGTGAATAAGTTTAAAATAGAAGGAACAGTAGATAGAAACTGGATCAGGAGGTCACAGCAGCAAGAGGGATCATCATTTCAACTTAGAGCTAGATATATTCCTATTGATTAAAGTAGAGTCCAATAGTGTTATAAAAATCTCAGAATATTCCAGTAAAATATCTTTAATCATTTCTAATGCTGTTACACCCAATATAGGTAAACAAGAGGACTTTTTTGTTCTTTTACAGTGATGTTCACCTTCTACAAGGCCACTCAAGGAAGAGGGTTACAGAGTAAGAAGCACATTTTATGGGGACATGTGGGGAAGATAATGGTTAACTTAAGATTTGAACAGGTTAAGACTGTAGCGATTGGGGAAGCATCTTCTTGGGCATCAGTTCTACAAAGAAGCCAAAATTACATCTCACCAATGGAATCCAAAGAGAATGAGAGGTGGTTTGCTACAGTGCACATGGTATGGTGGATCTTACCCATGAAAGTTAGAACTGATGGAACAAGGATGTAATGTAGTTTGTCGACGCAAGTGAGAGAATAGCAATGTTTCTTGGAAAGGCTTGTAGTGTAGAAAATAATTCATCACCCAGGACTTAACAAAAGATGATGATGCTAATAAGATAAAAGAAAAAATTATAATAAAGGAGTAGATGTTGTAGGAAAAGCAAGATAATAATTCTAAACAAAGACATAAATGATATGGTACCTGAACAAGAAACAAATGAAATCTATACAACCATCTCAACATCTAATTAATGAGTTCATCGGCAATTCAACTATGTTCTCATATCTGGCGCATATTATTCTTCCACATAAACATTACGTATAGTTGGAGTAAATTGGTTAAGTGAAAGATGCCTTCCAAAGGCTAAGCCAAGTATTATGAAATAGAAAAATTTCATTAGAAACAAAGAAAAGAGAACTGAACTGTTATATAGTATCAATCTTCTTATATGGCAGTGAATTCTAGACAATCTCTTCACAGGTGAAGAAGAGACTTGAAGCAAGATAAATGTGGTTCTACAGAAGGATACTGAGAATACATGTGAGTAACTATGAAGATGCAACAAAAAGGACATTTATGCTTAACATCAGGAAGAGATAGATGAAATTTCTGGGACACATAATGAGGAAAGAGGGTCTGAAAA
>CAHIKZ030000990.1:417500-442500 GCA_903632075.3 Acanthosepion pharaonis | reverse complement strand
ATAAAAATAGGTAGCACATGTAACAAGAAGGCAAAATAATGATAGAATTAAGATGTTAAATTTCCACACTACCATAAGCAAAATGTTTGGAAGGAAACTCCTACTAATACTAAAAAGAGTGATAGCATTTATGGGAATTGAGAAGTCTAATTTCCTGAAAAACCATTTTAAGAAATTTCTCAGGAAATGAATTTCAAGTGTTTCCTGAATAGAAACTGGTTATTTCAACATTAGCATTAAGCAAGCTGGTTTAATGACCATCATTTATGAGTTAGTGACCACAGAATTATTACATCCTTCCACCTCTGTTTTAGTTTTCCTCTACTTCTTCATAACTTCCAGACAAAATTTAGCAAATCCTTCACTATGTCTTTTAATGTGTCCAAACAGTTTCAATGATTTGCTATGGATGTTATCGACAGTGAAGGAAGAAGTGCTTCTACTAGGGCAGCTATTCCTCATAACCAATGTTCCATTAAAGCAGAATACACAGTGTTTATCGATATATATTTATCATTGTTTGCAGCGACCGATGCAGAAATTTGCATGTACACATTTATCATTGATAGATTGACAGGTATACATTTATCATAGACAGATAGACATACAGATAAAAGCATCAGATAGTTATCAAGAGAGACACATCGACGAATATGAATAATTATCAACAGAGAATATCTCACATCTACACCATTTCAGGCATTTATCAAATTTCAGAAATTTATCAAACCCGACTACTTGTTGGTTATGTCAGCACATAAAACATCTTACTGAAGAGAATATCCAATCTTTGTACAATGCACATTACTTTTAGATAAGTGAAAATTTAGCTTGTTCTCTGGTAAAATCTGAAGAAATTATTTGAATATGTATCTCTATATGATAAATGATAATAAAATAATATTTAAAATAAACATTAATTAAATAATAGTAAAGGGGCATCTAAGATTTAAAATAAGGGTTAATTAATTGATAGCAAAAGGGCATTTAAGTTTTAAAATGAGTACTAATTAAATTATAGAGAAAGGTAATCTGAAATTTAAAGTAAACGTAAGTTCTATTACAGAAAAAGGGCAACTAAAATTGTCCGAGTTGAATGATAGTAAAATATCTATTTTATATATGTACTTAATGGAAATCCTCAATGATTCATCTAGACATACACATTAAATCTCAAATCTTCTGAGGCATCTAACATTAGTATATTCATTAAATTTGACAATATATTGGGTGCAATGGATAAATTGTCATCGAAATTACACAAAAATGAAAATAACACTGACATCCCATTTTAACAGATATATTTAACAAAATTACACGAAAATATCTTCAAATAATTAAGAATAAATTTATTCAATAAAATCCCCATTGGCTTCAACCATAGCCTCCAGACAACTTCGTAATTTTCTGTAACTATTCTGGATGGTCACCTTGTTTAAATTGGATGCTGCTATAATCTTTGCCTTCAGTTCGTCTTTGGTGTTACAAGGAGTTTTGATGGCCTCTCGCTTAACTGCACCCCACACATAATGATCAAGGGGGTTGCAGTCTGGGGAGTTAGGTGGCCAGATGTAAGGGGTGATGTGGTTGCAGAAATTGTCTGACAGCCATGACTGGGTTCCCCTGCTTGTGTGGCATGGTGTAGAGTTCTGTTACCAGCCATAGGGTCTTCCAGCAGCCACCCTCTTGACTCAGGGCAGCACTACCTCCTCAAGGCACTTGATGTAGGTGTCCATGTTGAGTCTGAGGCTCTGTGAGAAGATGAATGGATGCATAATGTCACCATCACCAGTGATCACTCCATACACATTTATAATCACCATTAAACTCATCCAACTTTCCGAATTGTAGAATATTGGTTAGCTTGCAAGTGGTCTGACACACAAGTAGACAGGTGTAGCCACCAAGTTAAGCTGACTTGAGTCATTTAATGGAGAGATATATGGGTGAATAGAGACCACTCATGCAAATATGTTGGGTAGGTCTATTCTACCAAAATGGACCAACCTAACTGGTGTATTAGGTACTTTACTATAAATGAGGTAAAATCAGCTGGCCTGCTTTCCCAAGAGGACACCAGAAGGCAGCCATGTTAGCAGATAAGTCACTTGACTTCTACATGAATCATCTGCACTGCACTGTCCTCAAAACTAAAACTTTGACACCCAAAATCTCTGAAATGTTTGTATTGGTGCTTCTGGTGTGAATGCCAAGCACTACAGTATGCTGTTTCCAAATTTTTGGTAGGGTGAATTGTGTCATGGTGCTCTTTTTCTCACAGACGGTACCCAACTGAATCTACTATACTGTGCAGTCAAGAAAATAAAAAAACAATGTGCATGCGTGAAATTAAAAATATAAAACTGCAACAACTGACCCATTGTACCTTGTATTTGGTTTCTACTGTACAGTAATATGATTTGCTACTCATCTTCACAAATATTTTTAAGTTATTTTCAAAAACATACATATGCAAAAAGTAGTAATAACAACAAAGAATAAAATAGCTAAGTTAATGTTTTCTTTTTTTAACCATGATGTTCACTTTGTAAAAGGCCAAAAAAAAAAAAAAAAAAATCTCAAGGTAGAGGTTTACAGAGTAAAAGGTTCAGTTCATTAAGATATGTGGTAAAGATAATGGATGATCCTAGACTTGAACAGGTAAAGACTGTAGCAATTGGGGAAACACCCTCTTGAGAGTCAGTTCTACAAAGCAGTGGTTTGTAAGAAAAAGTTGCTTGACTATAACATATCTGACAAATGAAATATAAAAAAAATGAGCATAGTTCACTACAATCTGTGTAGCATAGCGGGTCTTAGACATGAAGGTTAAAACTGGTGGATCTAAGGAATGTAGTTTGTCCATAGCCAGTGTTAGCTATATACATATCTTGGCTAACCAATGATCAACAAAAAATGTTCAGAAAAGACCAATAATGGCAGTGATCATTATGATAATTATTACTTGAAGGGAAAGGGGCTTACTTTTCTTTCTCTTCCTTTTCACAGACACTGAGTCATTCCATTCACACTCCATAAGTAAGGAGGAAGTTTCACTCAGACAATTCCTTCCCAAGAACCACTACTTTATGGAACTGACTCCCAAGAGGATGCTTTTCCAACCATTATTATCTTAACCTCTTCAAGTCTATGGTCAACTGTTATCTTCCCACATAAATTGACTTCTTATTCTTACCACTCATACAACTTCCTTCAGTAATGCTCTATCTTGATTGGTTCTTGAGTCTTGTATAGAGTGAACCATATTAAAGAAAAAAAAAATGTGTCCATAACAATTATAGTTTTAATGAACCACACCAACCGAGCAACAAAGGTATGCAACTTTAAACCGAGAAGCTTTTGCATATGATTGAACTCTCCAGCTAACTGTTGGCAGACAGACATCTGCAAAGTACATTTCCTCAACAGCCAATTGCTGAGGTAACAAACTGATGAGTTTAGAGACAGATGAGGGGCATGGCGCAGAAACATAAGGCGCCAACTGATTAATCAGACCCCCCCCCCACCTTTGCAAGTTAGTTGAACATGGCAGATAACATGTGAGGAATCATCTCTCTGTTTTACCAACCAAACCTTTCCCATCTACCCTGACAGTCAGAGCCCATCCAGATATAGACATGAGGGTTAATGATTTTTTTTCTGTCTTTCTGTTGTTCTTCTGGCTGGCTAAGCGGATTATCTCAGTGGATTAAGCAAGAACCCAACATTTACAAGTGAGCAATCAATGTGAGAAAGAATTAAAACAAAAGCAAACAATCAATGGTGAAAAGAGGAGAGAAGGAAACAGACATTGGCTGATTCTTAGTGTTGATAAAAAAACTGAGTAAGAAAGACACTATTATTATTCTTATAGGTTTTATTTTTCCAAGTATTTTCGATCTCATCCAAGATCATCTTCAAGGGTGAATTGCTAAGACAAAGAATTAATGTACTTGACATTTATGAATGTTGTTTGTACATATGAACACAGTAGATTAATTCAAAAAATTTTTACCGATATGTAAGGGAGGTAATTTAATTCATATAAAGAGCTTCTGGAATTTGAAGTTTCTGTTTTTTATTTTCATAGTGGAGTATACTTGTATTATATACTGTCAAATTTTTTATTAACCATGTCAATGCTTTTGCATTAAAATTGGTATTAACCAACCAATGGTGGTTAAAATTTCAGGATGAACCTATATTTATATGATAATTATACTATGTATGTTTGAGCTTATTTTTTTTTATAACAAATATTTAATTGGTGGTGTAAGATTTTATTTTGCCACCAATTTTTTCTTTTTTTTTTTACCATGACATTTACCCTGTACAAAGCCCTGGATGGGGGCACTCGAGACAGAGAGTTACAGATTAGGAGGCAATTTATGCAGATAGGAGGGGGAAGATAAAAGTTAACCCTAGACTTGAATAGGTTAAGATTGTAGTAATCAAGGAAACTTCTTCTATGAATTAATTCCACAGAGTGGGTGAGGCTGGTTTGCTACAATATGAGTGATGAGGCAGGTCTTGGCTGTGAAAGTTAGAACTGGCGGAGCCAAGGAATGAAGTTTATCCAAGCACTTTCCATGAAAATAGCCACAGAGCAGTGAGAGGTTTGCCACATCCCATCTGTGTGAGAGAGTGGTTGGGGGGTAGAAAATAATTTGTCACCCCCAAGGACTAGGAGACACTTTTGGACTCTATCAAGCCTGGAAAGTAAGAACTGGGCAGATCCAGCCCAAATATGATAGCAGTACTCCATTTTTTACATTTAATACACAGAGTCAATATATGTGCACAATCATCAGCCAATGTCCACTATTTCTACTTGTATCTACATTAATAATTTATTTTTATGATACCTGACAAATGTTTTTGATTTTCAGGCACTTATGGAAATGACATTTTCATCAAGAACTAAAACTGTTGGTTATTAAAACAGCTAAGTTTTAATCATGACTGGAATAAATGAATAAACCCATAAACAGTTTATCATGTCTCATTACCTCTATAGTCATTCCATTCATATACTTGTAAAATACCTATAAATGCAAAGTGAAAAGTACTGTATTCTAAGTAGCATTACTATAAATAATGCAAATATATTGATGAACTGGGTCAGATGGTTGGGATATTTAATGTGAAAATCTATTTTTATTATATTTGAGTATATAGGCAAACATTGGTTGGGCTTACACTTGAGCCTACCGGCAAACATTGGTCAAGTTTATACCTGAGCCTATAGGTAAACATTGGTCAGGCTTACACTTAAACCTATAGGTAAATATTAGTTGGGCTTATACTTGAGTCTATAGGTAAACATTGTTTGAGCTCATACTTGAGCCTACAGGCAAAGATTGGTTGGACTTATACTTGAGCCTACAGGCAAAGATTGGTTGGACTTATACTTGAGCCTACAGGTAAACAGTGGTCAAATTTATAGTTGAGCCTACAGGTCATTGGTCAAATTTATACTTGAACATTTAGGTAAACATTGGTCAAGTATATACTTGATCCTATTGGTCATGTTTATACTTGGTATATATAGGTAAACATTAATTGAATATTTTCTTCAGTCTACAGGAAAACAAATATTCACATGGAAGTTGGTCCTCTCTGAGGGGTGGTCTTTCCTCTCTCTCTCCAGGGAATACAGTCAGCATATTTTAGGTCCTGCCAACAAGGCAGAATTATATTGGGTAGCTTGTTTGCAAATTAATTCATTAATTTTCTTCTTATTTAAAGAAACATCAGAAAAACACAAGAAACTCCAAGATGAATGAAGAAAATTTGTTGGTTTTATTAAAACACAAACATTTACATGATTCTCAAGTACATAGACATGCATTTTTATGTATGTTAATAGATTTTCATGTTAGTAATTATGTTCTTTTAGAAACTGCTTATTAAATTTCTCCAAAGCTAATGAAAAGAATTATTTCAAAATCAAAAGAAAAAGAGATTCCCATGCCCCACTCCTTAGAAAAATAGATATATTTCTTTGAAATATATATACATATATACTTCTTAATTCAATTCTTCCAACAGGAAAAAACAAATTACCCAATTTCCCCAAAGTCAAGAATTACCTCCAGACTTACCAGTCTAGTGTCTGGCTTCATGCCCCAGTTCTTCTATACTAATTCTTAAATCGTCCACCCTGATAATTACCCAACACATATCTCCCACTCAAATGAAATCTGATCGTTCATACCCCAAACCCATCTTCCTTTTTTCTCTTCAAATTTCCCATCCAATGTTTGCAATGAAATACCCCAAACTTCATACACAGCATTCCCCAGGAAGTGACTCTTTTGATGAAGAAGCTTCTTTAACAACTTGTTTTGTGTAGACACGAGAACACATATTTTCAGAAAGTTCTTCATACAACTTACCACAATCAATAAATTTGTCTATTTGTAAATTCCTAGATCACCATCAGTTTGAAAAGATATTTTACAGATGATTGAATCAAAATAATTAAGATTTTAATAAAACCAGTCATTAAATATGACTAGTTGTTTGTTTTTATTTAGTTACATGTCAACCTCTACGGGATATATTTAATGCTGAAGTCTAAATATTTTGTACTTAATTTTATCCCTGTCAACTACAGGGATTTTGCACATAATTTTATACTTTCAGCATAGCTATATATTTTTTAGATTATATAGTTTGCAGATGATAAAATTTATTGCTGGTAATTTTACTACAAAAATGCATTTCCCACCCTAGTGCTGTATTGTCATTTTGCTATAAAAATGTATTACTACTGGTCATTTTGCTAAAAATGTGTTAATACTGGTCATTTTGTGCTAAAAATGTGTTAATACTGGTCATTTTGTGCTAAAAATGTATTACTACTGGTCATTTTGTGCTAAAAATGTATTACTACTGGTCATTTTGCTATAAAAATGTATTACTACTGGTCATTTTGTGCTAAAAATGTGTTAATACTGGTCATTTTGTGCTAAAAATGTATTACTACAATTTCTTAGTGTACAATCAAACAAAAATTAAAATACAGAGGAAATGAGACTGATTTGACTCTGTGGAAGTAGTATAGCATTTTCAAGTTGTTGATTGGTTAATTTTGCTAAGTGGAATATGAAACTCTAGAGGTTAATTAATGCTGAAATCTAAATATTTTGAACATAATTTTATGGCTTCTCATAAATATATTTTATACGTAATTGTATTCCTTCAACTACAGATAAAATGTATTGTTGGTCATTTTGTTTTAAAATTGTATTGTTGGTCATTTTACAATATAAAAATGTATTTTTATGTTTTCATAGTGTTTTGTTTTTGTTTGAGACTTTACAATTTTCTCATAGCTGGGACCCTAACAAGTGCTACAATCCCAGATAAAGGTGGACCTGGAAACAACAATTAAGAGATTGTTCCATGTTCCACAAAACCTCCCAATCAGAGGCCTTGCTGCTGGATGTAGTTTATTGTCATACCCAGGATTATTAGATATAACTATACAGTGGATGAGTTTGAAAGAAAGCAAAATCAAAAAGATTCAAGATCCTTATCTGATCCTGTATTTATGTTTTTCCAATCAAACATTGATAATTATTTTCTTTCTTCATTCATTTTGCATATAGTTAAAATAGTCACATTAAATTTCTGTCTATATTTCTGGGATGAGGAGTTATCATTATTTACACTATTTACATTTGGACTATTGTTGTCATCTCTGTTGTTAGTATCACAACATTTTGACTGTTGTGCCCTATAGCCTTTTTTTTTTAGGTATATACCGATTCAGGTAAGCTACAGAGAATTCAGAACTAAACCTTTTATTTATTCTGTTCTGGTAGAGTCTCTTCTTGTTCCACTATCTATGTTTAGGGATATCTCATCTAGTACTTATATTTAGTTCCGCTCAGTCATTGCTTGCACTGTTTCCAATGAGTTCAAGAATACACTATCCAATACAGGGATTGAACTCAAAATTACTATGTCACTAAATTAATGTCACCATTATTATTAATACTTATTATGAAAATAGTGAACTGCATAAAGAAATATAACATATTGTATTATTATATATTTATTTATTATATATTTGTTTTTAACTTAACCACACTCTAAATGGTTTTCTTGTCAAAAAAACTAAACCAAACTTTATAATTTCCCTAGAATACACACATATTTGTTACTTTTGTTTCCCTTATTGAAGTCATTTAATTTTGTACAAAAAACATTTTTACTTATTTATTCATTTTAAATATCTGTAAGCGAACTGATAAACTGGCAATTTTGACTGATGGAGTGATATATGGGTGTTTCCCACCCTCTCTGTGCTTGGGATGTGTAATTATCCTTCAGGGATGAGATTTATTAGTGAGAATGAGGGTAGAGGTCAGTGAAACCCTGAGAAAATGGTGCTAGTGTTTAAAAACAATGAAAAACAAACATGTGTGGGAGGGTGTATATGTGAAAGTGTGAAGCATGTCAAGAGACACAAACATGCCTCTGCATAGATAAATGTATATGCATAGACATGAGCCATATATATACACTAGGGTTCAAAAGTTTGAGGAGAACCTAGGTAAGATTTTAAATTGGCCCTAAAAGTAGTTGTTTTGCACTTTAAATAAGAAATAATTATTATACATTTTTAAAAAAAAAAGTGAGACATGATTTTTTTATTAGAAATTTTATTATGACAAAAAGTAAAAAAGCATTTTATGATTAAATTTTGCTCTCCCCAAAAAATCCTTCTTTAGCCTTGATTACTGCAGCACAAACGTTTGGCATTTGTTGCAGAAGTTTCTGAAAGCATAACTTTAAAATTGACTCCATTTTTTTTTTTTACAATGACTCTCAGAGCTCTTCTTCATTTTTAGGTGGAAAAGTTTCACTGGTCTGTCAAGTTTATCCCAGGCTAATTGGGGGTTGCTTCAAACTTTTGAACTGTAGTAGATTATATATATATATATATATATATATATATATATATATATATATAATTAATTATTCGAAAATTATAACATAAATATGTTATAAAATCACTACAAAAATAGCCATTTTGTTTCAACACTTCTGGTGTCTTATCAAATGATGATGTTGAATGCAGAATAAAGGGTTTTAAAAGGTTCAAATCAATCAAACACCCCTCACTAAGGGAAACGCAGTTACATAAGCTGGAATGACCAATCAAAATACAAGTATATGAGAATTCCAAAAACTTGACAACGAACTAAGGTTATAATAATTATTTAATGCTTTAATGTTGGGGTTAGATGAAAATAGAATTTATTTTAACTAATAAATATTAAATTATAAGATAAAATTTGAAATTACAAATTAAAAATTACCCATCTTAAAATTTAAATTTAATCTATAATAAAATTTAATCTCTCTCTCTCTCTCTCTATATATATATATATGAACACACATTTTGTTCCTCAATGTTTGGTACATGCACAAGAGGCAATCATCAGGTTAGTTTTCAATCTACACTTAAAGGTTGCCTTGAGCATGATACTGAGGGTTGGACAAAACAGTGAAGGACAAAATGCATATTTATTATTAATATAAATTTTAGCTTAGTTATCATACATTGAGCACTGTTTTATAATCACGACTGTGTGTTAATTTATATATTCTGTGCATTTATTGACCAAATGTTCATTAAAACAAATATTATTAAAGGCAACAGATATTTCGCATTGATTAATTTTACTGATCAGTTTTTCCAAATTGTGAATGATCCTTCTCAAACAAGGAAGATATTCAATCAGAAATTTTCTGAAATTCATTTTGGAAGAAATGTTGTCCAATCTTTTGACTTTCTTAAGTCATCATCAAAATAGAGATAAATGGTGAGTATTTTGATGGTGGCAAAGAGCATTGTGACATGTTAAGGTGTAATGTATATGGTTTTTTTTTTAAATACATTTGAGAATGCAGGCTCTTAAATTATAAATATTTTTATTTATAAATGGTTGTTTTTGTTATATAAGTATTGCTTTAAGGATCATAAGCCTGTTTTTACTATTTGATTTTCCTAGTATTTTGGTATTGTTTGTGAGTAGATTTGATCCTTATGCTGCTTATTAATGTGTTGTCTGATGGGATTATCTCAGGTGAAAATATGTAACCACTTAAACAGAATCTCTTCAGATATATGAAGCTGTAAACTGTTAATAAAAGATGATTTTAAAATAGAGGGAACTTTAATGGCAATGGAATAGAGACTGCTATTTACCTTGAGCTCTTTGATAAAATCCAAAGAAGAATCAAAATAATTAAGATTTTAATAAAACCAGTCATTAAATATGACTAGTTGTTTGTTTTTATTTAGTTACATCTCAACCTCTATGAGATATATTTAATGCTGAAGTCTAAATATTTTGTACTTAATTTTATGCCTGTCACCTACAGAGATTTGGTCCTGATCTGACATCTTGGTTTCAGTCACTTTCCCATTACTGTAAAGTTGCTTCCCTCTGCCTTTTCTATAAATACTTTCATGCTAATTGTTTGGCTTAACCCTTTAGACTATAAATTTAAGCACAGTACTATATTAGCAACAAGGTCCCATCGGTATACAATTGAATTGGCTAGAAGTTTTTTGGATATACTTATATTAATGAGATAAAGATACCATAGGAATTTCAGGTTATATCTATTTTTATTAAAAATATTTAAAATAACTTATTTGGTGCTGTGAGATCTTATTATACAACTTTTTTCATTATACTGTAAATAAATATATAAAATGTTATAGTTATTGATATTTATTTTTTAATTTCAGAGAATACACACAAGTCTGTAAAAAACCCTCCCTACTGTTCAGGTGTAGATATGTATTTTGAGTGTCTCTACTTTATGTATATGTCTACATCTACAGATAATTGCTTGTATCTCTGAATTGAGCAGTCATTGATTTTAGCGTGTTTACATTATGTAAGTCAATACTTTCACAATTGGTATGGACCAATTAATGTTGGTAAAATCTTCAAGATATACTATTATGAGCAATATATTGAATGAACTTCAGCTTGTGATATCTATCTTTATGAAAAATATTGATAAATTTGTAGAGTTATCAGTATTTATAACACAAACAAAATGCAACACAAATTTTATAGATAAATAAATAAAAACTCAGTCATATATTTGATTAATACAGTATCCCACATAAGCTGAATAAATGATTATTTTTATTTTTTTAAATATTAATATGGGCTTTTTGACATTCTATAACCTTCATCAGTCTTTCAATCAGTGATTTTGTTAAATTTTCTACCGTTTTGATTTTAGAACTACATTTAGCATGTTTTATTGTTTGCTAGAGATCTTCACTATTATTTTTTTAATTTTCTATTGAATTAATATATACTGATGCTTAGATTCATTCAGTTAAACCTTTGAAACCTTTATGTCAAGGTGGAAATAGTTTTGTTGAAGGTAAAGGAGTATTGTCTTGCATGAATAGAACTTCTTGGTTATGAACTGTACAGCAAAAAAAGAAAAAAGTTTTGTCCAAGAAATTACTGCATTTATCTTGTCATCAACTTTGAAGGTCCTTATAATTTTACTGACTACAATACTAAACCAAAATATTCCTTCACCCACTCCATGTTGTCTTCTTATTCATGTTGGCTAACTATTTCCATGAAGGAGCCATCAGGTCCATCCTATGTAACTCAACATTTAGGTAGTGAAACCAGTATACATGTAATTATTTGCTAAACTTACAGGCTTCATTTGGTAATGTTTACTTAAAGGTGTTAGTTTGGATAATTTCGCTAGGTTTACCTTAATTTTCATGCCTCAAACTAGGACAGTTTTCAATTTTTATTTTAGGTTTAGTTTTTCTTGATAATTGGTGGAGGCATGGTGGAGTAATAGATAGCAGCCTGGATTGAGGAATTGGAGAGCCAAGTTCAAATTCCATTCAAATCCATCACATTTACATGCTAATACCCTTGGGAAAGGTATGAATCTTCTTCTTCTCACTCCAGCTATGGGTAAATAATAGACAGACCAGGTTCTATAGCAGGGGTCAGTAACTCATTCGATCCCAGGGACCGGATCATGTTATAATGACGGGTCGCAGGCCAGACGAAGGCCATTAATGAAAAATTAAGGAAAATTACATATGCAGACCCCTGTAAACCTAAATATTTAAAACCATAATGAAAATAAACATTGAGAAATCAGAAAAACAAAAGAAAATCTAAAATTAAAAAACACCTAACAAAAATTACTTTTTTTCAAGGAACGTCAAAATACTTCAAGGTGAAAAAAATCAACTAAAGTGAAATGGATGAAATTATGACGTGTAGATTTGAAACTGTTATTGAAAATTGTTCCACAAACAAACCACACACACACACACATCAAACAAAAACGAAGCACATATACCCATACATACGAGTACAAATAGTTGCAAACATATACACTTACGTACGTACACATGCGGTATCATCCACACATTCATGAGGCATGTATGTATAATGTTCATATATTTAACTGTCTTTAGATTTCTGCTACCTCGCATGTCAGTCCCACCCTGGCCTCTTTCACTTTATCATTCCTTTCGCTTCTGTTATCTTTTAATGTAGCCAAGGGTCATAACAAATATGTATCCATTATTTGACATTAAACGTAGGCAACGCAACTTGGTAAAATAAGTCTCATGAAAGATAACTGGCAGATAGTCTAATATTTTTAGTGCACTGAGATGTGTAGACATTCTATGGAAAATGACATATAACAAATTTCATTTGAAGGTCGTCACTCATGTTAAAAAGAGAGTCATTGGTAATCAGGCTCGCGGGCCAGTTAAAATGCCGGATCCGGCCCGCAGGCTGTAGGTTGCTGACCCCTGTTCTATAGCCTTGGATGGCAACTGGTCTACCTACTGTAGGAAAAAAAATGTGCCTTGTCAGTCATGTATCAAAAGATACACAATTACCTAAGCATGTATCACGCATGGCACATAATTGACTTTTCTTGATAATAATAATGAAGTGTTTTCATGACCCAATACTCTTTAAGCTGACATGCCAAAGACAAACAAATAGTGTATGCCATCAAGGCAGACCCTCGAACTAAGAGAATTCCAACCAAACCAAGATGTCTGATAAGCTTACTTTGAGGCTTGGGCTTTTTGCTATGAGTCATAAGAAAGACATAACTTCAAAGACAAAAAAGATACTGCAAAGTTGTTAAGTGAATGTAGGAAATTTTGAAAAATTTATACAACAATGACAACAATCAAAAATGAAATTAGAAACCTTTGTAAGACAAGAGCAAAAAAAAAAAAATGAATTTAAGATGTCATGAAAAGATTTTTTTTAATTAAGAGAGGTGGATTGACTAACAAGAAAAATTTTTAAGCTGTTGTTATAAGTATAAACATAGAGAAAAAATGCAGAATATTAAAAACTTTGGCTCAAAGTAACACACACTTATACTTAGAATCAGAAAGCGACAGTTAAAATTTCTAGGATACATAAGAGGAAAAATGTTTGAAGTATTTGATACTCATAGGATATACTATAGTTTTCTTGATCACAACACTCTCATAAACTCATAAACTACAAGGAAACATGTCCCAGTTAATTAAAAATATTAGTTGAATCTGGAGACTTGACCCAAAGCATTGTGCGTTCAATACCTGGTTACAGCTGAGGTGAACAAAAACTTGAGTTGAGTTAAATGGAGATAAGTGATACTGAGACATCTGAAAGAGGCATGGCACATGGAACTAGAACAATCTACCCTGGTTGATGAATAAAGGGTTCAGTTCGAAATTCCAGTCACCTGAAGAAGGTCAGTAAACAATGGCTGAAAGGTTGTGGATATGGCAACAAAGAAGAGGACAAATGTCTGAACAATGTAAATAGTGTAAATTATAAACTGTACTTTTTAACACCTCTTCCTATGCTTATACAGCAATGTTATTCAGAAACCCTCTAAGTTGAGTGGCTCTTGGGTCTTGTATTGGGTAAATAATAAAAAATGTCAAGAGAGAAACAGTGAATAGCATACTTAACAAGCTTGTGCAAAAGGGTGACAGAACAGGAGGGAAAGTAAAAAACAAACATTGCTTAGAGCTACAAAGGAGAGGAAGTTGTAGAGAGCCATTATAGTCTATGTCCTGAAGGGACATGACACACAAAAGTAGAACATTGATAACTTCAATGGGCCAATCAGCAAATTCATAATTTAGAAAAATCTAACATTTATTTCTAGATATTATTTCCAGAATTAAAAGGAATATTTCATTGATTTTATAGTCGTACTGGCAAGAAATAGTTAAATAACTAATCAAAATTTGTCTTTTAGAGTTCTCAAAGACACACACACACACACATATATATATATATATATATATATATATATATATATATATATATATATATATATATATATATATGTGTGCAGAAATTCATAAATAACTAAAATATATGTTTAAAAAGATGATATGAATATATACACTTTTCCCAAGATAATATATATGAATATAAAAATTTTAAAAAATGAAAAGAAAATGGTTAAATTCAAAATTTTTCTATTATTTAAAATATATAATACATAAATTAATTTTAAAAAATCAACAACATTTACTCACTTTCATTTATTAGTCATTAAATTACAACACCTAGTAACCTCCATAATTTACCTTGACTTTCAGTTACCCTGAAGTATATTAATGAGCATACTAAAATTTTTAAGATTCTGAAAAACTAACAATATTTTTACTTCTATTTACTACTGTCCTCATCTTTTTTTGCCATGTTCATGATGTTTCGGCCGTTGTGCCCTCTGACCTTCTTCAGGTGATTGGAATTTTGAAAAAAAAAAAAAAATATGAGAACATCAGTCTGAAGAATGTAAATAGTGTAAATAATTACAATGACTCATCTCAGAAATATAGACAGATGTTTTTACTTGTTTACAAATACTTGTTGCAAAATAAATTACATTTGTCTTGATAAAGTCCATCTGAGAACAGAACACATTGGCTAAGAAAAGTTTTCCTTTTGTATTTATTCATAAATATACATAAATGAAAAAAATAGCTGACCACTTGTATTCAAGGATACCCATCTACTAGGGTAAGCTAGCCAATCCCTATTGCAAATGCTTGCTCAGGCACATTTGTGTTTGTTCAGCACCCACAGAGCCCACCTGTCATTTATAGTGCAACTATGCTGAGCAGACCTTAGTTACAGTTTCTGGGAGAGAGCATGTTATCTAGCATGATCAACAATTTGAACAAGGCCAGCATGCTCAAGCCCTCGGCCATGATGACTTGTGGCTTCGTGCTGGCACAGCTATCGACTGACCCCAAGAATTCTGTCTACCCAATTTCACTCACAAGGCTTGGGTCAACCCGTGGTGTAATTTTCAAGCACTTTCCAAATGTACCGCACAGTGGGATTGACCTCGAGCCAGTCCAATAACATCATGGTGAGATTCGAACCCGGGACTCATGGTCAGAAAGCGAATGTTCTAACCACTTGGCCACATGCTCATATATATATATATATATATGTATGTATGTATGTGTGTTTGTGTGTATGTATATTTGCTTTATATGGCTTAATATATAGATTGATTAATCTGATATGTGACAGAGTTATTAGTTGAATTTGATCTGACACTTTCACTGTATAATGTCCAATCTATAAAAGATTCTTCTGTTAATTAAACTCACAAATAAGGTGAATATGTTCAAAAGTAAATATTTGTTGGGTAAAATAAATAATTGTTTTTTCCTCATTAGGCTATAGACATACCAATGACTATATAAAACATGGCCTGTCAAAATCTATGCTATATACACACAAAAAATAAAGTTGTATACTACATTTATTTACAAGATTTAGGAGAAATATCAAGTGGTTTTAATGGCAAAGCAATGAAATATCACGGGCCATCAGCATCCTTTTCTTCAGGCCACAATATAGAGCAAACCAATTCATCTTGTTAGTTTAAGTAAATTGAAAACAGATTTATTGCTGAAGAACCAACTGAAATCAAGATAATAAGGAAAAGTGAAGACAACATGAATAAAAACAATTAAAACACTTTGATTGATAGTTTCTCTTATTTTGTATAATAAAATCTATTTTTCTTATGTGGACATTGTAGAAAGGTCAACTAATAAAAGTTTTTGAATGAGTGTTTGATTAATCAAATAAGGAAACAAACTTTAAACGGGTGTTGCGCTTTTGAGCCTGCCTTAGTGGTGGTAAATACAATAGAATTTCAATAAAGACATTGAATATTCAATTCATATACCTGGATGAGTTGAGACACATTGAAACAATATAATTACAAAAATGAAAAGTAAACTTAAATGAGGTAAAAAGAATTTACTTTGAGCAGTAATAATGCCAAGTCTACGAAAAATGCAAGATAATTTTTCCAAAACAAAAAAAAGAACTTTCAAGAAATAGACATTTAATTAAAATTGTACTGAGCTTTTATAAGACAAACTATTTTATGATTTATTTAAGCAAAATTGTTTATATTATGTTCATCCATGAATTGGTGAATATCTGACACATTTCTGAATCGATGAGTTATATATTTTTCCTTATGGAAAAAAATCGAAACTAGGGTTGATATGATTTCACTTGAAATATAAAATTATACTGAGCACATGTTGCAGGTAAGAAACATTTGGGTATGTTTATTTAACATTTATACCCACAGGTAAATAGCGTATTTTAGCATCTACTAAAATAATGTTTAAAGTGATAAAATCTGTCAGATTAATAAATAAAAAAACACTACTTCTTTATATTTATATTTATACACACACACAACTGAAAGTTTAAAGTTTAAAAAAATTAATAGCTGAAAGATTTATGAAGGGTATAGATATCAAAGCTCATATAGTAATATAGAATAATAATCTATGTGATATTGTGCTAATCAAATATATTTTTCTAAGTCTGAAATCTTGAATATCTTAAATAAAAATTTATGTTGCACTTTATGTTAGCATACACCTGAAAAATTATCAATATATAAAAAAAATCTAAACTGATACTGACATGATATTTACTCAAATATCTTGAAAACTTTACCAACATTGGTTAATTAATACCAATTTTATTGTAAAAACATTGGCACTAAGAGTAAGATCTGATAGAGTATATATTACAACTTATATTGATATCTCTTTATAGAGGTGCATATTCTGCTTGCAGAAATATTTTAACACATACTCAGATACAGATAAACCCTCTTAGCATAGCATGTCATCTGCATGCCCAACTGTGAAATTCAACCTGGGAGAGATTTTATGCTTGAGTAATCTATCAAATTCACTTAATTCCTGCAAAATCCTCTATCCTCCTGGATATATATATATATATATATATATATATATATATATATATATATATATATGTGTGTGTGTGTGTGTGTGTGTGTATTCAAATGTAAATAAAATATATCTGTAAAAATAAAGACAAAAGAGAAATATTAAAAAGAGAAAATAACTTACTTAGACAGAAAATTCTTTAGAGTACAGCTATTGATTCTTCCCAAAATGTTAACTTACATCCTAAATTTTTCAAATATCTTCTTAAAAGAAATACACCTTTCCAAAGCCAACAAACTTGATCATTAATTTATTTTTTAAATTATAAGAAAACAATAAACTCAAGAAATTCTATTACTTAAAATTTAAATAATTTATCAAATGAAAATAAAATAATAAATATTAATTAAATTAAGAAAATAAATAAACAATAAAAAGATTAAATAGATGAAATAAAAGGTTTGGTTCGAAATTCCAGTCACCTGAAGGAGGCTGGAGTGTACAACAGCTAAAACATTGTGAACATGACAACAAAGATGAGGATAACAGATCAAACATTGTAAATAATAATCTTTTCCTTATGTAAACCTGGCTTATATACCTTTACCCACATTTTAGTGCATGTGTGTGTGTGTGTATATATATATATATATATATATATATATATATATTTTAAGTGAAATATATATTTTGCTTTTACACCTGGTATGTATATATATATATATATATATATATATATATATACCAGGTGTAAAGGAAAAATTGTGCAAATCATGTTGCAGCATAATTGTCTATCCCACAAAATATCTAAAAAAGGACTAAACTAATTGAGTTTCCTTTTTCAGGCTTTCAGAAAAGACTTAACCATCTTGACATCATTTGTTGTACAAATCACTGAAAAACCCTTTGAGTTATTCAACTAAAAAAAAAACTGGTTAAATTAATGTTTTTAGCCCCACTGTCTTCCCAACAGAGCAATAGTGAGAGGATAAAGATCATTCAGACCTTCAGTACTGGAACCAACATTCATAGTCTGCCTTCCATCTTCAAAATCCCTTCAAGAACCATCAAGAGAATGGTGAATAAGTTTAAAAAAGAGGGAACAGTAGAGAGGCAAACTGGATCAGGAGGTCACAATAGGAAGAGGGATTATCATTTCAACTTAGAGCTAAAGGGATCAATTAGAAAAGATCCAACTCAATCCATAAGACATTTGGAATGTGAGTGAGTAGTTTCAGCCATGACAATCCAAAGAGCAGTAAAAAAAAACCTGAAAATGAAATCATATGTGAAAACTGTGAGGCACCTTGTTCCTCCAGGACAGAAGGTTAGAAGTTTATAGGATGAAGATCATCTTGAATAAGTTGGAAAATGATCCTGAATAATATATATATATATATATATATATATATATATATATATATATATATATATATATATGTGTGTGAACTTTATATCAATCCTCCATGAGCTTCTGGTCCTTAGCTATGATTAATTAAAAAAAAATAATGCTTCTTCTGTTAATCTTGATAAAGATAATGATATATATTTTTTATATATGCAGAACAATATTGGGGAAAAATTCCCAGCATCCCTCATTTGTGTACATGTGTAGTCACACCAACATAACAAATTTATTTTGGTAAAGTCCTAAAGGATGAAACATGCATCACAATAAAATTTTTCAACTTTGTCATACACATATATATATATATGTGTGTGTGTGTGTGTGTGTAATTAGATAGATATATCACTGATTTATAATCACTTCTATTTATGTGTTATAAATGCTTTAAGTATCTTTGAATTAGTCTACACTATGTTTTTATATAAACAAATACTTTTCTTAATTATAAACAAACAAGTCTGCAAGATTAAAATAAAAGAACATTATGAAAATATGAAAAGCATTGATGCACAGGTAGTTCATTAAATGTATTCAGAATAGGCAAAAAGAAAATTTAAATCTAATTTCTATGCATAAGAAAATGCACAGCATTAATGCATATTGCAGAATGATGACCAAAACTAACTGACATTCAAAATTTTGGCTAGATCATAAACTCAAATGTGCACACATGGAAACAACTACACTTACAGACATACATAAACATATGCAAATATATATATATATATATATATATATATATAAGTTGAAAAAATTTCACTTGAAGATGAAACAGGACTAAACACCTCAATTCAACTTAATTTTAATAATTACTTGGATGGTTTCGGCTCCCGTTTTTGAAACATGAGAACTCTTATGTAGCAAAGGAATCATATTTTTAAACAAAAAAAATATTATAATATAAGCTCTACTTCTGTATGGAGCACTGTCTTCTTAAAAATAAAAACAAAAATACTAAGGAACTCCGGATTATGCACCTAACGTGTTCTTTTCTATTTTCTGCATACCTGCGCACTTATATATATATATATATATAAAAGTGGACATTGAAGTCAATAACTAGAGTTGACAGTCTGTTTCATGCTAAATGCAATCGTCAGGCCATATATATATATATATATATATATAGTTTAAGCATATGAAATAAAGATATTAAGATCAGTGAGAAAAATATCTTTATATATCATCACTATTTGATGTTCATTACAAAAATTTCTGATGACACAAACGGATATTAAAATATTAACAAAATTGTTAATTAGTTGTCTTTGTTATTCAAACACTGATAACTTACAAACATTTATTTTAGAATTATCTCATTATCCTTATGATTGTTGTGTATATATGTGTGTGTTCATGTGTATATGACAAAATGATTTTTTTTTATATGAATGTGTTTGGCAGTCTTGACAAGTTATCACATGGTGATAACTAATTTTCATATTCAACTTTAAAAAGCTAATTTTTAAAAACAACTCTGATTTTATTCATGTTTTTATCTGTTATTTTTTTAATGTAATTTTTATAAAAAGGTAATCATTGATAGCATCTATATTTAAATTGCCTTGTTAAAGCCATCTTCTCCACTAAAAGTGGTTATGACTGATCTTTGAAACAGGTGTAAGCAATGCTGGGATTTTTTTATGAAGACACCAGATCATTGGCAAAATATGTCAAGGTAAATACTTTTGCTTTAAATAGTCTTATATATTTCCCATTCTTAATATATTTCTAAAATGTAACAAATCTAAAATTTTATTTCTGAAATATTTAGTTTTTTAAACATTTTTTCATAAAAAATAATCTCTTTGATTTATTTTGTTTGTTTTTTTTTTTTTAAACAGGCTTTATTCATCTTTATTGAGTTTATTTAAAAGAAAAAGCAAACATTTTATTTAAAAACAAATGCAATGATATTTGTCATAATAAAAAAGACTTGAAGAGAAAAAAATTATTTTCTATGGTTTACAAAATATTTGGTCTTTTTCTTTTTCTTAAAATTTAAGTTTGGTTTTATTTTGTCTTTCTTAAAATATTAAATAAATTAAAATAAATAATTAAAATAAAAATAAAAATACAAATATTGTTTAGCATCTTTTCATGGTTAAGATTCACTTTAGCAAACCAGTGTATTTTTGTTGAAAAATATATTTTTCCTGTGTAGTTTTATCTGCTTTGCATACATATAACCTTCATTTCTTAGGGAAATTTTTCATTTTTTTAAAAATAAAGATGAAGTATTAGAGTGGAAACAAGTGGCATGAAGGACATGTTCAGTTTTCAATGTACATATAATGCAAAACTAAAAACTGAGTTCATGTCTGTTTTTGTGAATGGATGTTTGATTTACAATATAATGCAAAAAAACTGAATCCCTATTTCGTATGTCTCTTTATCCAAGTATGGCTGCTAATTTTTCTTATTTATTCTGATGCATTTTCAAGGAAACATGACTTTCATTTCTTTAGGAAATAATTTTTAAAGCACTAAAACAAAATTTAAAGATAGCAAACATTTTTCTATTTGAATATTTGCTTAGTTCCCTACCAGCATACATTCTAAATTTTGTGAAGACTTCTATTTTGGTTTTTCTGACAGCATCAAACTGTTCTTCAAATATGATTTAAAAGCCACTCGCTTTTAAACAATGTACAATGCTTTTGCAGTTATTGGTCTTATTTCAATTTATATTTTCCATTTTTTTACTGTTTTAAATCTGTTCTTGTTTATAAAGTTTAGGGTGAAAATTTAATTGATATTTTTCTTTTATCTTTTTAAACTGTTGGTGTCAATCCTGCTAAGAATAACTGCAAAATACTTTCCCCTCCCCAATTTATAGGCAGAAGGACACAAATGCATGCTGGGATTTTTTCTTAGCTAATAAGATAGACTACTTGTTGGTTTCATTTGACTCAGTCCCAGTTTGTCTTGTCTTGAAGTTAGAATGCTATGTTCACATGTCTAAACTTGCTCTTGTGTGTTCACATCAATTCTTAGTTTGTGATCTTTTCGTCATATTACTGTTAACCTGCCTTGCTTATATTCTTTGCTTGCTTTATATTATTTTTTGCCCTGTTCTTTCCTTTTCTTTTTCTTGTAACTGCAAACTTTGTCAATTCTATTTATTGTACAGTTTTATCATTTATTTTACATTTAACCATGGCCACTTACTCTACATAAACAGCAGTAATTTTTTTTTTTAAATTGAAAATTTTGCCAAAGAAATGGTCATAGTCATTCAAAATACATCAAAATTTCCAGCCATATTTGCTGATAGACAAACAAAAAAAGAATCCAATTTAGAATTATTCACCTTTTAATTTCCATTGATCCACTTAAGAGCAACTTCAATGACTTCCATTTTAAAACTATTGTCATATCCAACATTATTTGTAAATTTAAATATCTTGTATATATCTTCACTTTTGTTATCATAAAATTCCAGATGATAATTTTTTCAGCCCTCTAAAGATGAGAAAAAGAAACCTATAACTTGAACAACTTTTGAAAAAGTAAGAAAAGCCAGAAAATAAAAGAATTTTAGCCAATCTAAAAAATTAACACAAAGAGACTTTTGATGTAAGCCAAACCAAACTTCACGCCAGTCGTCGGGATCCTTTGCTTAAGTGGATATAAACAGACAGTTGACGGGCAGAGAAGAGAAGGGACCACCAAAGAAACTAGCCAAGTGTGTTGTGTGAAGCAGTTATCTGCTTCAGTCATTTTCGTCACCTCTTCTGAGGGTCAAGATAACTCAGCAGATTGACGCTGCATATTTCCAAGATGACAACTACTACCAAGGTCTGACTTCTAAATTATCAACTATTGAGCAAAAAAGAACTTTCTCCTGTGGCCAAGATCTGACTTATAAATGAACTTTCACTACCATGAATCACAAAGAACTCCCTCTAATCAAAGTCAAATAAATAAATATATATTATTTGTTTATACCTTTCATTTTGTTTTCAAAGTTTCAGAAAAGTAATACTAAGTCTTTCTGGCACTTAACCACAAAGGTAACAAAGAACTTTGCTCAGAACTTTAAACTTCTACAGAGTATTGAAACTCATTTGAGTTTTTTTTCCAAAAATACAGTTTTGCTGAACCAATCTTAAGGTCTCCATATTTTTCAAAGTTATTGATATACTTTATTTAATATATGTTTTAATGTTATGACCTTTGGTCAGTTTTGCATACTAAATAAAAATAAACAAAATACAATTATGAATATTGTTTAGAATGTTTTTCAGCGACCAATGAAATTTCTTTTAAATGCTTTTGTTTTTTTATTCTTTTTATGAATTACAAAATGAAAGTAAATAAAGCAAAACTTTGATGCAAGAAGAGATTTTTAAATATGCAATTTATAGATTTTGTTTCTTATCCTAAAATAAATTACAAATGATCAATTCTTTAAAAGTTCTGAATCATTTCTCCTGTTTTCTAATTTATAAGAAAATAGAAAAAAATAAAAACAAACAAAAAATATAAATGTGCTAGTTAAAAAAATTATTAGAAAGAATATCTGGCTGAAGTGGTGGTGTTGGGGGGGGGTAATAAAAATGATAACACCTTTAAGTTTTTAGTTTATTTATAGATCTTTCTTTAGGGTTATGATAATTGCAAGTGAACAAATTAGGATTTTCCCTTAGAGTTTCAATGAAAGAATTTTAATGGAACATTTTTCCATTTATTCACTTAACTAGCATTTAATGACTTAAATTAATGTCATTAATTTTCCCTTAGAGTTTCAATAAAAGAATTTTAATGGAACATTTTTCCATTTATTCACTTAACTAGCATTTAATGACTTAAATTAATGTCATTAATTTTCCCTTAGAGTTTCAACATTTTTCCATTTAGTCACTTAACTAGCATTTAATGACTTAAATTAATGTCATTAATTTTCCCCTAGTGTTTCAATAAAAGAATTTTAATGGAACATTTTTTCCATTTATTCATCTAACAACTCAAACTAATGTCATTATTTTGGGATTGTCACTCATGAGACATGAAACAGTGGATTATAAATCTTAGCCCTGAATTAGCTTAGGTTCAAACAAAAACTAATAGCAAAAGGAAAAGAAGCAAAAGTATCAAACTGTATTTATTTAATGACACATGCCCTAACATCTTCTTACCTTCCATCAGCATGGCTGATGCTAAACTCCAGGAGATAGACTCATTATGATTCTATGATTATTAGATGAAGACATTTCAACTGTAAAATGATGGAAACTTGCTGCCAATCTAGTATTGTGCTTAAATTCATAAAGTCTAGGTGCCAAAGAGAAAAGCCCATGAAAACAATTACCATGTAAATATTTATAGAAAAGGCACAGTGAAGTTTTGTTACAGCAGTGGGAAAGTGACTGAAGTAAAGATACCAGGTCAGGACCAATAACATTGCAGATTTTTCTTTGTATTTTATCAAGAATCTCTAAATACATAGCAGAAGCACCAGACCAGATGTGGTAGCAATATTCAATGCATGGATGAATGGTAGACTTAAGTAAACTCCTATATATGTTTAAAATATTTAGATAAACTATTGCTATTCTAACTCAGGGCTAATATAAATGTTCATTAAGTTAGTTTGTGCACTTGTGATCCTTGTGCCACAGTAAATGTTATTTTTGTAGTCTTTTGTCTAAAGCAACATTAAAAATCTGTGCTAGTTTGCATCCATGTGCATGTATAGAGAGAAAGAAATATAAATATATGCCTATTTAGAATAAAAGATATTATCAAATTTGTTAAGAAAAGAGTTCAGTTATGTGCCATGCATGATACACACTTAGGCAATCATGTATCTTTCGATGCATGACTGATGAGGCAGATTTTTCCTGCAGTAATTTGTCATTTCTTTCTGCTGTAGACCAGTTGCCATCCAAGGTTATAAAACTCAATCTGTCCTGCTATTTACCTATAGCTAGGGTGAGAAGAAGAGGATTCATACCTTTCCCAAGAGTATTAGCACATAACTGAATATAATGAATTCGAATGGAATTCGAACTTAGCTCTTCAATTCCTTAATCTAAGCCGCTATGCATAAATTCACTCTAAAAGGAAGCATCCATCTGCAATACTTAATGACAGATTCATCAGCCAATTCCAATGCTGTCATTTGAATAAAAAGATATTGTAGTTGTCCCACTATTTTCTCAATCAACATTTGTGCATTTATCCTGGAAAAAACTTTTAAAAAAAAATAAAAAAATGTAGGGAATAATAAACTCAAGGCTTTCCCATGAGCATCAATATCCAACAATATT
>CAHIKZ030000990.1:402500-412500 GCA_903632075.3 Acanthosepion pharaonis | reverse complement strand
AATCAAAGCATAGTATTTGTTCTCCTTCATTTGAAATAAGAGAAGGTATCTGGTCCCAGAGATTCTAACCTTGTGACAGCATCTTCCTCATTGCACTAAGAAAAGTAAGGTCAGTGTAAATTTTGATGTCAACATGACAGTAGTCGCGGAGATAGGAAAAATTTTTTACCCATGTGCATATGTATGCCTAAAAGCACTTCACGTGCAAAGAAAAATACCTTGTGTTACACACTGCTTTAGTAGGGAGGTCAGGTAAACACCATGGCATTTTGGCTGGGATCAAAGCATAGTATCTGTTCTCTCCTCATTTGAGATGGGAGAAGGAACCTGGTTGCAGAGATTCCAATCCACCAACAGCTCCTTCTTCCACCTGCTTCTCTTAGAGCAACACACGAAGAGAGGTGAGATGTTGGTGTAATAACAATGCTAGCATGACTGTGTTCATGGGGATTGGGTAATTTTTGTCCTTGGTCCATATGCATGTATATAAGCAACCAACAGAAAAAAGACGATGTCACATCCTGCCTTGGTTGCAGGGGGTGTCAAGCATCAGCACTAAATCATTTCTGTTTGCTATGTAAGAAGCAAGTCAGAATGACAATAAATATAGATCATTATTGATCAAAGAATATTATAGTTGATTAGTAATGAACATGGAAATTCTACTAAAGTCTTTTAAAAAAATCTGGTGACCTCTCTACTGATTGTCCACAGACAAAAACAGTATGGTCTTCTTAAGCATTGTAATATTGTGTTAATTATGACTATTTGCTATGCTTATAAGTAAACAAGTTAGGCAAAACATAATTTTCAAGCCCAAAACAACTTCAATTTTTTTATCACATATTTACTTTTCTTGAAATATAAAGTGTTTTTATGCACCAACACCTCTGAAATTTCAGGCCTGACTGACACACACACACACACACACACACACACACACATAAATAGCTTATATCACTGGGACAGACCTAACAAACTAGAATATATGGCAAATGTAAGAATACTTCAGATAATTACTAAAAGATATTGCTATACCGTGTTGAAATATTAAGAATAACAAAGTTTACCATAAATTCCAAGCCCCGATCTCAGATAGTTTTCAATTTTTTACTATAGGTTTAGTTTCCTTGTATAATAAAATGTTTTCATAATGCAATACCCCATATGCTTCAGAGCTGTCACAAAACAACAAATACTTATGGTTTATATGACCTAGACAGATCCCACAAACAGGTATGGTAGACTTAATTAAAGGTAATATGGTTTGGTTTAAATATTGTGTATATTAAGTTTTGGCAAGCAGCATGACAATATAAAGTCTAAAAGTTTTTGTGCGCACACCAGGGGTAAAACTTTAGAATAAATTGCTGTAATATTTAGATGCTAACTAATGCCAGGAATAGTATCACAAAATTGGGAGACTAATTAAGGTGGTGTCAAGTTAGAAAGATTCCTCATTGTATATTCTTTATCTGATCCTCTGTTAAAATGAATATTTTTAAATCTATTATCCCATGATAAACAATATTTTATTTTGATTTTAGGTACATATGTTTTGTTCATTATTTGTACTTATTTTCTGAAATGAGACCTATTAATTTTTAACACATATAACACTCATATACAAGTTTTAGAAGCTAATGTTTCAGGGGAAAAGAAAGAAGATTAAGTTTTATTATTCATTTTGAACATTAATAGCAGTAAGGGTTTTAGACAAATGATACAGTTTGGATCAATAGCATTGTCATTGATTTTGACTAAGAAGACAAATTTAGTCTTTGGCATAGTTTGTTTTCAGCAAAAAGTGAAGAGACTAAAGATCTCCAATTCCTCCTTATTATGTCATTGACACATGTATCAAACACAATATATATGGTAATAATTTCAATGGATAGTTTTCAATTGAAAATTATTCTAATTTAAATGCATTTATCTTGTTTTTTTTTGCCTAGTTATTGACAATTCAGTTTTAATTAAATATTTACCTTTCCTCACCAGGTGAATAATAAAAAATAAAAATAATCTGCCAGCTCTTGACACTTATCCTAAGAGTGTGACTTCAGGATTTAATTATAGCATAAATTATTCAATAAAAATAGAGAATCATTGATGTGTATTGACTTGCTTGTTTATGAGATTTTATGTTACTTGTTAAGTGGACAGCATCACAAGTGTTGAAGATTTTTCAGAGTAACTGACACTTAACAAAATGTTAAGAAATAGGCTTTTAAAATTTTTTTCTTAAATCCCTTAAGTAAAAGCATTATTTAAAATTTATTAGCTTTCATTTCTAAATTTAGGTTTTCTTAAAAATCTATTAAAATGTAACATGCATATATATTTAATTATATTCATAGCATTTAGCATATATCTAGGTGCTTTTACATAGGAGCATATAAATCTGAATCCTAATGATTTTTTATTTTTCAAAATGCTCTCCTTCATTGTCAATGCACTTTAGTCAGTGGTGAATATTGACTGCACAAAGCAAATATGGGGAAAAATTTAGATCAAAATTCAGGTAACATGTTAAACTATGGACTAAATGATTTGGCTTGCAGGCCAAATTACCATATATACTCATATATCGTGATTTTTTAAGACCTAATTTTGAAGCTAATTTTAAGGGGGTCATATCATATATGAGATATAAAATTAGCATATGTACTGCTGGCCCTGGCTATGCCGTTGACCAAACTATATATCTATTGACTGAAGTTAAAAAGTACAGCTGTATTTAAAATAAACCTGATTTTGCTAAAACTGATGTTTTACTTAATTATATCCAATAATAATGCATGTAATATTCACATATTAGTATTGTATTATAAAATACATAGCGAATATGCATTTTTCCATTGTTTATGTTTATAAGATGTTTAGCTGTTTGTTGATTAGTTGTTTATGGCTGTATGTGTTTACGCCATGAGTATAGCATTACTAATGATACTATTATCATTCTCTTTTACTTTTATAGCTTATTTAACTAGGGATAAAGAGATAGAGGAAAAGAGGTTAGTCTATTGTAATTTGTTCTCTCAAAAAGGAACTCACATGATACACGAGGTACATGATAAAGTCATTTTTTATAAGTAAAAATTTAAGGATCACACGATATGCAAGATCACACGTTACATAGTATAATTGATTCCTAATCATAGTTATGCTTAACATTTACTGAAACCTCTTGACAAGTGAACCAAACAATTACAAAAAATAATTTGTCTATGAAACTCTGAAGTTGGAATGCTGAATATAACATTAATCATCTAAGTTACAAATTATATATTTTTAACTTTATATATATTATTTAAAATTTGCTATATGTACGGAGGAAAGAATGGTCAATAACAGAGACAGAGCACAGGTAGGAAGTACTAAATTTGGCAACAAGGTTCCATCATTTCACTGCTGAAATAGTGAGATGTAATCATAAGTTCTATGCTAACAGTTTCTTCTTTCACAATTCTTGCTTGTGAAACTCTTTTCTGGTTTCTTGCTTTCCAGTTAACTGTGATCTTCAAAATTTAAATGCAAGAAAAACTGAATAAAAAGCTTAATCACAGTCTCTTGTCATTCATTGATTATATATATATATATATATATATATACATATATATATACACACAAAACCATCATTTAACCTGACATGCTATGAGCATTCAGCCACAGAGGGTGTATGTGTGTATATATATATATATATATAAAAAGTGTACACTGAGGTCAACACAAAGTAGCTATTTCATACTTGAACACAATCTTCAGGCCATATATATATATATATATATATATATGAATAAGGTATATTTAAGCAGTATGTATTCATCTAAACAAGTTTGATTAAAAAGAAATGACAAGGTATGTCTGTTTAATTTTTTACTGTATTTTTCCAATTTTGAAATAAGGTGTTGAGTATTGCACTTAAAATTGTAGATAAACTTGTCAAAGTTTATAGACAAAGAGGTTCTAACTACCATACAGACACCACATTGGTTCTTAAAAATGACTGCATTGGTCAAAAGTACTTGACCAAAATATTAACTTTGGACTGTTTATCTCCAACCCCTTATTTGAAAATTGTAAAAAAGACAATAAATATGAAACAAACATTGTCAGTTTTTTGGTTTTTTTAATCAAATATATATATATATATATATATATATATGAAAATGAAATAAATCCTAAAGAGCCAGGAACAACCTACCTAGGTTTCACCTAAACAGATCTTCAGGGCCAGCTTAGCCTGAAGATCTGTTTAGGTGAAACCTAAGAAGGTTGATCCTGGCTCTTTAGGATTTATTTTATTTATCCCTGCTCAACTTAGTATTGAACACTCTACATTTTAGCTTTATTACTCACTTGGATTTTTTCTTTGGACTAAAAAATTAAGGTACTGGACAATTTATTTTGCCTTGGGTACCAATTTGTTTTGATAGACTTACAAGGTGTGCTATCCAAGGTTTTTTCCAACCAAGTATTATTATTAATATATATGTACAAAAAATACCAGTGGCCTAAATTTAAATTTAAAAACTGCAGGATATATGACTATAGGCAAAACTAAAAATAGAATTTTTTTTTTAAATATTTCAGCATTTATTCACATCATATCCAGAATATATTAATCATGTTTTATATAGCTGCAAGTTATCTCTTCTGACCTTTCATGTATCCATCTATAAACAATATATATATATATATATATGGTGCGATGGGTAAATTGTCACCATTTTATATTTTTCATTTTGCGCATGTAGATTTGTTTTCGATTTTGTTGACTGCATAGTATAGTAAGGCCAGTTAGGAACCATCTGTGAGAAAAACAGCACCATGACACAATTCACTTTGTTAGAAATTTGGAAACTGCATGCTGAACTGCTGAGCATTCATACAAGAAACTCTAATACAAAACATTTCCGTGTTTGGATTTCAATCTAAGGACAGTGTAGAGGATTCGGAAAGATTTGGATGAGTCTAATAGTGATTACAATGGTATGGCAGATTAGAAAACTAACTCTGATCATTCTGGTAAGAAAAGAACTCCCAAATTTGTTGGTGAGGACCTCAGACTCAACATGGAGGCCTACATCAAGTGCTTTGAGAAGGTTATGCTACCCTAGTTCAAGAGGGTGGCTTCTGGAAGACACTGTCTGGCAACAGGACTCTGCACCATGCCACACTAGCAGGAGAACCCAGTCATGTCTGTCAGACAATTTCTGCAACCATATTACCACTTACATCTGGCCACCCAGACTACAACCCCCTTGATTATTTTGTGTAGGGCACAGTTGAGTGAGAGAGCAATAAAACTTCTTGTAAAACCAAAGATGAACTGAAGTCAAGGATTATGGCAACATTCACCAACTTAAACAAGTAAACTGTTCAGAAGAGTTGCAGGAGATTCTGTAGTCCGTGGCAGAAGCCAATAGCAATTTTATTGAATAAATCTACTCTTTATTATTTGAAGATATTTTTGCGTAATTTTGATAAATATAACTGTTAAAATGAGATGTCAGTGTTATTTTCATTTTTGCAAAATTTAGACAATTTATTTATCCTACCCCATAGATTCATAAAAGAAATATTCTGAATAAAAGAAGTCAAGAAATTATCAAGAAAGTTAATTTATTAACAAACCACTTTATTGAATAGTTCATGCCTTCAGTTACAACACTGTTTTTTTTTTCTTTTTTCTTAAAAGTGAAATAAATTGAAACAGAGCACAGGAGGGAGACCAGTGAATATGGTAGAAAAGATGGTAACTCATAAAACTGACCTTGTAATTATTTCTTGGAATGAAATGCTTAACTCTCTTCCTTTTTTTTCAAGGGAAAATTTATACAACAAAATTGATTAATAAAAACAAACTATTTTGCCACTCAACAATCAACAATTATATATATATATATATATATATATATATATATATACAGGTTTCATTAAAGATGATAAGTCACTGTGATTAAGCTTTTTATTGTATTTTTTTCTTGCATTCATACAAGATGTCATTTGTATGAATGCAAGAAAAAAAATCACATTCTCTTGTCAGTCATCTACAATAAAACCTGTATAAAATATGTATTGGTGCCAAAATACACATACATATATATATATATATATATATATATATATATATATATGCATATACATAATGTGTATTTGGTAAGCAATATATATTATTATATAAAATAACATTTAAAGTGTGTGTGTGTGTGTGTGTGTGTGTGTGTGTCCAGGTTTCACACTTTCGCAATCTTCAGACAAACAGATAATAAATACCAGCACTTGAAAATTGCATTGACATGAAACTCAGAGTTGTGCAATCAATGTAAAGTATTATATATATATATATATATATATATATATATATAATGTGATATGCAGACATACACAAATAGAAAGTAAATATCTATCTACCTATGCATATTCACACAAAGAAATGCATATTTTTATGCTTATTTAATAAGGATATCATTATCTGTAGTTACACATGCAAACATACACTTAATATAGGTAGATGTGTGTGTGTTTGTGTGACTGGCTAAGATTTGTGAACCCACAAATGTGGATATGTCCATGGTGTAATGTTTAGCAATAAGTCTAACAAATAATTTATTACTACATACTTAGTTAAGATTTCAGTAGATGTGCTCTGCACTTGAGGACATGCTAAACTTAGGAAATTTATCCTCATGCAATAATTGCTTCATATTCAAGGGAATGCAAATCAAATACAGCTCAAATAAAAATGCAAGTCTGATAGCAAAAACAAGAATTTTAAAGAAATTTGACATTTTTTCTCATTGTGTGTATTTACACTGAATATTGCAATATGTCAGTACCAGTTTCATGTATAATCTGCATATTTAAATAGTAAATCTATGCTATATGTTGGTATAACAAGTTCACGTTAAAACTACTCTAGAATAAACACCTATGTTGAAAGAGTGAATTTATTTTAAAAACATATCCCCGCCTTAGAATGAAGCCTACAAAAGTGGTTGCTGTGCTGTGGGTAAATTATCACTTGCAGGTTATATAGAATTATCAAAGAGTGAAGATGAGATAGAAGCGTGTTAAGATGCATGATTGTAATGAAGAGATGTGTTGTTATCGAATGGGTAGGTGAGGGTGGAATGGAGTGGTTAAGCAATAGCTAGTGAGGTGGGAGAAGGGAAAAAGGAAGTGGGGGAGGTTTAGGAGTAAAGAATTACGTTGGAGGATGAGGAGACGAGAAGAGGAGGCAAACTTTGAGAATGATGACGTCATAACACCAGAAATACAGCAACAACGTAATGGAGCGTTCACTCTTGTATTTTTTACACTTTTTATACAAACGTATGTGCATATGACAACGCTCACGCACGCACGTACACATAAGATAAAATTTGTGGGTGGTCTGATATTTATTTTATTTATTTATTCAACCCCTAGGTCGGGTACTTGATTTTTTTTTTTTTTTTTACTTGGTTGATTTAATTTAAATTACTTTAAGTAACGATAGTAATTAGGTAAATAAATTAATAATAAAAAAAATATTTACTGTTTAACTTTTAAAGCCAACGAGTAAAAAACTGACATTATATATATATATATATATATATATATATATATATATATATATATATATGAAAAGTGAAAACGAACGTGGAGCTGAAGACGATGATGGATCAGGATACACAACAACACACTGACTAGCCATGACTATCTTTTTAAGTGACATTTTTCACTAAGAGAATTTTTAAAAAAATCAAAATTCATAATAAATACTCATAAAAAGATGAGATTTTACTTCCGTATATATTTGTCGGTTGAAAGACGAAGAGGTAAGAAGCAGAAGAAAAAGCGGTAGTTTGGTAAAATATTGCGGTCTGATAAAGCAGCAGGCTTTGCTTTGCGTGTTGGCTTCTCTTGCTTGCGAAGAAGCTCAGTGGCGGCAACTAGAAGGAGAGAACAAGAAAGGCGGGAAGGTTGCGCAAGTGGATTGCGGTAAGAGTCGGAGATTTTAAAAGCAGCCTATCTTTTCTTCTCTTTCTCCTCATCTAAGTATTTCCTCATTCTCTTATCATCCCACCATTTTCAATATCTCTATGTCCCTCACTTTTAGTGAGACTAAAGAAAGAGGGAGTTTTAGTTCCAATCTGAAAGTAGTAGAGAAGAAGAAAAAACTAAGTACTATAGAAATAAATTCTGGAAAGGCCTTTTTTCTGCGACTCTGAGAGATCGAGTACTACCAAAGGAATTAATTAAGGTGATCTTATCAAATGAAGCGTGATAGAAACACTTACAAACCAAACCAAAGCAAACCGTAAAAGGGGGTAAAATAACAGACATTTATTTTCTTATTTAAAATAAAAATAAAAGCAAAATGAAAAAATACGTTTTCGTTTGCAAAAAAATATTTATAATTTTTTAATTATTTTCATTTTAAAATTGAAAATGGAAGGTGGAGTGAGATGGAAATCAAACACACAACAAAAAACTAAAAAAACAAAAACTTATCAATTCATCAAGCGAAGCTTACATACGCCTTCCTTAATAGTACACGACTAAAAAAACAAATGAAATTAAAAAAAAGGTCAAGGTTCGATTTCTACCATATTGCAGAAAAAAAAAACCTTTACAAAAGTCACATTCTTTCAGAAATTACCGAGAAACAAGAAAACTTGGAAAAGAGAGGAAGGATTTCACTTCAGTAAGTGACACTGACTGACTAAATCACTTAACCAAAAATTACATTTTTTTTTTTTTTTGCATCAGGCTTTGATTTCAACTGCCAGTTTCGATTAAATTTAAAAATGAACAAAATCTAATTTTTTTAAATTACTTAAACATTCCATAAGCAACACATAAAAAAAGGAAAGATACTGTAGCAAGAGAATAAAACTTCAAATTTCGAAATGGTCGATGCCAAAAAAGAGAGGCTGTTTGTGTTCAGATTGGTGACACGTACCTAACATGCACGCCAAGGTAAAAATTCTTGATACTCTCCTCCAAGACTTATTCCATTTTTTTTTGTCACACAAAAATGGAATAAGACAACATTCTATAAACTAAAAAGAATGTATTGTAGAAGATATTATCATTGCTCATTTTGATATCTATAAAAAAAAAAATGTAAGAAGTGTTTTTAAGGCTGTACGTGAACTTAAGGGTCGCAGTGCTGATGCACCTGACTTGCTGAGGTTAATCTTCTCATTTTTCATTGCAAGATTACCGAAAAAAGAACCGATAATTGTTAATTATAGTCGAAATATAACTAAATGTCGACATTAATTATTTATAATTAATGTAATGTCATTTCTGGTTTAGTTCTAATTTAAAAAAAAAATTCTTACTAAAAGCTCGTAGGATTTTCAAAGTTGTAAATAATACCAATACAGTTAATTAATTATTTAGACACTGATAAATTTTAAGGAAATAGCTTTGAAGACTGATCGTGTGAGGATAGCCATTATTTTCCGTTTTCGCATCAGCTCTACTTAGCGTGACGGTGACGTGGTCACATGCTTAGAGCTTCCTCTTACATACCGTCAGTCTCTCTCTTTAGGTGTTAAGTAAAATTAGAATATTTCCAATTCTGTTATTTTGAGGACCTAGAGATCGAAACTGTCATTTTACCTCCTGCTTTTTTTTATTATTTTTTTTAAAATTTTGACAAGGCGAAAATTTTCGTGTGTCTAAGAATTCGTCTTCAATGACCTCAAAGAAATTGCTGACAAAAACATGAAAATCGGATAGAAAAGCAGAATGGAATTGAAAAGAAACTGGCCATAGTGGCAAGAGGGAGGGGAACAAATGCATGGCCTGAAAATAGAATAAACAATAAATAAAAATAAAATAAAAAAATGCAAAGCTTGTTTATTTTAGAGACCTGATGACCGAATTGAAAATTGTGGAGACCCACGTTCGCCAACGTCCTGAAGGGACGGCACAGAGAAGCTGGCCGAATGTGAAGATCAGTTCCATCCGTGGGTACTGAGATCAAGTGACAGCA
>CAHIKZ030000990.1:367500-395000 GCA_903632075.3 Acanthosepion pharaonis | reverse complement strand
TAGCAGCAAGTGAGATGTCAGTCAAACTAACGAATAATAGCGACAATATCATTATTATTGTCTCATGGTGCTTGGTACTTGCTTGCTGCTGCTGCTACTAGCAGTGCAGGCAGTGACATCACGGTGAGCAAAGAGGAAAAGAAAGAGATGATGAAACATCAAATGAGAGGGGAAAGTAGTAATAAAATAATAAAAATGATGAAGAGAAAGAGGATGATTTGAGAAAAAGGGAGAAGAAAAAAGAAGGAGAAAAAGAATAATGGAGAGGAAAGGAAATGATGACAGAAAAAGATGCAAATGAGAGCAAGGGAAAACAATGTTGATAGGAGGAGAGGAAGAAAGAGAATTAAGTAAAAAGGAAGCATCACACAAAAAAAAAAAGGACTCAAAATTTACTTGAATGAAAAATAAAAAAGGAAGAAAATTCTGAAGATGAAGACGAAAAGAACAAATCGTGATTTATAGAACAGGAAAGAGAAAATGAAATTCAATTAGAAGAGAAAACAGAATGAATAAGAATAATGGAAAAGAAAAATGAAATATGAAACAGAAAGAAGATAGAAATACAAAAGCAGAAGTCCACTTCTCGTTTAGAATAATGTTTATTTTTGTCAGCAATAAAAATTGTTATTTTGATTTGCAGCTCCAATAATAATATGTCGCAGTTCGGATGTGAGCCGTCGCTGGTTGCATAGAAATATTTAATAATGTTGCTATTCTAAAACACAGTTGCAGCAAACAATCCTCCAAAACTGAGTTCTTATCATTCTTTCCATTTTCCTTTCTTCTTCTAAACTTCAAATGTAAGCTTCCGCTCTGCAGTGTTTCCACTCTTTCTTTGAGATTCAAATCCATTTGTTTTTTCAATATAACCATCAAATGATAGCAACAACAAAACAAAGAACAAAAATAACAGATTAAAACTTTTTTTTTTTTTTTGGTTATGGAAGATGAAATCAAACAAAATTGAAAATAAAACCAAGGATATATAGAATCAACAAAGAATTGCTTTAATATGCATGCAAAAGATCATTTGGAATCATCATTGGAGTTTGTAGAATTGAAGAATTAAGTTGATCTTTCAGTCGTCACTTCAGGAATCTACTGCAACACATTGAAATATAATTTATTGTGGAAGATAATACGATTTTCTATTTTAAAGTATTATTAGTAATATTCGATTGATACTTAATCTGTTATTTGTCATATGTTGATATTGAAAACAAACAATATGACAGTAAATAAATGTGTGTGTATATATATATATATATATATACACACACACACAATCTTATTCATATGAGTAGGTATTGAAAAGTTCTTGGACCAAATCATTTTCCAAAATTTAAATAAATGACCAAACATAATTGTTTTTGAATTTCTTCTGGGTTGGGCCCAGAATTTTTCAGCAACCACTCACACACACACATATATATATATATATATATATATATATATATATATATATATATATATATATATATATATATACAGGAAATATATGAAGATTTGAATTAAACTTTCTTATATAAGGATATTGATCATATGCAACAAATTTCATTGAAAGAAAAGGGAAGAAAGCAAAAAGTGACAGAAAGAAACAGAATGAAAGAAAAATAAGAAATGAAAAGAACCAAACAAACAAAACAAAGAAAAAAAAGAAAAGAATTAAATATATCAGTGATTATGAAAACTATCCATAAATATAAATAATTAAAAACTCTGTACAGGTGCGTAGGAAGACATTAGATAGATAAGAATTGAACAAAGTGGAAATTTTAAAATTAGATATTGGCATTTGATAGAAATGGAGGCAGATATGAACAGATGATGCATTTTTAAATTTGTGCAGAGGTTCATTTTTCAGTGTAGAACCACAACAGATAATCATTTGCATGGGAATCTATCTAATTAAAGCTTTGACACAGACTTAAGACTAAACTGAATACAGCCATTGCAATATTCACGACATTCTGACAAGTTAAAAACAATAAGTGGAGAATATAGAGATGAATAATTATTTTTACTACTTAAAATGCATATGAAGATGTGCTTTGGTTTTAAATATGATAAGGTTTTAACTGATGTACAATGCAGTTTGTTCTTGCAGATAAACAATATTAAGCCATGCTAATGAAACCATTTTAGTTGATTTAATGGCTAAGGATAATTCAGTAATATTGGTTGAAATTATGTGTACATAGAAGTCTTTTTTTAATCTTTCAATTCATTCCTGTGAGTAATGGTATCTGTCATTGTTTTAAAACAGATTCATCATTTATAGCAGCATCTACTTAAATTTTAATTATTCTGTCGACCTCAATATGACAATAGATGAATAATTTGGTAGATTCATTAATATCAATATATGCCAATCAGTTTCAAATCTATCTAGTGAGATCTCATTTTTCTTGAGAAAGTATCATTTCCTCACAGATGAAGAGTAAACTTGAGGCAACAGAAATATGGTTCTGCAAAAGGATGCTGAATATCCATGAACAGAGTGCATAAATGAAGACATCTTAAAGAAAATGGAGCCAAAAAAGAAACATACTTAGAATCAGAAAGAGACACATGAAATTTCTTTGACACATAAGAAGGCCTTAGAGAATTTGACATTCACAGGGCAGGAAGGAAAGGGGAAATGACACCTACCTGATAAGCTTGTGTGAATGAATGACAGAATAGCAGGTTTGGCAAAGGGACAAGTATTTCTAATTGCTACAAGGGATAGGAGATTGTAGGGAGCCATGATTGCTCAAGTCCTAAAGGGGCACGTTACATGGAAGAAGCTGTATGGTCTTGATTCACTGTTTAACTTGTTCATCACTCAATCTGTAGATATTATAATATCTATCTACTGATTAAGTTTATTTCTTTCATTTTTGTCTGTCTATTTCTTTTTTCAAATAAGATTTAGAATTTTGTTGCATGGTCTTTTACTCGACTTTCCTATTCACTAATAACTAACTACTAATAACTTTTATAACTATCAAATGATTTAGTCAGTTTTACAAGTATAATAATACATATACAGGATGCCTATAAAGTCTGTGTGCAATTTAAAATACTTGTAGTTTTGTAACTATACACGATAGAAACAATTTATTAAAAAATGAGAAAGCATGACATATCCAGTTTTATCTTGTCTACTGAAAATTTATTTATTATTTGTTTTACCTATTATTTTTTTAAAAATTTCTTGAAACTTCAAAATGACATTTTTTTGCAGAATTGTTGTTTGACTCTATTGAATTTCTTTTTCTGTGGACATGTGAAAAGTAATGTTTATTCAACTAAACCTTGATCTTTAGAGTAATTGCAAGCTAGAATTATTGATGTGAATGAAGGTATTACTGAAAATCAGCTGTAAAATGTATTCTGAGAACTACAAAAATTGTATTACACTTTGTATACATAATGATGGTACTGTCATTATTATGGTAGACATGTTGAAAATTAACAATCACAATAATAAATTTAAATACCTCTTCTTTCTTATCCTTTTTACAGATTTTTTTCTATCATGCATAGTTAAAAGGCTACAAGAATTTTAAATTACACACGGACATCCTGTATACTTAAAAAATTTATTGGTGCCATTTTTATTTATGTGAAATGTTATTTTTTGATATCAGTGTTGAAAAGTTACATCTATTTTAATATGTTCAAATAATTCATCTTTAATTTTTTAATAATTCACATCATCTTCTATGTGACGTGTCTCCTCAAGATGTGGGTGATCATAGCTCTCCACAACTTCTTGTCCTTTGTAGCTTTTGGTAAAGTTTGTCCTTTTGCTGATCCCTATCCTGCCAACCATTTACACAAGCTTATGTAGGTGATGCACTGCTTTCCTGTCACACTTGCCTCCAATATGTCTTGTGAGTGTTAAATTTTCTAAGTCCTCTTTCCTTATTATGTATCCTCGAAATTTTAATTGTCTCTGAGTATAAATGTACTTTTTTGTTTCCATTTTCTCTAAAACTGTTGTTGCTCATGTGTTCAGTCCATGTTATTCACAGCATCATTCTGTAGAAACATTTCTGCTGCATGGTCTTTTCTCCATCTGTGATAAAATGGTTCAGTATTCTTTACAATATAGGAAAACCAATATTACATAACAGTTCAGTACTCTTTTCTTTGTTCCTAATGAGATTTTCCTGTTTTTTTAATACTTAACTTTTGAAAGTATCTTTTTCTATCCCAATGCACCTTTGGATTTCAATGTTGCATAAAAATTTAAATATTTAAGAAGTGTTTTAACAGAGGACAGAATTCACATGACAGACAAAAAAAAAAAACAAAGGTTCTCATCATAATAATAATTCTAATCATTTTTAAATGCCTGTACACTATGAGATTTATTTTTTGGTGACCTTGAATGTACCTACAAGGTAAAATGGAAAGTAATCTTTTTTTTCAGTTCTTTATATAAATTGACAAAGACATTTCATTAGAAACTATCAATAACTGTCTCATTGTCACCTAGTTAAAAAATAAATTGAAACTATGTAAATTGCTTAATATCTAGTGTCATGCTATACTCAAAATTGCTTCATGTAATTCATATTTTCTAAATTAACTCCACTGACCCCCTCCACTGACCCACTGTAACATGATGATTTTTAGTGATGAATAAATCAAGATGTCTTGTTTCTCATATTATAGTACCATATCATTAAAATAAAACAATAAGAGGGAAAAACTACTTTAATAATTAATTTATTTCTTTTGCACAGCCTTAGTCTTTTCAAAAGGTGACATTTTCTCAGCAAGTGTGTTTAACCTTTATCATGCCGCATGTGACTTCATTTGTTGTACAAAAAGTTTGTCCTGCCGCTGAAGGTGACTCTGATCTTTGAATTTGAATTTTGTAGATGTGCTGTCATATCCTGCTATGGCAACAGAAAACACATTTGATTGAAATTAACAATAAGGATACTGTAATTGAGAGGCCTTGAAAAAGAATACAAAAAGGGAAGCAATATTAATAATGCAAAGGGCTAAATGCTAACCAGTCTAAAGAAATAACAAATGAAGAGGTTTTTTTTAATTATTTCACCCCAAGCATATTTTCACCCCAAAACTACTATCACACAAGAGGTTGCTGAGAGTAAAAGAAAATTAGAAAACTTTACTGAAGAGAAAAGAACAGGTTTCAGGAAGACAGAATATAGTGATTGGCCTTACATTTGAATTTTCCAAGATTTTAGGTGGCAGGGGAGCAAGAAACTGGAAGAGAGTTCCACAGGCAAGAAGTGCAAGAAAAACTATTAGAATAGAACTTATTGTTGCATTTAGCTAGTTCAACAATAAGAACAAAAGTAACAAGGAGAAAGGTGATATTTATGCTGTAATAAATACAAAAATGTGGCACAAGGCCAAAAAGGAAATTAAACTTAGTTAGACAAAATCACTGACCCAAACATACCACAATATTCCTTACCCCAAACAACGCATTCTTACTTACCTCAGAAACTTCATAAATCCTAACTAATTTCCATATGTACAATTCTTGTGTGTGTGTGTGTGTGTGTGTGTGTGTGTGTGTGAGAGAGAGAAAGAGAGATAAAACAACAATTTAAAAATCTAAACCCCCATGTTTAAAGTATATAATAATCTATTTACAAGAAACTAAATAACAGAGGAGAGCTCATTAGAACAATTGCTATGAAAATATTCATAGAATAGTCATAGGGAAGCCACATCATACCAGTGAGAAAGTGACTGAAGTCAAGATGCCAGGTTAGGACCAATTATATTACAGATCCACCTTTTCTAAAAAAAAAAAAAAATCAAGAGATATAGCAGGAGCATCAGACCAGATACAGCAGCAATATTCAATACATGAATGAATGGTAGATTTTTTTACTGCTTAAGATGGATTCTGAGAAGGAAAAATGGTAAACCAGTTTTCCTAGCATCAAACCTAGCAATTGATTCAATATAGTTGCTCCACTTCATGTCAGTGGAAAATGTGAGACTGAGAAAGTGAAATGAGTTGCTCACCTGGAGGTTAGCATCAGCTATCTTTACTTTTTATTTTCTCTTGAATGGGGTACATTCATGTGTGTGACTTTAAGTCTTGAATCAAAATGGAAATTCAAAAACCTTTTTAATTGTTCAGTCATTCCCTGCCACTTTACTAAAGAAATCTTAAGATCCTTTGAAATTTATGCTTTCAAACTGAAACTTTTAAACAAAATTAAAAAAAAAAAAAATGGAAATTATAAAAACAGGGTAAACAGAACGTTTCTTAAATCATAATCAAGTTTAAATGCCTTGAAAATAATCATGATCTTTTATAAGACAATTTTATTTTGTTATATTCACCTTCAAAATAGCATATAAACTTTACAGTAATTGAATGACAGTCAAATAAAAATCATAAAGATGCTTCTAAAACTAAGTAGAAAATATCAAATGCTTCCATTTCAGCTTCAAGGGAATATTATGTGAATTAATGGAATAGTTATTTGGAGTTACACCATTTCAGAACTCCTTCAGAACAATGTGTTAAAATAATGGTAAAAAAATAGAATGAAAATCCTGTTACTAGTGATATAAACAGATCATGAAATTTTCAAATTTGGTAATAAGTAAACCAATTCAGAACACTAACAATATACTTTAAATAGTACAAAAACAAAATTCTGATAATGTTGAGTAAAGAGTCAAAATTATAATAATCTAAGTGAAGAGTCAAAATTATAATAATCTAAGTGAAGAGTCAAAGAATAATGTAAATGGCATAAATCTTTGACTGGGTAAAGCAGCAGACAATCTTGTTTAACCCATATACTCTTGGTGTCATTTTAAATTGACACTTCATTTTTTCTATATATTTTGACTATTGTGTTTAAAATTTCTGTTTTCTTGATTTCAAATGAAAATTTGTAAATTTTCTATTATATTTCAGTATATCTTTAATTTTCCAAAATTATAGTTTATAGTTTAGATATACATAAAAACAATGCTATTTTAAACTGACACTAGGATATAGGTTAAAGATAATATTTATATGAGTTGATCAGAAGCCTTAGAAACTAACATTTCCAAATAATTTACTACTAATTATATCACAGATAATACAAACTGAAATAACAAAGAGAGGAAGTATATTCATTAGACCACAGCTAACGAAGGAAGGGTCAGAGACTAATAGTTAATAGTGTAGAAAATGTTATCTGACTCCAGATGAGTTTGTGTCCACTCAGCACCTTGGGGAAAAGCAGGAGTTCATTCCTTCACCACCACCAGTCATTGATTAAATAGTGGAGCAGACTGGCCTCTCTAGCATTGATTGGTAGCCAGTTTAGAAGAAAGATAATACTAAATAGAGAAAGCATGAAGAAAGCAATAGGAAAACACACTACTATCTTTCCAAAAGTGATCATTTCAATGCACAATTTACAGACATTAAAAAAAAAGAAAATGTGGAGAACTGTGCTTTCTTACTACCTGAAGGAATGTATCACTTAAAGAAGAGGGTTGCGAACAAACTAGCATTAAATAATACAGTTAAGAATATTCAAATATTACCATGAAACACTTACAAGATAGTGCCAAATGACTTTTAATGAATATTTAAACCAACACCAAAAAGAATGTTTATTGTAAAATGCCTTACACAAAATATTTAAACTTTAATCTATAAATTACTAACATCTTTTTCCAGAGTTTATATTCTTTGTAACACTTTTTAGTGTTTGCTCGACACAAGGAAAGTTTAAAATCAATCCATGTATAAACATAATCTTCAAAAACAAAACGCTAATTTAAAAGAACTTATTTTTGTTTTCGGCTTCATAGCTATTTGTTAATGGTTAAAAAAAAGCGAATAAAAATCTATTGACTAATTTTTAAAAAGATAAAAATATTTTTGAATATTATGTGTAAAATATTTTACAACTTTTTTCCTTTTTTCCAACACCTCCCAAAATATTTTTTTTTCTTTAATTTCTTTTTTGAAGTGGGATAGAGAAAGAATTATGGAACTGATTAGTATAATAGAAAGTTATATAAAGTAACCTCTTAGTATTTGTTCTATCATTATCGCATGATAATAAGAATCTAAAATAGAGAAATAATTATTAGTAGTAAACTATAGTGAGTATCATAAGGTCAAGTGTTCAATACTTCAATTATTTTAATAAAGTCAATAAACAGATATTGATACAATGTGAGAATCTGAAGATAAAGTCTTGCTTTCCAAAATAATAGTTCATAATTATAATTTAGATTTGTCTATATTTCTGAGATGAGGTATTGTAAGTATTTACATTATTCGGACTATTTTCTTCATCTTTATTGCTATATTCACAATGTTTCAGCCGTTGTATGCTTCAGGCTTCTTCAAGTGATATTTCTTGGAATTTCAAACCAAACTCTTTACTTAATCCATGGTGAGTAGATTGTTCTAATTCCACATGCCATTCCTTTGGAATCAGTTTCAGTTAATTCCCCTTAATAATTTCACTCTCCTTTATAAGTTTTATATTTTCCAGTGATGTTATCTGTCTATTATTTCAACTTTATTTCACAGAGAGTGGTGATCACTTTTTTCTCTCTACATATGGTCAGCCATGCCTGATTTTCCTATTTCCCCTTATGTTAAGGCCTTACAGTGTTCCTGCAGTCTTATCTTAAGGGAGTAGCCTGTTTCTCCTTTCTTGAATTAACTGAATCTGAGATATCCAAAGGCATTTGTCTCTTCCATTATAAGATAACAGTGCTTTTCATTTGAACTTGAGCCTCAGAAGAATATGTAACAGAAAAGCTAAAATTTCTATAAAATGATAAAAATCTTTTACTATATAATATGCTATGTGCATTTGTAAATATTTCGCCTGTAATGTCTGCAACCTTTTTGCTTTAGTAGAAGTGTCTTCCTTGCACCAATGTTTTTATTAAGCCAATAGCAGACAGTCTAAATATGTTTATGAAGCCAGGAGCTGAAAAGAATGACTTATGAAAAAGAGCAGAACATATCAAGAAGAAGAAGAATTGGAAAAAATGTATTTAATGATTGAAATGGGAAAACCTTATAATTATAATAATAATAATAAAGACCTAACAGTATAGGTCCTCATTTTTGAAGACCTAAAAATATAGGTCCTCATTTTTGAAGACCTAAAAATATAGGTCCTCATTTTTGAAGACCTAAAAATATAGGTCCTCATTTTTGACTGCATGGTTAAACTAGAATTGATATAAGATTCTACTGGACAGAAAGTGATGGATTTTTTTCTGTTTTTATTAAGTAATATTATTGGATATTACTACATATTAATATAATAATTTGAAAATATATTTAAAGACTAATGTGAAAACCTGATAATAGTAAGTACAACAAAATATAGCATCGTTTTTTATGTCATGGGTAAAAGTTTACAAAATAATTTTATATTATTTGTTAATATGCTCAACTTGTGATATCAATTTTTATTTTATTCATCATCAAGACATTCAACAGATTCATATCTATGAGTAGATGCCAATGGGAAGATGAGTTAAGATTACTTTATCTTGTCATCAAATTTATAAAATCCAAAGTACCAACAGTTTATAGATTCACCCTCACAGCCTCATTTGTTTTGGAGATGCAAGGAAGCTGAAAGTTCAAGACATCAGCTTATTTGATTCCCTAACTTCAAAAAAGAATAAAATTACAGTTCTTATTCTCTAGTGATGTGACCAATATATAGGAATCAGTATGCAAAAAATTAATTCTCTTGTAGATGGAATTATTATTAATGTTTGCTAAGCTTGTTTTGAGGGACTGGCACACATTAATAATAATTCCGTCTACATGAGTCATCAATGTGTTTTGAGGTTGGTCTGGCCTTTAAGCCAGGGCTATCATGAATAAGAATGTGCACACTAAAATTATTTGATATCATATTCACAGAAGCAGGGAACAAATGATTTTCATGGAGAGGAAGCAGACCCACCCCTTTTGGCAATGGATCTGGCATGTACTCAGTTTATATGACCTACACATTTTTCTTTGCAATTAAAAATACCCGATCCTTAGAATGCACACATTCCTATTCTCATTAAAAAGGTTATTCTCATCCAATATACTTTTATGCAAGTCATATAAAATAAATTCTACTTGCCATCTCATATTGTTTAAGAATTCCTGTTAAATTTGTCCTTTATATTTATCTTCAGTGAGCTTAATCCAACAAAATAATAAACCAAACTTACATAGACCTCATTTTGCTCAGAGTTTCTGACTGGAAATCAATATTCAGGTCAAAAGTTTGATTCTTGAGGCCCATCTCCCAAACAGTTCTTCCCTACTGTATTAGAGGTCAGTGTTACACTGATGACTGTGATGAAAGCAGATGGAACAGGCCAATCTGGTTAAGAGAAAATAACAGTTTCCCAGTTCAATCCCTGTATCTGGCAGTGCTGAAAAATCTTATACTCTGGTTCAGTGGATGAAATAAATAAGTGGCACAAAGGTGAATATCAGTAGTGAGTATTTACTGATATGAAAGTTCCCCTAAGCATGGAAAAAAGAATGAGAACAATCAACCCCTGTCGATTGAATAAAGGGTTTGGTTCAAAATATGTTTCAGCTTTTGTATCCACCAGTCTTCTTCAAGTCTCTGTCTTCATGCTTGGTAACCTTCTTAGACATCTGGAAAAGGTTGGAGGTTACAAAAATCGAAACAGGACTATAACAATAATGGTGAGTGTGCTGGTCTGAATAGAAAAGCATATAATAATAATTTTTCATCTTGAAAATGACCAAAATGTTATCCCCCAAAATGAACTAAAACAAAGAAAAAAGTACTTTATAATGATAGACCTTTAATCACATCATGGAGGCCTTTTGACTTATCACAGATGAGTCACCTACATCAGATGTTTTTCTCTCAGGTGAGTACTGACAAAAAAAAGTATTTTTTTATCTGAATTTTCAATTGCTTTGCTATGCAAACCTTTCCCTCCCCTTAACATGTTTTGCTTTTTCTGCTTAAGCAATAGCAAAAGCTGCCTTCCAAAAGTGAAGCAAAATATTAAGAAACAGGGAAATTTCATTAAAAACAAAGAAAAGGGCTCTGGACTGTTATGTAATATCAGTCCTCCAATATGGCAGTGAATGCTAGACAATCTCCTCGCAGATCAAGATGACACTTGAAGCAAAAGAAATGTGGTTCTACAGAAGGATCAAACACATGAGAAAAAACTAAGTTTTAGAGTATATGGAAAGAAAAAGGACATTTATACTTAGCATCAGAAAGAGATAGTTGAAATTTCCAGGGTACATAATGAGAAAAGAGAGTTTGGAAAATTTGATACCCCCAGGACAGATTGCAGATAAGAAAACATTTATTAAGAGCTACAAAGAACAGGAAATTATGGAGAGCTATTTTTAGCAACATCCTGAAGGGGCACAGCAGATGGAAGATTTTTAGTTAATACTTTTTATCATTCAATGTACAGTGACAAGCTGGGATACATTGAGTGGTTTTTAATTCATTGAATATTAACCATAAGCTGTTCAGGTGATGTTATTTGATGAAAACTACACCACCTAATAGTGACCGGCAATAAAGCACTTCAAGATGGCTATTCTTGATATATAACCAAAAGAGATGAGCCTTGGACAATCACTTTTTTGCTGCATTACTGTGAAAGTTGTAAATAATAATTTATCAGTACTGGACAAGTATTTGTACACTTAGTAAAAGTTTTAATTGGACAGTTTAGTAGCGGTGGACTTTTGTGCTTCTTTGTTAATTGTGCATCTTTTTGATGAATTTTACCCCATGCAAGGCAATAAAGCCACCAAGATGCAAGGAATTACTGAGTGTGAAAGAATATGAGAAAAAAGAAACACTATTAAGAAGAGATAACAATAAAAAAAAAAACAGGAATTAAGAAGACAAGATAACAATTGACATTGGATATAAATTTTTGAAGATCATAGTTCACTTAGAAGCAAGAAGATGAGAGAGTTTCATAAGCCTGAAGTGAGAGATAAAAAACTGTTAGTATAGAGCTTATGGTTACATCTAACCATTTCAATGAGGCGACCTTGCAGCTAACCTAGTACTGCACTTCAATGAGGAAAGTGATATTTATGTAAAATTACAGAAATTGTGGCACAATAAGAAAGTTCATCAGAACACCTACTATAAAAGTATTTATAGAAAAGGCACAGGGTATACATAAAAGTTAAGAGAATCATTGCTGTGATAAAAGAAGCAATGTACATAGCATTTGTTATTGATTTCTTTGTAGCTTACAAACACTTCATACTAAGGCAATTTCACCCAGGTGAAAAGATATGTTTGTGGCAAAAATATGCAGATTTTTATTTGGCAGTGTTTCTGACCACAGCTCAACCTGTAAATTTGTGACTGAGTTATTGGAAAATGTAAAGAAGTTATTTCATGCCTCTTCATGAATGGATTTAATGAATGTTGACCAACTGCTGGCAAAAGCCAGTGTGATATTGAAGGGTGAAGCAGGAATGCTGAGTCTAGCCATAGCTGCTACATGACAAGTATACAAAATGGCAGAACTAATACGAACAGAAGACTAAGAAATAGTCAAGTTTATGTGCTACAAGTGTCATGGACCTAAGCAATCAGCAAAACATTGTCTGTTTCAATGAGAAGAAATGAGAAGCAATTGTGGATGAAGATCAAGGAAAGAAGTCATATCGTATTGGTGTCAAGCTTTAGGTCATATTTTATCAGATTGTCCAGAAAATAGAATGGGAGAAAAGACATAAGCGCCAATCTCCTCCCCAGACAGTAAATGTGGCACTACCAGTAATTGTGGACCAGACTGATGAAACACTAGTGAATTTTGGATGTTCCTGCTTGATTGAAAATCAGTTTATCAGCTAAAGAGAATGCAGGAGATGAATGTGTCGACTGTTAATGCAGAAAACTCACAAATGCTATGGAGTCAAAACTATCAACTTTGGTATGTATAATACAAATTCAGTTAAGGTTGGAGTTTTAGTAGGAGTCAAAAAGCTGTTATGATTTGATCTCCTCAGAATTAACTATTAACTGTAAGAAGACACTATGTATGGTCATCAACAAGGAGAGCCATAAACTATGAATCAGAGATATCAGAATAAAATAGGTAAAGAACTCTAGTTATCAGGGTAGTGGCATAACAGATGGTGGAAAATGTGGCACAGAGATCTGAAGGCACATTTGAATAGCAAAAGATACCATCCAGAAACTAAGCAAAGTATTAAGAGATAGGAAAATTTCATTAAGAACTAAGGGTAAAGTCCTGAACTCTGTTTAATACCCATACTCATATGGTAGTAAATACTGGCCAATTTCCTGACAGATGGAAAGGAAACTAGAAGTGACAGTGATATGGTTCAATAGAAGCATGCAGGACAACTCAACACTGCTGACTCAACACAGCCGACTGAGTACCAAGACAACTCAGAACCAAGACAACTTGGCACCAGAAAAACATGACTTTTTTTTATAACCGAATAAAAGCAATTTATTAAGGATCAAAACCTTAATTAGTAAATATTTTTTCTTCAAATAAGGCATATGAAAAAGCATATATAAAATATGAACCAGGTTTTTGTTTTTAATTATTTTTAAAAAAGAAAGTTATTTTTTAATAAAGTAAATTGACATATAAAAAATAATTAAATAAAATGCACCTGTTCTTAATTATTTTTTAATAAGTTAAATCAAAAAATGCAAAACAAAACTGTATTTTTTAATACAGTAAATTGATATTCTAAAATATTTTTTTAAAAATACAATTTAATAATTTATGATTTACTTTAAAACTGTTTGATAGCTGGGAAACTGATAATGAGGTTTCAGAGTACCCCATGTTCACACACATTTGGTAAAAATGTAAATATAAGATTCATGTGTATATGTTTTATGCTAACAGTTTCTTCTTTTTGCACTTCATACTTGTGGAATCCTCTTCTGGCTTCTTGCTTTTTTGTCAACTACAATCTTCCAAAATTTAAATGCAATGTCAATTGTTATCATCTGTCTTCTTAAATCTTGTTCTTTTATTGTTTTCTCTCCTTTATAGAAGTTTTTCTCATATTCTCTAACAATCAGTAGCCCCTTGCATCCTAGTGACTTTATTGCTTTGCTTGATGTGAAATGATTAAAAAAAAAGAAAAAAAAAGGTATAAGCAGTATTCATGATGGTTTGATGATCACTTAAGATGTGACAATGACAGTCATCATGTAGATTTCTATGTCCATAATGTTTACACATATAACAAAGATTGTATTTCATCCAAAAATGATTAATTAGGGTAATCTGGGAAGATAAAGTTTTTAAAACAAGCAGCATTTGTCATTATAATGCTCAATGTCATGAGATAGAACATCAATAACAATAATAAATAAGATATATTCATTTATATTGTCTCTATTCTGAGTTTCACAGAGTTACAATCATTCATCAGGAGAATTGATTATAAAAGTTTACAATCAGTTTTCTTTTATTTTCTCACACTCCATAACCCATTACTTGGGATAAAATGATTAGAAAAACAAATGCAATGTCAAACATCATCTTTCATCTCTTTGAACCCTGTTCTTTTATTGTCCTCTCTCTACTTAATAATGTTTTTACAGCTTATTTCACTTCCAGTAACCCCTTGTGTCTCATGGGCCTTATTGCCTTGCTTGGGGTGAAATGATTAAAAAATATGAGGAAATAGTAACAGCAAGGTAAAAATATATCTACCTTTCATCTCAGGAAAGCATACCTGTGAATGTTTAGTCATAATTATTTGTCACAATTTCAAACAGTTATATTTAGGAGAAAGGTTTTGTCCTACAAGATTAGAATTTGGTCATAATGTATCATGGGGGTTATACAATGTATTGTGTTGCCTGAAGAGGAGTTTATTTGATTTGAAAGAAGATGTTGCATATTGACAGTATATTTGCTAATGAAGATATCCTGGCTGCGGCAAGTATTAGGAAGCATTTGTCAAATTTGGAAAAAATTAGAAAGAATCTAGAATGAGTGGAAGTTGGTGCTTGAGTGGTGTGTTTGAGAAGTCTGGTCGTCAGGAAAGATAGATTATATTGAAAGCAAGGTTATGGAAATTCCTGACGTCATTACAAGAAAATGTGTTCTTTTCATTTGTGGAAAACACCGAGCTCTTTCTAGTTTGCATGTAGTATTGCATGACAACAAGGATCATAAAATATAGATATATAATATAGGTATCACAATTACAAAATATTTGGATGAAATGGTAAAATATAATCCTTTTAAAAGTGTGATAACAGAACTGATCACTAGTGTGTGACAAAACCGACTCTGTTGGAGGAGACTAGTGGATAAATGGAAATGAATTGAATTTGTGGGTTGATGCAACTTCCTTGTTGATTACAGTCTGATTGGAATTGAGTGGGTCTGTGACTGAAAATCTGAAAATGCATATTGGCTGTTTAATAAATGATATGCAGCATATTGATATTGTAGAATTTGATGTCAAGCTGAAAGAAATTAACCTGCCTCTTCAGTGGCAAACAGGGTTGTTGCATCTGATTCCCTCTCAGTATATCACTAGATATTTGACACCTTGAGTGGTAAGGTGAGGATGAAGAGTAAGACCCTAAGTGAGATGACTTAATAGCCTTAGTGATGTAATAAATGAATGTAATCTTTCTGTAGAGTTCTTGCTGGTGAAGTTCAAGCAGACCTTCATGGATTAACTAGAAGGATGCCACAGAGATGTTTCAGCCTGGTGAGTAATAAACTGAGTCTTTAACCTCTTGTATGTGCAGCCATTGTTAAAGAGCTGAGCCCCAGTCAAATAACAGACACTGATTGGCAAAGTAGATATCCTTGAGTGAAAAGAACACTATTTTGCTAAGTGGATTTTTTTTTCTGTATAAAGTTTTTTTTTTTAAATCATTAAGCTCCAAGCAAAATGGTAATGCTACTAGAACACAAGGGGTTACTGAAAGTGAAAGATTTTGAAAAGACTTCAGTGAGAAGAAAGGACAATAAAAGAACAGAATTGAAAGCCTTAGTGAACATTTATTTCTTTTACACAACCTTAGTCAAATCTTATTTCAGAAAGTGAAATTTTTTCATCCAGTATGTTTAGCTAGTCTAAACAAACAATAGACAAACAAACACAGATGATTTTTTTTAATCATTTCACTCCAAGCAAGGTAATAATACCAATAACACATAGGAGATTACAGGGAGTGAAAGAAAATGAAAAAAAAAACTTCAGTGAGGAAAAAGTTCAATAGAAAAATAGGGTTCAGGAAGATAGAAGATAGTGATTGGTACTGTATTTAAATTTTTGAAAATTGTAAATGGCAGGGAAGCAAGAGATCAGAAAGGAGTTCCACAGGTGAGAAGTGCAAGAAAAGAAACTATTTGAATAGAGCAGATGGTTACATCTAGCTAATTAGCAGTAAACAGTGAAGCATAGTAGCACACTTAAATTTGTGCAGTCAAAGCACTAAGGAGGAATGTGTGATCACTCAATCAGTGTTTAAGCTTCTGCGCATGTCAATCAACAGATCAAATGCATTAACAGAAAGGAAAATTCCAAGTGGCATCTGGTACAGACTGAGAATGAATTCCCTGCATTATGTTGGAAGGCATTACTTGACACTGTCTTAAGTCCTACACATTTCTCAATTTGGTAACCTTTACTTCAGCAGAATTCTGAAAGAGTGTCATACATTAACTTGAGTCTATATTTTTTGAAAGAGTCCCATAAGCACTTGATGGATAACCATGCAGTATTTCACAGGAAGTTTTTTTTTAAGGAGTTTATAGATTAAGTGGCATTTGTATATGTTTTCAATGTATATATACTCTGTCAGTTGAAGTGGCAACAGAATTCTAGTGAGAAGGCAATGTACTGATACAATATTACTTCAGAAGATGATACCTCACCCACATGAGCCTTTTCTATAATTATTTTCATGGTAATTGTGTCGATGAGCTTTCCTCTATGGTATTTTGACTTTACAAATTTAAGTGCTGTACTAGATTGTCACATCATTTTACAGATGAAATTACTAGATGTAATCATAAGTTTTTGCTAACTGTTTTTTCTCTCACGCATCTCACTCATGGAAATATCTTTTGGCTTATTGCTTTCCAGTCAAATTTGATCTTTAAAAATTTAAATGCAGTGTCAATTGTCATCTTCTGTCTCCTTAATTCCTGTTCTTTTACAGTACTTTTTCCATAATAATGCTTTTTTTTTTCTCATATTCTTTCACATTCAGTAACCCTTTGTGTCTCAGTGATTTTATTGCCTTGTTTGGGGTGAAATGATTAAAAAAATTTGTACCTGCCATTGAGCACCACAAATCTAAGGTTTGGCTGAAAGGTACTTTGTTGAAACTTGAGATAATCAATTGAAGTTTGAAAATACTATCTAGTGGAAAATACTACAAAATTATTTGATCTGCACATCAGATTGAAGAGGGTCACTAGCATCTTCAGCTTGCAATCCAATGAGATTGATGGAGTCCTAACTCATTTCAAGAATATTTAACTTGTGTCAGATCAATGACAATGCATCCTCCATGAGTGAGAAGGGAAGCCATGATACTTGACAAATATCACAAATAGACTTGACAAAATATCACAAAGCCCCAGATGAGAATGATGTGGTTGGTGATGAAGCCTTTATAGGTTGGAAGAAGCACTTGAGCTCCCTCCACAAAGGAGAAACAGACAGAAAAGTCTGCCACCCACATAGTTGAGTGGAGGATGTTGGTGATTGTGTGATATCTTCCTAGAGGAAAAGAAAGGAAGACTGAGAAACATAGTGTTGACCATGATAAAACAGTTCAAGATGGCTGTTCTTGATATATAACAAGGGGACAACCTTGCAGTGTCAGTTTTATCCTTCAGCAGAAGTTGTAGGTGGACAATTTAGCAGCAGTGAATTATTATACTTTTTTGTAAGTTCAGTTCATAAAATTTTATTTTTTTTTAACTAACTTTTTAACAAAGTTTTCTGAACATTTACATAAATCTTACATCTCTTTTGGATTTATTCTGGAGAGAATTTTATATTGCAATAAATACAATGGAGAAGGAGAAGCAACTTCTTGACCACTGCTATAGAATTTATTTATTTGCATTAATCTTTTATGTACAAGAAACTCTTTTGAAAGTATACTAATGCATAGTGACATCTTTTTTTCTCATGTGCACCATAACTACAAAACATTTTAACCTTCCAGATAATTGTATAATATTTTAACTTCAATAATTCCAAATCCTTAACTTTGATAATCCCAAAACCTTCCAGATAACTACTAAATATTGATAATCTCCAAACCTTCAAGGATAACTGGAAAACATTTTAACTTTGATTTTGAAAATTCAAATTTGGAACTCAAATGTTTTCTGCTATTACACTGGATGACTGCCATCCAAGGATAGAAAACCTATTCTACTCTGCTATTTAACCCCTAACTTGGGGAAGAAGAGATGATTCATAACTTTATTAAGGGCATTGGTGCAAAAGTGAATGCAACAGACTTGCCTAGATTTTGAACTTTGTTCACTGATTCCACTTTTTGCAACAATATCCATTACACTACCTGTATATCCCACAAAACATTAGCACAAAAAATGCAGTATTAAATCAAAATAAAAATTGCATTTGGTCAAACTTTTTAAAAAACAGTTTTATCAAGTGAGAGTCACATTAAAAGTGATGGCATGACAGAGATAACACCACACTGCAGTGCGTTTGGTGGTGATTAGTAAGAAATAGTTTGTTGATCAACTTAATTGGCTATTGGGTGGTTTATTTTGTGATGCATTGCCAATAATAAAACTGACTTAAAATACAAAATACTGACAGAACACTGCCAAAAGAGGGAGTTACCTCAAGAGAAAACATCATATGGACAAATGAACTAAAAAGAACACTGCCAATGTGAGACAAAGATTGGAGAAGAGTGCCAAGAAAAGTACAAGGAAATGTAAATAGCAGAACACTGTCAAAAACACTGTTGCCAGATAGACATAAGAAAATACAGCAGAACACTGTATGGAGGCTGCCAAGATAGCATGATTAGCCAATAGAGCAGAAACACAGGCACAAAAGGATGATATTTAAGACTGCAAAAATATTACCAGTACCTTGAAATATGACAGTAAACTGATGAAATACAGAAATAGAGATGAGGAAGACTATCACTTTGAATCTATTGAAAATAACTGAGGTTAAAAGCTTGAAATGTGTACAAGCATTATACATTAACACTTTGAGGGTTCCTGTTATTTCATATTCTTGCTCATTCTATCTTTCAATTTATCTCACTCCCTCTCATATATATATATATATATATATATATGGGAAAAGTGTATATAAATATAAATAAATATATATATGTATAATTATTTATATATTATATGCATTGTACTTATTAGAATGCTCAATATCAGAGATAGAGCTAACATATTTGGTTGGATAGATGTGAGTTTGTGACCCTGGGTTTCACGCTTTAGCGATCGTCAGACAAACTGATTAATGTTTTAAAAATTTGGGTTTATGTAGATTGCATGTATTGGTGTTATTGTGGAAGTGGTGGGGGAAATTTCGTCGTTTTGTCATTCATCGTACTAACGCAAACATCGATGTATGCAGACACATACATACTTGGTCGTCCGTCGGGACTCATACATATATATAAACATATGTAGACAGTTTCAGCTATGACACATGTATGTATACGGGTGGTGTTATGTCTATACATACGCATTTGTATGTTGAAATGTTGAAATTTAAACATTGGAAGTGTGGCGGAAATGTCTCGTTAATGTCTCGTGAATGTATCCATGTCATATTGTGAAATTTTTTTTTCTTTTTTTTTTTTTTTCCGTTGAAAAATATTTTCTCGCATGTTTGTATATATGTGTGGTGGGGTTTGTGTAAAATTATGATAGGTAAAAATTATTATTATAATTATTTATATTTATTTTTAAATTTTTGAAAAAAATGGGGGTTTATTTGTTATATTTAAAGCTGGTTATTTGTTTTTGAAAAAAATTTTTGAAAAAAATGGGGGTTTATTTGTTTTTGAAAAAAATTTTTGAAAAAAATGGGGGTTTATTTGTTTTTGAAAAAAATGGGGGTTTATTTGTTATATTTAAAGCTGGTTATTTGTTTGTTTTGGTGACTGTGTATATGTAACAGGTAAAAATTTGTAATCCTTATTGTTTAATTTATATATATATATATATATATATATGCACACAGAGGGTGTGATGGGTAAATTGTTGCAATTTTATATTTTTAATTTTGCTCATGAATGTTGTTTGTTTTTGATTTTGTTAACTGCACACGATAGTAGGATCAGTTAGGCAATGAATGTGAGAACAAGGGAACCATGACACAATTCACTCAACAGAAATATGGAAATGGCATGCTGTACTGCTTAGTATTTGTGCCAGAAGATCCAATACAAACATTTCAGAGTGTTTGGGAGTCAATCTGAGGGCAGTGTAGAGGATTCAGAAAGAGTTGGATGATATATCCAGTCAACAACATGGTGTTTGGAGTCATCACTAGTGATGACGACATTATGACTCCATTCATCTTTCCACAGGGCCTTAGATTCAACACAGAGGCCTATATCAAGTGCCCTGGGGAGGTAGTGCTACCCTCGGTCAAGAAGGTGGCTACTGGTCTGACAAAAGGACTCTGCACCAGACCACAAGCAAGTGAATCCAATCATGGCTGTCAGACAATTTCTGTGACCACATCACCACTTACATCTGACCACCTAATTCCCTAGACTACAAACCCCTTGATTATGATGTGTTTGGTACAGTTGAGTGAGAGACCAACAAAGTTCCTTGTAACACCAAAGATGTACTGAAGGCAAAGATTTACTAACTTAAACAAGGAGACCCTCCAGAAGAGATGCAGGAGAGTCCAAGGTCATCTGGAGGCAGTGGCTTAAGCCAATGGTGATTTTATTGAATAAATTTACTTTTAAGTATTTCAAGATGTTTTTGTGTAATTTAGGTTAATATATCTGTTAAAATGAGATATCAGTATTATTTTCATTTTGGCATAATTGAGATGACAATTTATCCATCACAAACTATATATATATATATATATATATGTGTGTGTGTGTGTTTCAGTATGGTTTCATGTACAAGGCCTGGGTGCCAATTGAAGTAAAGGGTTACATTAGAACACATTTGGTATGGATAGAAGAGAATAGATAGTTAATCCTAGGTTAAGAATATAGTAATCAGGAAAACATCCTCTTGGGAGTCTGTTCCACAGAGTAGTGGTTTGCCAAAAAAAGCTGTTCAAGTGGAAATTACTTCTCATTAATGGAAGACAGAGGCAATGTGAGTGGTTTACTACAATGTAAGTGGCATCGCACCCTGTGTGTGTATATATATATATATATATATATATATATATATATATATATATTTATATATAAGGTTCATGCTGTGTACAAGGTCTGTGGGCCACTTGAGGTAGAGGATTATTCAAGTAGTTTATATGACTAGCAGGGAAAAAAAACAGTTAAGGCTAGACTTGAATAGGTTAAGTTTGTAGTGATTGTGGAAACATTCTTTTAGGAGTTTGTTCCACAGAGCAGCAATTCACTGGAAGAATATATATATATATATATATATATATATATATATATATGGAGGCACAGTGAAGTAATATATAGCAGCTTGGATTGAGAAATTAGGTTATCAAGTTTGAATTGCAGTTGAGTTCATTATGTTCCCTTAAATGCTAATACCCTTGGGAAAAGTTTGAATTCATTTCGTTTCCCCAAGCTATGGATAAATAGCAGGACAGACCTTGTCCTATAGCCTTGGGTGGTGAATGATGAAGGAGAAAGACAAGTCTGACTTCAAACCTGCAGAGGGTCATTTGGGGATCTTGTGGCATACAGTGTACCAGTTTTCTGTATTTGGCTCTACCAAAAAGTGTGGTTGTATCTGTACAAGCCTTCACCATTATAATCTAATGATATGTGTAGGTAGTAATCTGACTCTGGGTTCTAAGAACAAAGCCCCTTGATCCTCATATGTTGAAAATGACAGAAGAGTCCAGTATATATATATATATATATATATATAATTTTATATAATATACTTCCTGACCACTTGAAGATTGCATTTGCACACTTTCTTGCATATGAAAGTTTAAATGAGTACATATTTAGATATAAACTGTTTAATATTTTGGGTATTGCTAGCAATTATTTCGTGCTATATCATTGTTTTCTTTATTTTCAAGTACCGTGTGTATTTCATCATGTTCACATATTTCCTGTTGGCTGTATTAATTGATAAATTGCAAATTAATGCGCTAAATTACAAATTATGAAATTAAAACTTGGCATTAAACCATTGTAAAGATATTCAAATTAAGATAAGTTTCATCTAAGCTTTATAAATCTAAACTCCTTAAATTTGTTACAGATTACCAAATCTGAAGATATTTCCATAAGAATCCAGCAAGAATGAGCTACAAATACATGTGAAGAACACATGTCAAAAGAGAGAGGCCAAAAGATCTGGGTGTGCCTGGAGAAATACTGCTATTCACAAACACACAGATGTGATGTAGATATGGGTGTACATAGATAAACAAAGCAGTAAATAAAGTTCAAAAGGTTTTAAGAATCATCTATTTGTCTCTATTAGTATCTTATATTTTTCCTTTTAGTATTTTAGTATCTTATGAAATAAACTTTGGTCATAAGAAGAGTACTTTATCCTGTGAAAGAAATACTTAATCTATATATAAAATATTGATGGGTTATGTAGCTTCCAAGCTTAATGATTAAATATTCTTATCATCAGGTTTTGTTTGTGCACGTCTTTTTTAATCATTTCACCCCACGCAAGGTAATAATGTCATTAAGACATAAGGGGTTATTGGGAATGAAAGGAAATGAGAAAACTTTAAAAGAAACTGGAAACCCAATCTCAAACAAAAAGGAAAGGATAAACCACCTGTTCAAAAGACAGGGGAGGAATGTGAACTGGGTGATAGAAAAACCTGTCTGCTCTTATTGAGGAAAAAAAAAAAATAATTAGTAAATAAAATTTCACAGCTCAGATGCAGATATCAGAAGTATAAAGTTGAAGCAGACTTTAGAAAAAACTGGAAACCCAATCCTAGACAGGAAACATGAGATAAATCTCTACTCCTGTTCAACAGATGAGGAAGGAGTGTGAACCTAGAAAGCATGGAGCTGGAAGAGAGTTCCACAAGTAAGAAGTGTGAAAAAAAGAAACTGTTAGCATAGAAATTATGGTTATATCTTGCTAATTCAATGGCAAATTGTAGAGAGTCCATCACCAATCTAGTACTGCACTTAAATTTATAAAGTCTAGGTACCATACCGAAGAGCTCATCCAAACAATTACCATGGAAATAATGGAAAAGCCATGGAGTAAAGAAAAGGCAAAGGGTAGCAACTTTATGGACATGGGAAAGTGACTGAAGCTGAGATGCCAGGTCAGAACCAATAATATTGCAGATCCTTCTTTGGTTTTTATCAAGAATCTCTAAATATATAGCAGGAACACCAAACCATATGTGGCAACAATATTCTAAACATGGGTGAATGGTAGACTTATAGATATGTAAATAGATTCTGGAGATAAATCAGAGAACTCTTATTTATGATATACATGTCCCTGTATCTTTAGACTTTTTCAGTCATTTTGCATCACTTTGTATTTGCTCATGATCTAAACATTTTACTTTTATCAATAAGAATCAATGAGAGATACTCTATTTAACTGATGTAATGGAGACAGTATTTCAATCAATTCTAGTTTCAGTGAATTATTTGCAAAGCTTTGCAAAATAACTAAACTGTGATTTCCCAGCCAAATTAGGTCTGTTCATAAGTTTTCAAATCCAGTTTCTTGTCCTTCCCTGTTTGCTACTAACATGAAGATGACAATACAAGAAATTTAGAGTTGTACACTTTTATATATAAAATAATGCCTGGGTGGTAATATTTTACATGTATTTGCTAGTATACATACACTTTCTTCTACATCTGTCTATATTTCTGAGATGAGGTATTATAATTATTTACATTGTTCAGACTATTGTTCTGATCCTTAATGTCATATTCACAACATTTTTGCCAGTGTACCAAAGGGTTCGATTTGAAATTCCAATGTATATCACCTAAAGGCAGCAGGGGCATGCAACAGCAGTAATGTTGTGAATATGACAATAAAGATGAGGACAATAGTCCAAACAATGTAAACAGTGTATACACTTTCTTGTTTGGCATTGGAACACTTGTTTTCTGACTAATGTTAAGTATTTATATGTTTTCTTTTTGTTTATTTTGTAGTAATATTGGCAAATATATTTATATTTGTCAATATTGCTACCACAAACTAACCAGGTAAGATAATTGTAGGAGTGTAGATGACCCATGTTGATTATTATGATGGGCTATAGGACTAAGGGAGTAAAAAAAAGATGATTTATCCAAAATCTGTAAGTGTAAATGTGACAAAGTCTCAACTGAAATTTTGAAACTATGTCAATTCTGTTTTCCAAGCTGATAACTGTTTTGCCAGTTTGTACATCTGGATTTTACAAGACTAATGAGATTCATCAGATTTATAAATAAATATCTCACAAGAAATTTCACTTTTTATGCATGTTAACTGATAGCTGATGAGGCCAATATGAGGCACTCATGTCCTGCCACAGCAATTGAAAAGAAAGGTATAAATAGTATGATGATAATGTCCATGATGAATAATTTACTAAAATTTAGGTTTTATGGCTCTATTTCTTTTCTTCAACACTGGCTATATATGTTAATAGCAATATTAGCCATTTCCCTACAAGGAAATATTTGGCATCCATTGACCGAGCAGCCGTACTGTTTCCAGTTGAAATTTATAAAACCTTTCTCTTAAAAAAACAGATTTAGGAAAACAGATTTGTCAAGTCCAGTAGCTTTTATGGCTCTTTCCAGTACTGATGGTTTTTTTTTCTAAACTTTCTATTTAAAGTGGTGTGGAATATTAATATCTTGATTATATTATTTTCTCTTCAAGTTACATGTGCTATCCATTTTAATTGTTACTTCTGTTGGTAGTCCTCAAATAATGTGGTTACTGTTATTTCGAACAATTCCTTTTTTTGTGATTCTCTAGCACCAGTTCATAATATTCCAAGAAGGATGATCACTCAAGCATTTTTTCACCATTGATCTTAGGAAATTGTTGTATACAGCTGGCAGTTTAGATATATCTGGATGGATTTAATGCTATGCATGACATCTATATAAATGTTTTGATCTGACGAGACTAAGAAAATGACTCGGGTTTTCAGGTTGATGTTTTGGTTTTGTAGTAATTTGAGGTGTTGTGCAAAACCACCTCTGGCACAGCCTACTATTACTTTTATTATTTTTAGTGGACAACCGTGTTTGAAATAAACACTGTTTAGGCTCTTTCTGTAGTCAAATTGAAAAATAAAACTGAGGAAAATAGTAACTTTGTATAAAATTAGGTTAAACATTTATTTCAGTCTATTTTAACAAGGAGGCCAATTGCATCCAAATTTTCTGAAAGCTAAAATAAATTTGAAATATTTAAAAATAATCTGATCCCTAAGTTTAAGAAATAAGAGTTTGATATGATAATGACAGGCAGTAAAGACAGACTGAGGTCATATTACTGTTGTAAAAAGAATCCTTGTAAAGAAGATCATGGCAGATGAATATGTGACACAAACTAACTTGGATATACAGAATTGTTTGAGAAAAGAATTTGTTTTCACCCACCAACAAAATCAGGGAAATCTCTCTCTCTCACTCTCACACACACACACACATTTGCTCAACATGACTGCAAATACTGAAAGGGCAAGTGTGATATTTACATTGTTACACAAAGCAGAAATGAGAGAGAGTTTCTTTATGATTACTTAAACACACCAAGTTAGAGGAATTCAATGGGACTGCGTTCAATTCTGAGCTTCTTTCTCAGTATTAAGAATACATCTCCAGGGCAACATTTAAATATATCTAGATGGAGATTTACAAGAAAAACAGAAAGAAAGAAAGAAAGAAAAGAAACAAATGTGGAAAGTAAGGCATGAAGGGAAGTAGTGAAGGGAAAATAAATTAAATCATGTCCTCAGTTCACTGTCTCATTTCATTCCCATGGGTTTGTAAAGATAAGTATGAGGTAGGAAAGGATCCAGGCTTCATATGATTCAGGAAAGGAGATTATTAAGATTTTCCTTTTTGATACTGCTCCTTCATTCACCATTTTTATATATATATATATATATATATATATATATATATATATATATTTTAAAGAATAAATAAATGAAGAACATTCTTCTTTCTATCCCAACATACATAATAAAATAGGTTAGAAAAATCACAAAAACAGTAAGGAGGGAAGATAAGAATTAAGAATGAAAGAGAAAAAAATAAAATTGACAAAACAAGATAGAAAAACATAAATATAATTGAATAAAATGAAAAATATAACAGGAAAATAAAAAGAAAAAATTATACAAAAAAAATTGAAGGAAAGAAAGAAAGGGTAAAAAAATAAAACCCCCAAAAAATGAGAAGCTGAAAAAATAAAAAAGGAGGAAATAAAGGAATGATGAAGTGTCAGTCTTTATTGCATCATAATCTTTTTCCCGCCGTTGCTGTTTAAATTGAGCAGCAGGAAATGCTGCAGCTGCACAAGGAATGTTGTGGTAACATAGCGCGCGAGGTTATTTGTTACAAAATAGCCAAGATCTTACACTAGATTAGTTCAGCTCTTTTATCTCTTTACTTAAAGAACAAACAAAGAAAAATACAAGTTTGCACTAATTTGTTTTCATTTCTAATTAGGTAGCAACAGCAAATGCAAAAAGCAACATTGTAGTTGATTGGCTACAAAATGGCTGACATTTTGGTGGGTATGTGGTTGAGAATTTTATCCTATAAAATCCAGAAAAAAATGAGGACGACAAATGGAAGTATTGCTAAAGTGTGAGGTTTTCCAGGTGAAAAAATATATCATCCATAATTTTTAATGCTTTCAACATGACTTGAACTCTGATCAACAGAATTCAGTAAAAGGTTTTTTATATCTTCAACCAGTGCACTTAATGTATACAGCAGTGACTTCTTGGCCCCAAGAAGTACAGATAGCAAAATTGAAAAAAATAGAATCTCTAGTGAGTCTTTGACAAAGTATGCCAGAGGAAACCATGATTTAAGTCAAATTGACGTCAACAGATACCATCACCATTATAGAGAAGAGATTATCCAATGACATTTAATTCTACAGGTAAGCTGGCAAAGTCAACAACTGAAATCTAACAACAGCTATTGAATAGAAAGGCAGAGAAACTTCATGGAATCATGAAGTTGCTTTTGCTAAAAATACAAATTTAAATATTCTCGATCCAATACACACATTCACACATATATACAGTGTACAAT
>CAHIKZ030000990.1:330000-365000 GCA_903632075.3 Acanthosepion pharaonis | reverse complement strand
TTTATATATATTTAATTAATTTCCAAAGTATTGTGTTTCCACAAATATTGAGATAAGCAATGAAATAGACAATTTTGTTATCCTTGTTTGATACCAATGCTGCAATAGAAATAATAATTCATCTTCTTTTATAGAGAAATGGGTTATGACAGTTTCTCACAACTTGCTCTTCTTTGTAGCGCTAAGCAATATTTGTCTCCTTACTATATGTCCCAGTCCCTGTTCTGCTATACTTTTACATAAGGACATTAAGTAAGCTACACATTATTTGCTTCTATTCATTTCACCTTCAATATGTCAAATTCTCCAAGCCCTCTTTTCTCAACATGCCTTCCAGAAATTTCAACTATCTTTTTTCTGATTCTAAGAATAAGTACCCATTTAATTCTTGTTTTCCTTAAAACTTCCTCGTTGTTCACATGTTTCATTCATGGTATTCTCAACTGCAGAACCATATCTCTGTTACCTCAAGTTTCCTTTTTATCTGTGAGGAAATTGTCCAGCATTTACTATCACATGGGAGGATTGATATTGCATAGCAGTTCAATACTCTTTTCTTTGTTTCTAATTAAATTTTCCAGTTTAGAAATAATTATATCATGAACATTGTTTTATAAGACTATGTGCAGCATAATTACATAAAAAAAAACATAATGTTACATAAAGCAAACTGCAGTGAATATAAAAGGTTTTAATAAAAGGTTGCATAAAAACATTTAATTTTTCTTTACAGACATGTTTTCAATCAATGGTCTCCTGTTTTTGGAGGCTTTACACAAGCCAATAGGTTATGTATGCATAATAATATATATTCATTTTGTTAGCACTGAGAGAATCTTTCAGAATTCTTGAGAGCAGGGCAGTTGGCAGATAGCCGATTTTTCTCATGTTGAAGTCACAGCAGTTTTCTGTGCATCTAAATGTTTTTGAAGCTTTCTGTTCCGCAGACATATCTATCACCCAGTGCCGTTTTTAATAATTCAATAAATACGCTGAACAAATGCTGAAGGTGAGCATATATGTAAACAGTGTAATTATTCATATCATGTATTCCATCAAAAATTGAATAATTCTGCTTTATCAATAATGTCTTAGTCTGTGAATTGAACAGTCTTCTAAGTAGAGACAAGTTCTATCCATCATCAATGACGCCGGGACTATTCCAGTCAAAGATCTCAATCAAGAATCTAATCCATAATCTAAGAGCAGCATTATTTAGCTTGATTGAAAATTTATTTAAACAGGTATAACATTAGTTGAATTAAAAAAGATGTAATGTTAGTTAATTTAACCAAGCGAATTGTTACTTAATTTAAACAGGTGTAACATTAGTTGACTTGAACAGGTGTAATGATAATTGATTTAAACAGGTGTAACATTAGTTAATTTAAATAGGTGTAATATTAGTTAAGAGAGAAAACTTTCTTCAAGTTCAGAAATGACTTGAGAGAAATTATACAACATGCATAGTTTAGTTTGTGCAGTTGGATTTCTAGTAAACTGAGTCAACATAAGGTTCAGTACCATATTATTTATTGGCTGTGAGTACAGTGATATTTCTGATCTAATTATAGTCACTGCACAGTGAAAAGAACAGTGTGTTTATTATCACCATTTGGTGGTAATATTTTTTTGATATTTTCACTGATGATCTAAAATAATTTATGTTGACTTATTAATTGCCACGATAGGAAATTAAAACATATTTCATAAAAATAAATTTATTTCATATAAAAAGGTATTTTATAAATGGCTGCATGTGTTATCACTGTATAGGGAACTTTTATATAAGTGGTTTCTTCCATGCTGCCTTGGCTGATAGGAGAAAGATAATCTGGAACTTATTCCACAGGGGTGACAGGAGGACCAGAGTGAGAACAGTTTACAAAACATACCAGCAGTAATTCTGTAACTACTTTACTAGTTGAGTGATAAACAAAGCTCCTGAAATTCTTCTCTTTATATTTTTCCTTCATTATCCTCTCACCACTCCCCCCCTAACTACTTCTGATGATGAACAAAGTTCTTGATATCCTTCCCTCCCAATCCAACTTCACTATCCCCAGAACACTTAACCTATGTTCTTACAGTGATAATAACATCATCTGTGATATCACTGTGCAGTCATAATAGTCCCTCCTTTTTTTTTTAATAATTTTCACCCAATACAAGGCACAACGGCCACTCAAGGTAGAGGGTTACTGTGTGGGGTTGTATTATCATAAGAGAGGGCAAGAGAGAGTTTTGTCAACAGGAAAAATATACAGCTAATTCTAGTCTTGAAGAGGTTAAGATTTAATTAGCAAATAAAATTTCAAGTGAATATACCTACTATTAAGGGAGGAGAAAAAATAATTAGTAAAGAACAAGTTCGGGTGAAGTTGCTAGAAGTATAGAGTGGAATTAGACTTTAGAAGGAACCAGAAACCCAATCCAAAACAGGGAACAAGGATTAAACCTCTGTTCAAAAGACTGGGGAGTAATGTAAACCAGACGATAGGCTAACCTATCCACTCCTATTATTTGTTTCATTTAAGTCTTCACTGAAAAAGTCATGAAACACAAAATATGAGTCCACAGAATATAAGTGGCATAATGTCTTCCATTCAAACACGAGAAGCTCTTTTATTGCCATCAATTTTTTCCTTTCTTACAGTGAACAAAGCCTGGGAGCCACTCAAGGTAGAAGGTTATAGTATAAGAGCACAGTTTATATAGTTAGGTGGTGGAAAGATCATCCAATATTTTATTAATATTTAACGTTTCCAGTGAATAACATTTTTTCATATTTCCTTTATTTTTACTTAAAAAATGTTTGCTTCAATTAAATTTTACTATCTTAATATATTTTAAAGACTAAAATCCCAAATTTAGGTTTAAATTTTGGAAAAATTAAGGTTCTTACATTTTAAGGAAAATGTTAAAAAAAAGAACATATATACTTAACATCAGAAAAAGACAGTTGAAATTTCTGAAGTACATAAAGTGGAAAGAGAACTTGGAGAATCTGACACTCACAGGATATATATACAGTAAGTGAATAGAGGAAGACAGTAAGCTGCATAACAAATTGTGTAAAAGGATGGCAGTATATGGACTTGGAGGGTGAATATAGTTACAGAGGATAGGAAGTTGTGGATAGCTATGAAGGAACATGATACATAAAAGAGAAAGAAGAGAGGGATATATATGTATATCCACTACCAAATGTGATCAATGTAAGATTGTGATCTATTTTGTGCTATTGACAATGAGAAGACTGGATGATATCAGAGGATATATAGTGATATAGAATGTTATAAAAAGAAAAGCAGAAGGAAAAAACATGAATAGTTATTTTAAGAATTTATTATATATTATTATGAGATATTATTATTATTATATATATTATATATATATATATATATATATATATATATATATATATATATATATATATATATATATATATATATATACTAGATATTATTGGTATTATATATTATTATTTATCTGTTAATTATATATTCATGAATAGTTATTTTATTTTTTTATATAAAAAAACATGCACTGTAAACACAACAGTGACAATGAAGTATTTCAATGGTCGTTAAAAATCACAAAGGAATTATAACTGTAGTGAGGATAACAGTTTTCCAATGATGAAATGTTTTCTTAATTTCTTGTAGCAAAAATAAATGCATCAATGTAATATTGCATTTTGATCAATGAGTTTGCTTGTTAAGTTCCTTTCTCACTCTTATATAAAAAAAAAAAGAAAAAAACAGTGGAGAAATGAGTTTGGAATCATTTTATGTTGAAGAAATCATTAAGTTGAACAGACAAAAGAATCATGTGATCAAAACACAAAAATAAAATCCTTGGAGAAAGACTTAAGAAACTCTCAGATCCTTTTCTATGAAGTCAAACCAGAATTAATGTCTTAGAAGGCAGTGTTTGCCAAACATTTTTCTCTGTGCTACATTTTTGAAATGAAAATTTGGTTGTACCTCACCAAATTTTAGGTGATGAAAAAGTACATCTAAGAATAAAAAAAACAAAGAGAGAGAATTAAAAGGGAGATAAGCACAGATTCAAAGTCAGAACATTATCATTGATAACACTCTCCTTCAATTTGCAGACCCTATTTACTATATTAAAATACAGTAAAACTTCAAATTAACAGTCCTGAAACCAATTGAATACAGATTTAATGAACAAAATCAGCAGAAATGTTAGTCTGTTAGTTCCAGAATTGGCTGTTGTTTACTGGCACAATCAACAGACGGAGACTGGCAGTTTCTGGAATAGCCACTGTTGTTTACTTGAGTGCTCACCATATACACACATGCATTGCCTCTCAAACATTTTATACTGATTTTGGTACAGTATACAGTATTGTTTTTTTTTTGTCAAACCCTTCACTATGGCATCCAATTGTGCATATAATTTATTTTAAGTTATTATACAGCTTAAAAATAAAATACACATACATATATACTGTATTTACATTTATTTACAATAATTTTGTACTGTACTTGGTGTCTTTAAGCCATGAAAAAAAGTGTTTCAAATTAACAACAAACAACTTTAATGGACAACTCTCTTCCCCATTAATCCATTAAATTGAAGTTCCACTGTACTTGATATTAATGCAAAAATATCACAATGATAAAATCAGTCAAAAATTGTTTATAACTATTTATACTGGAACTCATGCATGCAATTAATTACAAGTAATCCATAATGATATTCTAAATTTTGAGATAATTTATTTTTGGCATATGAAATTTTTGAAGCTGTTTCTAAATCTTTGATTGTCTTTCAATAATTCCACCTCATCTGCTATCCTCTTCCACTGCACTTATGAAGTATGGTGCACCATTTGGGGATTATTGCTTTGAAAGTAATGAAAATCCTAACACATTTTTGTTGCACTAATCTGACAATATCACTTCATGTGTATAGTCACATTATAAAAACTATTTATCTTGGTTATTTTGTCAAACAAATCTTTCCATTTTTATGGCAACTCAGTTGGATAACTAAGCAATCTTTACTCAAGCTAAAGGCTCGCCAAACCCAGTGAACAAAGCAGTAAACATTAACACGTAGCTAAACTTTTAGAAATGTAAAAAAAGTCAAAATAGAAAGAAGTTGGCAATACATCAATCAGATACAGGTGATACTGATGAGAAACAAAGAGATTTATACCAAATGATTTAGCATTCTTCTTCTCCTCTTATGTGCTATGTCCCTTCAGGACATGAGAGATCATGGCTCTCCACAACTTCCTGTCCTTTGTAGCTCTTAGTAAAGATCATCTTTTTGCTATCTCTGCTAATCATTTTTCTGCCAACCAATTGCACAAGCTCATTAGGTAATTTATACACTGTGTTTTCTGTCCATATTGCCTTCATTATGTTCTGTGAGTGTCAGATTTTCTAAGCCCTCTTTCCTTATGATGTAATCTATTAGAAAAATTATGGTTCATCATTAAAAAGAGATGTATTGTGATTGGAAAACAATATCCAAGGGAAGACAGTCTCTGGGAAATGGATAACAACTTCTGCAAGCAATGTTAAATTGGAAGCAATAGAAAAGTTTAAAATGTCAATGACTGACAAATATCTGGTCTTATACAAATATGTGAAATAATAAACTAATAATTTATTCAGATAAATAGGACATTGTGTTAATTAAATTTATGTTTCTATGTATTATATATTATGGATTTATTTATCATATTATAATTGTTCTTGTGCCACTTTTTGTTAGTTTGCACAACCATTACACCCTGCCAATATCTTATAAATAATGGACTGTTCTGTTTTGGCAAAAAAGGGGAAAAGACACTACTAGGTTTCAGTGGTAAAATGAAAAAAAGAAGGGAAAATAGAAGTGGAGAGAGAGAGAGAATGAGATTAAGCTGATTAGAACAGATACTATACTTTGATCTTAACCAAATTGCTAAGAGTTGCAACAGTGATAAAACACTATTTTTCAGATGCACAGTATCAAATGATGTAAACTGTATAAGGCAATTGCCATAAAAATCAATTACCATAAAATAACATCATTGGTTGAATTATTTTAAAATTATTATCAAAAGAAATGTTCATAAGATGAGAATTTGATTAGTATATCAAAATTTATATAACATTTAATTTGCTTCACAAAACTGAACAGCCCACCAAACAAGTTAATATCAGTATTTTTTTTTAATAAGTATAGATTTACTTACCATTTTACATGTTTATCTAGGTTCCTTGACATTCTTTAACCATTATCATTCTTTCAGCAACTGATTTTTTTCTTCTACTGTTTCAAATTTAAATAGTAAATATCAGTATTACACTGAATTTTAATATAAAGTAAGTGTCATATGTAATTCATGCCAGGAAATAACAGATTTTTGTGATTTCAACAAACACTCGTTGCCACTTTTGTGATGTCAATGAATACACATTGTCACTTTTGTAATGCTCATCATAGTAGAGACTTTATAATCTCAGATACAACTATAGTAAGCCGATGAACAATGCTGGTATCAGACACCTTCGAATGGCACTTGCGCTAATAGTACTTGCTCGATAATACTTGCCCGAACAGTAATTTGTGTAGTGATCCAAATAGAGAAATAGTATAGTGAATAGAGTAAAGAATAGTGGTTTGTATAGTAATAGAGAATAGAGTAGAAATAGCATTCCGAATAGTAATAGAGGATAGAATAGAAATAGCAATCAATCTAGACGACACGCAAATTCTTATATATATATGTTTCCTCTATGGTCACATGATCTACTTAATTCAATAATGGGATTGCCTGTGCTCATTGGCGATCTATGTTCAAACTCAAGTGTCGGCAGTAACACTTTATTCCTATATAACACAAATGGACTTAAATGAATTTAATGTCAATAAGAAAACTTTCTTCTAAGAGAAGTTGAGATGTGATGACTCCAACAAAGTAGACTTTCTACACAGTGTTACACTAGAGCATCAGAGTAGCCCAATACACCAGAGAGTTAACCTGGAAGGTAACATCATAGCCAACCTCATAGCTACCCTGGCATATACACAGGTGATTGACCCAGTTGCACTTAGGATGTACATGCATGAAACAACTGGATGCCAAGAAGAGATATGTGCTCACTCAAGAGAGAAAAGACAGTCTCTGGTATCTATATGAGATGATCCACATTCAGAAAAGGCTCAAAGCCACACTCTTATTTTGATATTAATTGCCAAAGTCTGGTGATAAATAAACAGCTGTTTTTATATATTTTGTTTTGTATTCTTATTTGTTTTTACAATGATAGTATTACATAACTATTTGGAAAGGTTTGAAATATAAATTTTATTGGAGTAATATACAAAATATGCTGACAAGTCTTGCCAACAAAACAGTTGTAATGGAACCTCAGATCTCTTGGTAACCTGAATATGGTTTTACAGAGAATGAGTAGTTCGCAAAAAACTAATCTTTTTTATGACATGTATCCAGGCAATCATAGCTCTCTATGGACTGCTTTTTTGTGAAATGGCATGACTTTGAAGTGAGTTCCTGTTACCTTCAGAACACTTTTGAATTCAAAGTTGACCTCCCAGAATGACTGCCACTCAAGACTAGAGAGCCTTGTCTATATTGCTGGTTAACACATAGCAAGTGAATTTCTGCAAAAATGAATATAATAGACTGGTTCAGATTTTGAAGTTGTTTTCATGAATCCCTTTCCCATGTAGATAACTGTTACAATGTCTGCAAAGCTTTTCACTAATAGCAAAAAATGCTCTACATAATGACTAATCAGTGCTGTTAGCTATTCTAATGAGAGAGCATTAAAGTGAGAACCATTTCATCTACCAAAAAATAGAGACTCTTTATGTTTTATAGCTTTATGTTGGTTTGAAAACCACTAATCAAAAGCAAATCATTTTGGGGGGATTATTTAATAAATCTGATCCAGATTTAGATTTATGGAAGAAATGCAAAGAGAAATAATTTTATTGAAAACATATATCAGAAATTTATAATGTTAATAAAAAACCTAAATGGATTTTTACCCATTGACTACATCTACATTAACCAAATTTTCAGTGTGGAATATTCAATAACAAAGCATATGAAATTGATAATTCTAGATAAATTGAACTGAATTAAAGAGATAAAAAAACAAAAATAAAGAAATATATATCTTTCTTTATCATGGTGCTTTAAAGAGAAAAAATAAGAAAAACTATAAAAAAAATATCTTTCCTAAGCATATTTGAATTGGCATTTTAAATGAACTGGCAGGAACAGATAGGTTAGAAAACTACTACTATAATTGGTTTTTGGTATTAATAATAGTTAACCATTAACTGTATGAAATGTTAAATTCTTCTCAGAAAAATGGGGAAATTTGTTTTCTCTTATAAAATATGATCTTGCAAGCAACTTTTGTTCACTGGCATAATGTAGAGAAAATCTCTTAGACAAAGGTGGATATCTTATCTTCCTTTATTCTTACCATCTTTAAGATCTTAGGCATTGGCCTTCTTTTTAGCATACCTTGGATAAAGAAAACAAATGATTGCTTAAAGGCACCGCTAAATGGAAAATAATTGAAGAAAAAAAGAAGGAAGCACAACACATATGAAAATCTATCTCCCTGCATAAAGTTTAAATTTCATCAAGTTTAATAAAATATACTGTGGATTCTTTGCACACCAAAGGGTAAGTCATGTAGCATAATTTTCAGAGGTTTTCAAAGACAAGTAATAAACCTACCAAACGATTAACTTTTGGCATTAGTTAAAAATGCTAAAAAGTCTAATAGAGATCTTTAAAATTTCAGAAACTTCTCAAAGATATATATATTTTTAATCATTTCATCCCAAGCATGGCAATAATGAAACAGTCACCCCATTTTTATTTATTTATTAAAGTGTGTATATTATGTCTATAGGCCTGTGTATTTGAGAAATCTTAGTAAAAAAAAATGTGTGATCTGGCAAAGATCGAATTTGCATCCCACTTTTGATTCAGCATACTTTACTGTTCAACCATGGAAAATGTCAGGAAAAAAAAGGGGGAAATAGAATCTTCAGAGGCAAAACTGTGGAGAATTGAAGCTTTCGAGAAAAATGAGTGAAGAGGATGTACTTCCTTAAAAAAGGAAAATAGAATCTTGCTTGTGGCCAAGCAGTAAAGCAAACAGAATCAAATGGTGGTTTCTCCTACAAAGGAGGATGCAGGTTTAAATCTTTCAGGCAGTGGACATTTTCTTTACTAAGATTTCTTGAACATGCAGGCTGATAGACATAATACACACTGATAAATAAATCAAAAACTAGGCATCTATCTCAAATACAAATTTTCTACTATAATAATGTTTTATATATATATATATATATATATATATATATATATATATATATATATAAAATTTAATCAGATAAAGTCCTGAAGGACAAAATGCAACACAAGTAAATTTTTTACCCTTTATCATACAATTTCCCCAATGCTGTTCCTGATATATAAAAATATATATCATTATCTCATATATATGTACATTATAACAGTTACTTATCTCGTACTTTTCACTTGTGGAACTCCCTTCTGGCTCCATCCTTTCCAGCCAAGTTTAATTGGCAATGTCAGTCACTATCTACTGTCCTCCTGATTACTCTTTTCTCTTCCTGTCCATTACTAATGTTTTTATTCCTATTTCTTCCAGAGGCTTTATTGCCTTGTATGAGGTGAAACTGATTAATATATATATATATATATATATATATATATATATATATATATATATATATATATGTATACACACCACAGATAGATATGGATCTCCATAAACAAATATTATGTATAAAGAGAATAACTTTGGTTGAAAAATAATGTGAAAATAAAAAAATTTCTTGCGTTTAATTCAATATATAGTAAACATTTGGTCACTGTCAAAGCAAACTAGATTCAATGAGAAAGGTAAAGCAAACAATTTTTTTCCTACATTTACTAGGCTTGGATGATTTATTAAAAAGGTTGATATGATTGTACACCATTAACAATGACTTGGAATAAGTGGTAGTCAAATATTTGTTAAGATAAATGTCCTGACTATACACGCAATAATGCAATTATTAAGGACACAATGTTTCCCAAAAAGAATGAATTGTACAATCATATTATCATAAAAAAATATTTGAGAAGATTTATTCAACATTTGATGGGTTAATCTGTGTGTCTGCTTATTACTATGAGTATTTCATCTTTGTATCATCAAGTGTAGCGAATCTTAAAAAAACAAAACAAAGGCTAACCATGTATGGTTGCCAGCAAGAGAAAAAGCCCAAAATGCAAGTTATGTATTGGAAATGACAAAATCAAACAAGTAGAGAAGTTTAACTATCTGGGAACAAAAGATGGAAAATGTGGCACTAAACATCTGGAGGTACATTGTAGTAGCAAAAAATGCCTTTAAAAAACTGAAAAAGTATTAAGAAACATGAAAATTTTATTAGAAGCAAACAAAAGAGTGCCCAACTGCTATGTAATATTGGTCTCTCTATATAGCAGTGAATGCTGGGCAATCTCTGAAAGAGATGAAAAAGAAAACTTGTAATAGAGATGTGATTATAAAAAAATGTTGAGAATACCACAGACAGAGCATATGAGCAACAAGGAAGTTTAAAGGATAATGGGGAACCAAAAGGTGAATTATACTTAAAATCAGAAAGAGTCAGTTGAAATTTCTGGGACACATAATGAAGTAAGAAGGCTTGGAAAATTTGACACTCACAGGAAATATTGAAAGTAAGAGGGACAGAGGAAGCCGGTGAGTAATCTACCTAATGAGCTTGTGAAAATGAGATGGGTTGTAAAATGACAAACATTGTTAAGAACTACAGAGGATAGGAAGTTGTGGAGAGCCATGATTTCCAACATTTTGAAGGAGAGTACAGTGAAGAAGAAGAATGACTAACTTGGCTACTTAAAAGGACCTAATAGATTTAACATTAAAGATTAATCAAAGAACTTCTAAATTTTACAAACACTCAGATGTCCATTCAAGTGTTTCAGTTTTAGAAATTACAGGTCCTTGTAAACAAGTTAGTAAAGGAAAGTAGGAAGAAAGGACTAAACATCAATTTTAAGAAAACCAAAGATGTGAGCTAGAAACAAGTGCAAAAATTTTAATATCTGGGAAGACGATGTAAAATGTGATGAAGGAGAGAGTCAGAAGACAAGTACTGCTAAGAGTGATAAAAAGATAGGAAGTTGCGGAGAGCCATGATTGCACATATCCTGAAGGGATACAGCACAAAAAACAGGGTTACCTATAACCATATAAATGGCATGCAGATAGCATTATTAGCATGGAAGTGGGATTTGAGTTCACAGTTCAATCCTTGTCTTCTGCATTCACTTCATACTAATGCCTTTGAAGAAAGTATAAATTCATTTTTTGCATCTCAAGCTATAGGTTAACAAGACGTCATGCTTTTTAGCCTTGTGTAGCAGCCTATCTAGAACAACCACTCCCAAACCATGGAGAAGACAGTTGAAAACATTTTATTAGTTTTCTCAAGAAGACATGACAATTCGCAGATAATACAGAAAAGGAGTCTGTAGGGATCTGTCATCCTCATGTCCTGAAGGTACATAGAACTAAAAAAAAAATCATGAAAATAGAATATACAGATTTTTATAAAATTATAATTCAGCTATCGACATTTTCTAACCTACAAGAAAATAATATTTGCAGATTGACTATTTCATGTGTCTATGGTGGGCATACTTTACACTGGATATAATTAAATGAACACTGATGTAGATAACTTCTTCTGCATGCCATGTCCATGTAGAATGTGGATGATCCACAACTTTGTAGCTCTTAGTAAGGTTTGTCTATTTACTGTCTTTCCAAATCACTGTTTTACCAACTATTTATACAGGCTTGTTAGGTTATTCACTGTTAGGTTGTTCACTTGTTAGGTTATTCACTGTTAGGTTGTTCACTTGTTAGGTTATTCACTGTTAGGTTGTTCACTTGTTAGGTTATTCACTGCTTCCAACTGTCCCTCTGGCTTTCAATATGCCCTGTGAATGTCAAATTCTACAAGCCCTCTTACAAAGTGAAGAAATAGCAAAACATGTCACATTTATAAAATTTTCTTACTTTCTATATATATATATATATATATATATATATATATGGTAAAAATATAGTTTTAAGGTACTCAATCAAAAGCCTCAATCTAAAAAAAGCCATTGACCCAAACAAAATCCTAGTGGTTGTCCTTAAGAATATCAACCCAGAATCCTCCCTGATTTAAGTTATTTAATTGCTACTTGAAAGAGAAATCTTTACCAAGCATGTGGAAGTTGGTAAACGCATGCCCGGTCTTCAAGAATATGGGCAATCAATCCTCCCCCTCCCATTGTAGACCCATTAGAATCCCCAGTATCATCAGTAAGCTTTTGGGGGCCTTAATCAACAAGAAGGTCATTGATCACCAGGATCGGAACAACATCTTGTACGATGAGCAGCATGGCTCAATTCACTGGTGATGTCCTAGCTACCATTACACACAGAATTAGTGACACCTTTGATGACACACATACTACAAGAACCATAACATTAGATATCTTGAAGGTGTTCAACAAGGTGTGGTACAAAGGTTTGCTACACAAGCTCTCCAGCTATGAAATCACTGGAAGGGTTTTCTCTATTATAAAATCCTTCTTAACAAGTAGATCCCTGAAGGTAGTTATTAACAGCCAGTCCTCCAAGACCCTGGCAGTCAATGCAAGTGTCCTTCAGGAGACACTTCTAAGACCAACCCTCTTTCTGCTTTACATAAATGATCTACCTAAGAATATACTAGAATCATCTGTAAACATCTATTCCAATGATACGATATATGGGCTCACAAGACGATCAGAGATTGGCAGCTGACCTCTCTTTCGATCTAATGCTAACTTCCCAGTGGGGAAAAAAACTGGTTGCTTACATTCAATGTCTCTAAAACCAAACTGGTTACATCCCATCACTGTCAATGAAACCCTGAACTGCCGCCAGTCACAATGAATGGATGTCCCCTCGAGGAGATACTGTGCCTTGAGAGGATATTTGGCCTCAAACTCAGACCCAATCTCAAGTGGAATTCCTATATAAGATCCATTGCTAAAGATGCAGGTAAAATGATCAGCTCCCTCTACCACTCTAGGAAGTACCTGATCCCTCATGTTATCCTCTACCTTTATAAGAGACAGATCAGGCTAAAAATGGAATACTGTTGCCATATTTGGGCAGGAACTGTTCAGACCTGACTTACCAGTCTTGAAAAGTTCAAAAGCATCTCTGAGTTTTTGTTGAAGAAAAATCATTTTCCACAATTCAACCTCTCTCTCACAGGTGGGATGTGGTGAGTCTCTCTCACTGCTCTATTGCTACTAACAGGGAAAGTGCTCAGACTAACTGCATCTCCTAGTTCCACCAGGTCTGACCTTCATGACTAGGACTTGCCATGCCACTTACATTGTAGCAAAACCACTCACATTCCCTTTGTATTCCATACGTGAGAAGTAAGTTCCAATCAAATAGTTTCTTCCCGCAAACCACTGCCCTATTGAATAAACTCCCAAGAGGATGTTTCCCCCGATCACTATAATCTTAACTTGTTCAAGTCTAGAGTCAAGTGTTGTCTTCCCCTCCTATCCATATGAAATACACCTTAACATAAACCCCTATCTTGAGTGAACCTTACTGTAAAAAAATATCAGAGACAGAGGATATATAAATATAAAAGTTAACTGGAATCAACACCAAGTGTTGTATGTTTGTTTGTAGTCTTATGACCAGAAGATTGCATCCAAAAATGAAAAAGACTGTCACCATTGTGTGTTGACCCCAGTGTCATTTTTTTATATTTACACATGTTCCATCCCTGATAATAAGCATGCTTGGTATTGACCTCAGTTTCCACATTGATTGATTCATGTAAATAATTTATATAATTATTATTTCACTATTTTTTCAGAGAATATTTGTGATAATTCTAGCAAAGAACATCCCGTGGTGCATAAAGTGTCACCATCGATATTCTTATGTTAACAACACAATGGGGAAGACAAAGGAGCTTAGTGTTGACTTGAGACAGAAAATTATTAACTTCTACATGCCAGGAAATAGTTACAGCACTATTTCAAACTAGTTAGCTATCCCTAAATCTATGGTATAGCCTGTTATAAAAAAATTTAAACAGTTTGGCATGACAGAGAACTTCCCTGGGTGTGGAAGAAAACCCAAATTGTCACCAAGAACTGCACAAAAACTGTGTCACAAGGTTAATATAAACCCAAGAGTTGTTTTGAAATACATCGCCAAAAGTTTGGATACAAAGGTATTAATGTAAGTACTCAGACAATACAATATTGTTTAAATAGAAATGGGTTGTATGGAAACCGACCATGATGAACCCCTCTTCACAAACCATTTCACATTGTTGCTCAGTTTAATTTTGCCAAAATATTCTTGGACAAGGAAAATCATTTTGGGGAACAAGTAATTTGGAGTGATGAAAGAAAAATTGAGCTTTTTGGACATAATGATGTACAGAAGTTTTGGTGCAAGAAAGGTGAGGCTTCCCTCCCAAAGAACACAGTAACAACATTAAAGCTTAGCAGTAGCTTGATAATGAAATATCAAAATTCTGGATGAAAATCTACAACTATCAGTGCAAAATCTTCATCAAAGTGAGCAATTTACTTTCCAGCAAGCTTATGATCCCAAACATATGTTTAAATCAGTGATTGCATGACTTCAGAAAAAGAAGATTACACTTCTGCCATAATGAGTCCTGACTTGAATCCTATTGAAAATCTATAGCAAGAATTGAAAGTTTGAATAAATCGTTAGTCACCAAAAAACCTTCAGGAATTAGACCGTGTAACCATTGAAGAATGGAAGAAAATCCCAGAAAACACTTGTTCAAATCTCATAAAAAAACTTTAGAAAATGATTGTAGAAAATTATAAAGATGAGAGGCCATGCTATTGACTATTAATATAGTGAAAATTGTTAAGGCTTTTCTATTTTTCATATTGTATGAATAATTTTGTCTTTTCCTGTTTTGCATAATTCACTTGTCAAATTTGTTGTTCTGAAAATTGAGTTTTATATTCCTTTTTTGTGGTTTATTAACATACAAAACACCTGACATCATATGGGCATTAGATTCTGAGAAATGGATAGAAATATTCAAAAGTGATGGGTGTATGAATCATTTTGTTGTTGACTGTGTGTATATATAGATATAAAGAAAAAAGGATATTTTAAAGTTGAATGTGTAAAATTATACTTTGTTTCAAAAACACTTCTCATGATTTGGTAAGTACAAATTTTACAAAAATCTTTTCTATATACCATATATCATATATCATGTATCATGCAAATTTTGAAGACCTAATTTTGAAGCTAATTTTAAGGGGTCACATTATACACTAGATATAAAATTAGCATATGTACTGATGGCCCTGGCTACGCTGTTGACCAAACTATATATCTATTTACTGTAGTCAAAAAGCACAGCTGTATTTAAAATAAACACTGCACATTACATGAGTATAAACAGTATTTATGTGTGTAAGTGATTCATAAATTTTAAGAAACTAGAAGAAATAGGAAAGATAGAAAGAAAATAAATTCCCCATAAATTGTAGAAATCAGAGTAATTAGTTTTATCTTATAAAGTTTTAAAGACTCCACTTGTATCGAATTGAGATACTTTTTGATTGAACAGTCACAGCTGAGGTAGTTATCCAGATTAGATATGCTATTTAATCCACTTAAAGGATGTTGCATTTCAAGTGATAATTAGTTGTGTTGTTGAGTACAATTAGTAATACTAAATAACCTCACAACATATCCTCTTAACAATATCTTATAACACTTCCATGCACAAAAATTGCCCAGTAAGTAGATCACAGAATGAAAATCTATTGTTTAATCAACTTGTAAAAGTGAATGTTTTGTTTATGAGTAATTATTCTTGCCATTAACTGATTAAAATTTGTATAAAATTTATTTTAGCAACAAATAAAATTAAATGCTCAGATTGTCTTTTCAGATTCACAGTTTTGCACACATGGTATCCACTCATCAGGGGATTTAATAGAAAAATTGGATTTATTTACAGAAATCTGTAAATAATTTTAATAATTGAAAGAGATCTTTAAATAAAATTTCTATAAATAAATTCAATAATTTACAGGAAATTTTTAATAAAATTTCTATAAATAAATTCAGTTTTACAATAAATTCCTCCTCACCATTGGATACCATATCTGTGAAGCTCTAAGTTAGAAAAGGTCGTTGAATATTTTTTGCTATTAATGATCTATTGCTTGATATTGGGTATTTTAATTATGAAGACTGCTTTAAAAATGTAATCTTCTAGAAATATGCTAGTCAACTACTTCTTGTTGTTATTGTTTTTATATGAAACACTCTTTTTTATTACATAGGAAGCAACAGAAATATCTTTCACATATTGGTAAGACATTAGTTAGATGAAAATATCATTTAAAATGTTAAAATAATGCATAAAGACATGTCTTAATTCTACTGGTAAAAAACACCAAACATCTTTGAAATATATCTATATTTGGAGCTGATGATACACATAATTATTAAATATGATTTATGCTAAGAACAGAGGGAATATGCATAAAGTACTTTCCACCTAAACAAGACAATAAAGCCACTAAGACACAAGGGGTTACTGAGTGTGAAAGAATAAGAAAAAACAAAAACATTATTAACAAGCAAGAACAATAAAAGAAGAGGAAGCAAAAAGACAGAAGATAATGATTGACATTGCATTTACATTTTTGAAGATAGAATTTGGCTGGAAAGCATGGAGCCAGAAAAGAGTCACACAGTTGAGAAACTGTTAGCAAAGAGCTTATGATTACATCTTACCAATTCAACTTGTAAAATGATGAGATCTTACTGCCAATCTAGTACTGTGCTTAAATTCATAATGTCTAGGTTCCATAGAGGAAAGTTCATCTGAACAATTATCATGAAAGTATTTATGGAAAAGGCACAGTGAAACTTTATTACAGTCGTAGGAAAGTGACTGAAGTTAGGATGCCAAGTCAAGAGCAATAACATTGCAGATTCTTATTTGGATTTTATTAAAAATCTCTAAATATATAGCAGAAGCACCAAACCATATGTGGCAGCAATACTTGAGGCATAGATAAATGGTAGACTTATAAATATGTAAGACAGATTATAGAGAGAAAAATTATCTAGCATGACACAGTGAACCAGCAGACATAGCAATTGATTCAATTCAATCTTTCCACTTTGAGAATTTTATAATTTTCTTAAGAAAAAACAAGTTGCCTAACCAAAGTTGTGTGAATATGCTTACATATCTTAAGAATCATATCTCTTCAGAAAGACTTCCCAGTGTTTAAAATGATTCTTCACACAAGATACTAATATACATGTATTGCAGGTTTTCATAATTAAAATTCTAACCATGAGAATTTAAAGCAGGCTTGAATCAGTGTTTTTTTTTTTATTTTAAAGACAAATATATGTCAATGCATTTTATTAAGTCTGTTTTAGGCATGAATATTCAGGGTACAGATTTAATTTCAACTTCACCCACCACAATGTGAATGAGTTTGAAGTTTTATTGTTGATAACTCAAAAATGATAGATTTTATCAAAATTTCTTTGTTATTTTCGAATTAAGGCATGTACATTTACACCTAAATGAAAATATTCGGGAAATTTTTATTAAAAACTGAGCACAGGGCTTGAACTGCAAATTACCCTTTTGAGGTTTTGAGTTGAAATTAGTTCTGTCACCCGAAAATACTTGTAGTATTTGTTATAGCAACAACAACAAAAAAAAGTGAATAAACCTATATGATTATAAATTTTTATTCAAGAAAAAATGGCTTTTATTAATAAATTCTAATGAAAATGTACTATATATATTAAAATGATATTCAATAGTAATAATTTATCAAGGTGTTCTTTGTAAAGTTTAAAAAGCTATTTGCAGATGATTAAATGTCTTTGATCTTATTTTAAAATCATCTGCTTCATAATTTTAGCACATTAGAATTCATATAATTTACTAATAAATACGTATATACAAATATATATAGATTTTTACACATATCCATTTGTGTGTGTGTGTATTCAGTAGATAAATAGGCAGAATCATGTCTTCTGAACAGCTATTGTATTCATTGAATAGCATCCTCGTGTTTATAAACATTGTCATTGGTCAATTCCATGCAGGCCTAAATGTTTTAATCCTATAGGCAAGAAAACCAAACATATATGTAGTATTTATAGATATATTTGAGTCAATATTTGTAGATACCAATAAGGGCATGAACGAAACTGCATTTATGTGCAGTATCTGACCATTTTAAATTTTAAACATAATGGAAAAAAGCATTTACTGGTAAGTCAGAGAAGGAAGGTATTTAAACATTTTACATACTAACTTGGTATAAGTACATTATCAACATGAATTGTCAACATCTTACATAGGATGCTATGGTATAATGTACAGTACCATTCAAAAGTTTTAGCCACTTTAAACTATTTTAAATTCCTAATAAATACCATCTTATAAATGGTTGTTTTTCATTGTCTTTCACAGATAAAACACTGGATCCATTTCTATAACTATAATTTTTTGTGGAAAGGATTCTGAATGAGAGGAATCGTAAGAAGACCATCCCAAAATGACCACACAAACATTTTTGCCCACCTGGTGATTTGTGGGGTTCTTTTCAAATCTTCCCCAATCATTCAGAACTCCTACTACAAAATGTAATAAGTTATGGAAATGACTCCAATGTTTATCTGTGGAAAATGCAATGCAAAACAACCATTTATAAGGTGGCATTTACTAGGAAATTACAATAATTTAAAGTGACCAAAACATTTTAATGGTACTGTATATTACAACATCCTATGCAAAATATTGATAATCTAATTATCCCAAATTAGTACATAAAATGCTTAAATATCTTCCTTTCTCTAAATTATCATTAATTTTTTTTTTTGTAACAATTCTCTAATTTGTCAAAGAAATTGAGAGGCAATATAGAAAAATGTTTGTATCAACCAAAATATAACAGTCTCAAGTATAAAGGTAAATTCCTCTAATTTAAAAAAAAAAAAAAAAAAAACACAATTAGAAAAGGCCCTGTGAGGAAGAAAAACACAAGAAATAAGTATGAGTCAATGTTCCTATGAAGCTGAAATATCATTTGCATTTAAAAATTCAGAGTCTAAGTAGAATCAAATACGATGATTACTTTACACAGCCATTTCAAAATTGGATTCATATTTTACAGTCACCACCCAATTTAACTGTTTGTAAACATTCCGGTTTTAGTTTAATTTTGGTATTCTGTTTTGTTTCTTTTTTAAATTATAATAGATAATTGTGATGGTAATTTACCCACGCGCGCATGGACTCTCCCAATTATAAATAGGAAGAGGTACTGTCATTTTGGTGAGGGAAGTTTCCAGCGGTCACCTCTGATAGTTGGACCGAACATTCTTGCTGTAACACTCTTGTTTGTGTATGTTTGTATTACTGTTTCTGTTAATATATTTGTTTAACTCAATTCCTCTCTTTGTGTCTTTATTTCTGGCCCTAACAAGGCCACAACAATGATACTATGGTATTATCTATCTTTTATTTACATCAAATTTCAAAAGATATTTACATAGCTTTAAAAAGAACTGTACATAATAATATATACACATATAAAAATTTATATTAATATGTAGAAACAGTTATGTAAATTCATATTCATCCCTAAATCTGCACAAAAGAAGAGCTAACTTGGACTACCATCAAAATAATTTCAAATTCATGGATTATTTACAGATGATAAAATAAAAATGTTTGCCAATCCAAAATGTCTGAATCAGATATCTTTAAGTTTCAAATTCTTTATAATTTTTCTTTATTTTTAATACAGTTTATCAGTCTGCTATGAGATCTTGGGCGGCAAAGATAAGGAATTTTCTTTTTCATTTTAGAGCCAATAGTACGCAATTTTTAAAATTATATTCAGCTACTATTGTTATTAAATATTTCTTGTGAATGTTTCTTTTTAATCAAATAATGATTTTTTTTTTAACTAAATTATTTTAGTAATCACTTGAGTTTTAAAATTGTTTGTGGGGAAACTATATTTCATTAGTCATTTATAAAAACTGATGTAAATATTGTGTCCATTCCTAGTGACATCAAAGTTTTGTAGAGTGTAAAATTCTGAGAGAAGCAATGTAAGAACAATATAAAATATTATTTTTATGGCAACTTGTGAAAATATCCACAGCTTTTCTTCTACTATTCCAGTACATTTTGACAATGTTAAAAAATGACTTCCTGCTAGCACGACCATCCATGGCTTCCAAAGAGTTCCATCAACCCAATTTTGCCATGACAAATGTAAGTTACCCACCAAAAATTAATAATAATTAATAATGATTCCAAAAGTTATTCAAAGTCAAGTAACCTTTGTCTGTTAGGATAGCATGACAGTGTCTGGTGCAGATACCAGATCAGATATATTTGTGTTTGCATTACACCCACAGAGACCATCTGTGGTTTATATTGCAACTATGTTGGATGGGACAGGGAGTGAATAATCTGGCATGTTCAACAGTTATTGAACCCAAGTCTCATGGTCAGAAAGGAAACATCTTAACCACTACTCATATATATATATATATATATATATATATATATATATATATATATATATATATATATGCATCAGTGGCAACTCAAGTCATCAATGTTTGTCATTACAATCTTTAACAAAATATGCTATTGGTATAACTTAGATACTAAAATGATTTCTTTACTCTAACTAAAATATATATATATATATATTTTAAAATCTCTGTGCATGAAATTAAAAAAAAAACATTTGGTATTTTAATATTATTTGTAATAATTCTATAAAACCAAACATTTATTTCATATGTAAGAAAAACATGTGAGGACAAAGTCTTTGATATGTTCGTCCATTTGTTGCCACCTTTCCATTTTTTATTGTATTATAGCCTGGTTGTCAAGTCACTGATAGTAGAGATAGAAATAATTGTTGTAGGACCAGAAAGTAGAAATATATATTTCACTCACTGAGGCTAAGGATGTGGATACGTTTTTTTTTTTTTTAAATCTGGAACATCGTGTGTGGATCAATATGTGTGTGTATGCATCTGCGGGTGTGTAAATAAACCTAATTAGTGTTTATGTATCTGTCTTTGAAATTTAGTTTAATTTTTCATATGTTTATTTCCTCAACACAACCCCAGTTACACCCATCCCCACAACCCTCCAGTTGATGAGTTAAGGCTGCCACTTTCTTTCATTTTCGCTGACTTTAAGTTAGACTAAATTTAATTTGTAACTGATACATTCCACTAAAAACCTTATACTATACAGAATAAATTATTTAAAATGAATATTTGAAAACAATAAGTTGGAATGAAAATGTGTTCTTTAAAAAACAGGGCATACAAGTCCTTAAAGATTTTTAAAAGATTATTTATAAAATTAAAGCAAGAAATACATTGCCTATCAAATATGTCTCCAGCTTGACACAGCCTGACAGTTAATTTTATCTAATTCTTTTTTACTTACTTTCTTTCTTCTTTATTATGAATAATATCATTAAAATGTATTTCAGTTAATATTTTGAGGCATGCAGTTAAAACAATTAATTTTGGATCCAGCTGAAGACATGGATGAAAATGACGCACTATGAAAGATTTTTGTTGCTTTGAAATAGATATATTTGAATGTTGACTCACTTGGGTATTCCACTTACATATATATATATATATATATATATATATATGGGTGAGTTTGTGCATATGTCTGATTAGGGATATTTGTGCTATTTTAAACAGCTCCATTTGCAGATTGACTCTTTTTGGAAAAAGACTTTATGTATAGCTGTAGTGGAAATGAAAAAAGTATCTAATGTTGATATAATGACATTTTATTGCTCTCTAGCATCAAATCATTATCAAATGTCAATATATGAATTTGTCACACTCATTCTATTTCAACTTGAATGACATCAAAATATCTTCAACATAATTTATTAAAAAGATGATTTCATATTTTCAATCAAATATAACTGAAAGATATATTATGACTGAAACAATATCATTTTTGGTTAATAATTATGAAAAAAAATTGGAATATATTATATGCTTATTTTTATTCAATTAAAAAAAAATTACCATTGACATTTTCAGAGTAAATATGAAAATATCATGTTATTAGATTTTTTTTTCCAGTGGGTGGCAAGAAAATTACTTTGTTCTGCTTAATTGTGTGATGGTCATGAAATAAGAAGTGCAGGAAAATTTTTGAACAAAGTTTTTTGGTTGATATGAAATTATTAAAGCCTTGTAACATTTTACACAAGATTGTTCAGGTTTTTGGGGTTTTTTTTTTATATGATTTAGTTTTTCTCTAATTTTTTGTTTTTGTTTTCATGAAATTTAAGTCTACATTGACATTGTTTTGTTTTTTTAAACTAGGTGAATGAACATTTTAGGTAGTTAAAAAAAAAAATTAAATTATTTCAGACACATACACTCTCTCCTTTCAATGAAACCAAATTAAGCAATATATATTTGAGCATATATCTATCACATAAGAGAGTAATTTTCATCAATGTTACATATATATTTAATGTGTACATATATATTTTTAAAGAGCATGAATTAAATATTACCTCTATCATCAATGCTAAAGTGATAACATTCTCAATGTGACCTTAGACTTGAATAATGGTTATTACAAACCATACACCAAATGTCTATATAACCACAGATACATCAGTAAAGAATAAAACCATCACCACAAAATTCTAGATAATTTACTTAAATCAGTCAAAGTTAGATTATCTACCAACTCCAACAATAAGGAAATATTTGATAATAATAAAATTAACTATAAAAAGGTTTTAGAACTGAGCAATCATATAGTAAATTTAGAGTATTTAGGGAAAAAAAAAAGAAAGAAGGTAAAAATAAACAGAAACACCTTAAGTATAAAATCATATGGTTTAATCCACCTTTTAATTGTTATGTTCAAACTAATATGAGAAGAATCTTCTTAAATTTAATCCATAAGCATTTTAGCTATTAACCAACACTAAAAAAGATTTTTTTAAGAAAAATAATGTTAAGATCAGCTATAATGGCATGAATAATCTAAATAAATCCATATCCCAACATAACATTATATTAAACAAATATATTTCCAACAAAGACAACGTAAATTTTTATAAAAACAAATGCAACTACTGAAAAAATACGGTCTGTCCCTTAATCGGTCAATGTATGACTGATAATATTGTATATGAAGTAAGCATACATTATAGTAGTAATGTTAAATTTTATCTTGGTTCAACTGAAAATCCTTGAAAATTTTGTTTCTGCCATCATTGAATGACTTTAGGTATTATAAAATACAAATACAGCACTGCTCAATCCAAATATTTCTGGCAATTAAAGAATGATGGCAACTCACCTTCCATCAACTGAGATATTAAAGATCCAAATCTTAAAACTGGAAGGGAAATAAATGTAACTTATGTCTTTTTGAAAAATTGGTTATCTTAAAACACTAAAATAACCTTAGCTTATTAAAGAGAAATGAATAGATGGTTACATGTCAGCATGAAAATAAATACCTGCTTAAGTATTAATTTTTAATACAAATTATGGTTTATTTTTAAGACAAGTTATCATCCTTTAATAATGAAAAAATTACTATTCACAATTCTAAAATAAAAAAAATACCTTCATTTTTTTCACATATTCAAATTTTGTTTATTTTAAATTCCAAATACAATTTTTAAAATTAAAATCTGTAATTGTAGTATAATATATAACTATGCCAACATTGTGATAACCAGATATATTTTTAAAAATTTAAATTACATAACAGCCAGTCTATACTCAGCAGCTGAAGATTGTGTTGTGCATAAAACTCAGAGTTGTGCTCACATTGAAGGATTATATATATATATATATATATATATATATATATATGAATGATATAATTGTGTATTTGGGCAGCAATCCCTCTTTTATATGAGTTTCATTGAAAACAACTGATAGGGTACTGTGGTTAAGTTTTTTATTTAATTTTTCTTATGTCCCTATAAATATTTTTTTCTTTTCTGGACAAAGTATGTAGAAACTCTCTGAAAGTTTTCTATGTCCGAGTGCTTTCGGCTATTCTTTTAGCCATTATCAAGGATGATTTTATTTTTACTTTTAACTGAAAGTATGGATTTTCTATCCAGAGTTATAGGAATATTTTTATTTTCCAAACATGGTCAGTACATTGTGGCTGTGTTCATAGTTGATGTTATTGAGTTTTGGCTTTTTCTTTTTTTAACAAAACTAGTGTATATATATATATATATATATATATATATATACTTGCAAAAATCTTTCATGCAAAAGAGTCAGATTAGGTTAAAAATTAGAGTATTGCTGGAGCTGCTCAATCCTAACTTTCCAGCATTGGCAGGGTTCAAAATTGTTTACACAGTTCAGACCTTTACAACTAGGACACACTATGCTACTTCCACAGAGTTGAATCACCTCCATTTCCTTTATATTTCAAATGTAAGGAGAAAGTCATACTCAGCTTTTTCCCAATAACTGCTACTTTGTAGAACAGACTCCTTCATTGATGTTTCCTTGAACATGAAAATCTGCAGGGTCAACTGTTATTCATCCTCCTCATCCTCATAATCTTCACTTTCTACAACCTTTTCTTTTATTTATATTACACACCTCATTCATCATATTTCAATAGTAACCCTCTACCATGAGCGGCTCTTGATCTTTGTACTGAGTGAATTTTAATATGAAAAATAAACATCTGTTTTTACATAAATGAACTGAAGTGCCAAAAAAATGCATTTGCCTCAGAATGTGTAACTCTTTCTTTCACCTAAATAATGGAGATGATGAAGTATTGGAGTCTACAAGCTACCTTTTTGTGTGTATATCTATACAAGCATATTCCTACTCTGCTTATTAGGTAAGGTATTCAACACATCTCAATAGCGTTTAAAAATGACAAATATATTGACTAATAGAGTACCTGGAACCAGTTTTATGTCCCTCATGTATAATGAAATGTTGCATTATCTTAGTGGAAAGAAAACCATAGCCACCAAGAAACATGACAAACATAAAGGTCTGTAAATGGTCTGTTAGAAAGTCTGTGTCAAGACAGACTTCAGTTTCACTTGTGGTCTTTGTGAAGTCAAGCAGAAAACACAATCCAATTACAGAGAAAAAGACCAGCCTGCTCATCAGTCTACTGACATGATGAATCTATAACCTTGGCTGGTGTCCTCTATATACAAAATTGAGTTAGAAACATAAATCAACTAACTGAAATGTCCCCTATCTAAATATTGACCAGACTCATTGCTGCTTAACTTAGGTGATTAAATGAGAAACAATGTTTTCAGTATGATTTAAATGAAATCTGGCTAGTATAATGGTCTGGAAAGGGTCTGTGAATGTCACATGTATCAAGACAGTCTCCAGTTTCAGTAGAGGTCTTTGTGAATGCTAAACATCTCACACCACTACAGAGACAACCCCACAGTTTGCACATCACCTTGCTGACAAGCTGCTGCCATAGACTCAGGAAGTAATATATATATATATATATATATATATAAACTTGATGATTTACATTAAAGAACTGGAAACAGGACTTGTCTGACTAGGCGACATAGCACCAGTCTTTCACAGTATAATATTCTTTGGCTTATGTGAGGTTCAGGAAGTGATAATATGGTACCAACAATGGCACTCTTGTTGGTAAACAACTATGAAACCTCATGGAATGCACTGTACAGTTTGTAAAGACTGATATATTGAACAGCACCAGTGTTCAAATGGGATGTGATGCAATATTCTCTTTTATTGAGTGCTTACCATCTTTGTTGGCTGTTGGAGGTATCATTCTTCCACCATCTGTATGCACCCACAGTTTTCATGTGCTGCTGATGTTTATAGATATTCCTGATATATACCCTTGCAATTGTCGGCTAAGAAGAAATCTAGAATAGATGCTCTTTTGAAAATAGTGTGTCTTGTCTTTCCGGCCATCAACAATCATTCTCTAGTCAAACAGTATTATATCCTGTCTACATCCAATAACTGCCACAGCTACACTAGCTCTTTACATGTCATGTCACATGTGTTTCATCCAGTCAAGTCCATTGCTATAAGTAAGGGAAAATGAAACCATCCAGTGTATTGTTGTTTCATATTTTTTGTAGCACTTACATATATAATATAGGATAATGATATATAAATTTTGATATATCAAGAACAGGTTTAAAAGAAAAGATATATGACAAATTGGAAAAAAATTGTGACATGTTTCATCCATTAGGACTTCATCAGCCTGGGTTTGATTTATGTTGTTGTGTCTACACATGCACACAAACGAGTGATACTGGGATTTACAATATTTGAAAGATTTTTCTTTTTTGCAATCTAGCCAAATTCATCTACATTCTTTTTCTTATTAAATATTGCGCATTGTGATAACAAAAAAAAAAAAAACAGTTAACAGAAAAAAAGGTGAAATGTTGTAAGAACCTGGACATAAATTGCTGTGGATGAATCAATGATTAAAGCACTTTCTAGACATATTCGTCTTAGTGAATTATTTTCTCTTTCTCATACATATATATATATATATATATATATATAGATAGATAGATAGATAGATAGATAGATAGATAGATAGATAGCAGTTCAAAAGTTTCTGGCTACCTATGGTAATCTTTTTAAACTGACCCCAAAAGTAGTTGTTTTGTACTTCAAGTAAGAGAAAATTTGCTCTTGTCACAATATCCTCCTTTAACCTTGATAACTGCAGCACTAATTTTTGGTATTTATTGCAAAGTTTCTCAAAGTATAAGTTTGATAATTGATTCCATTCTTTTTTCAGTGACTCTGAGTGCTCTTTTTCAAATTTTTTTCACTTTTCTGTCAAGATCATCCAATGCTAATTCTGGGGAGTGGCTTCAAACTTTTGAACTGTGGTGTGTGTGCGTATATATATATATATATATATAGTGGACTCTCCTGTCATATTCAACATATGAGGGTCAAGCAGCTCAGTTTCTAAGAACTGACAGTCCAGACACCAGTACATATGATTTGATTATAGTGGTGAAGGCTTTGTGCAGAACCAACCACACTTTTTGAAAGGCCAAATACAGAGACCTGGTGCACTACATGCCACAAGGTCCTGAAACGACCCTCCGCAGGTTTTGAATTCAGAGTTGTCCTTCTAGACCAGTTGCCATCCAAGGCTATTGACCCCAGTCTGCCCTGCTATTTACCCATAACTGGATTGAGAAGGGTATTAGCACATAAGTAATGCATTCAACTGGAATTCAAACTCGGCTCTCTGATTCCTCAAACCAAGCCACTATCCACTACGCCTCATATATAATATATATATATATATATATATATATATATATATATATATATATATATATGTGTGTGTGTGTGTGTGTGTGTGTGTGTGTGAAAAATATATAGAAAATAGGAAAGAACTCGTTAGGTAAATAATCCAAAGTTCTTTAGTATTTTTTTATTATTTTTTAAAAATAGTGCTCGATAAAAAATAGAGCATAAAATATAATTATTTATTTAAATCATATTTTTAAATAATTAATTATATATATATATATATATATATATATATATATATATATATATATATTATAGAGAGAGAGAGAGAGAGATCACACCATTCTACAGTTTCACCAACAAATAGCAAAATATGGCCTTTATGCTAAAAACCAGAGACCCACACTCTCTACCTCATTTTTATAAAGTTGCATTCACAGCCAACTATTGTTTTAAATACACCAATCTTCTTGAGAGGATGTATTGCTGGTCATTTTGCTTTAAAAACGTACTTTTAATTTTACTATAAATATATATTGTTGGTCATTTTTTTTATATAAAAATGTATTTCTGGTATCTTTGCTATAAAAATGTATTTTTATACTTTCATAGTGTTTTGTTTGGGGTTCACTATTTGCCCATAGCCGGGACCCCCCTGCTTATCTCACAATATGCAATCAAATTTCCATTTTTATATCAGAGTGCCTTCTACTAGATGGATGATGGAACAAAGAAAAGGGGGTCATTCCTAAGCTGGTCACCAACTTAGTTTTCCATGGGCAGATCTATTCGACCCATAGCTTGGGACCAAACAGGTTCTTCAATTCAAAGTCAGTATGAACTTCAGTGTAATGAGGGTGATTCCAGAACTGAAGTCTTGCTATCTAAATGCCATACTACATATATATGTATATATGTGTGCATGTATATATATATATATATATGTGTGTGTGTGTGTGTGTACATACATAAATACAAAATACATATCTGCCAAACAGATTTCTACATTTTTATGTTTTTTCATCTCACTCAATCTGTATTTACACATACAAAATATAATACACATGCATACATACAAATCAGTATGTATACTTACCTATCTATATAATCATATACAGACTGTATTAAGAGTGAATACATGACTGTAGATACATGTACAATGTATATTTAATAAAATTACTTATGTACATGCATATACACACTAATAGACAGACATATACAAACATATATTAATATGTGTATGTCATTATATGCCTCACCACATCAAATAAAACAATACAAATATATATGTACTTTACTGATTCTTTTAAGTTTTAAGTGCAATGGATAAAAAAGAGAGGAAATATACAAATTTGATCATGCAAGTAAATTGGACGGATCAAAAAAAGGAATTACAAGACAGTTGGGATAGATTTTAAAAAATTCTATATAAATATTGAAATATTTCAAGTTAGCTTAAGAAAAAAAAAAATTCCTGAGAACCACTTTCTGATATTTACCGAGTGTCACGTTTTCAATCATGCTTTAAAAAAATTGTACATTTTTTTTTCCTTCATCAATTTTTAAATATTTCATGCTATATCAATTTTCTTTTACTTTCTTTTTTCTTTTAAGAAACATTCTTTCAATAAAAATTAATTGTGGATTTAAAATTTGGATTAAATTAAGCAAATGAAACACAAGTTGTTATTAATATTATTATTTATTTCAAATATATTTTAACCATAACTACTTTTTAAATTTAAAAAAATTATTTTTGACTTATTTTGAAATTTTTTTTCTTAGTTTTCCGTCTTTGTAGTTGATTGGGAGAAAGGATTTAAATATACATTACCAAAGAAGAGTAAAATTTGCTGAGAACACTTACCTGGAAAAAAAAAAAAAAAAGATAATATCAAGTAAATGGATCAAAAAATAACAATAATAATTAGAAGAATGACAATCAAATTAATTAAAAAAAAAATCATTATAAATGTTTTTCAAGCCATTGGATGTGTTCACAATTTATTATTACCTTTTTTGTGCCATAACAGTTGTTACATTTAACATACAGAATATGTCGACAAAAATAAAAATATACAATGGAAAAAAAGCTGTAATATTATTTTATTTTCTGTAAATTTCCTCCCAGAATTTGTTTCATAAATAGAAGAATAACAAGGACAGAAAGAAAGTATCCACTCTTTTGTACAAAAATATCCAGAAAGTATCCAAAATTCAAGTTTGGTACAAAAGTTGAAAGAAATGAAATCAAAATCAAGAGATGGTACCTCAACTTCTGAGGAGACTTGCTGTCACTTGATCTTCAATGATAATTAAAATCTATTATGAAGTTGTATAAAATAATAGCTGAAAAAAAGAATTATTTTATAATGGTAAAGGCATTGAAGTGAACAATTATAAAAAGCATTAAAGTGAACAATTATAAAAACATGTTATTAAAATTAAATCTATGTTATTAAAAAAAAGATCATAAAGTGTTATATATTTTATGAATGAACAATTTTGGAGTCAAAGAAAAAAATTATTATAACTAGTATTAGTAGTATAATTACATTACATGGCAAAGAAAAAGCAGTGAGCAAGCAAAAAAAAAATAAATAAAAACAGACAATGCCTTAATTAATATAAAAAAAAAGTAGTAAAAATATATAAACAATCAAAAAACTGTCAATATATTTCTGTTGAACATATAATTTTATCAGTAAAGAAAATGATAATATTTAGTAATAATGATAAACATTAATATCACATAAGATTTAAAATACATATGCATAAATACTAAAGGAATAGTATCATTATCTCAAGTTTGAAGGCCTGTTGACAAATATAAAATTATCGACCGATTATTTTATTCTATTTTCTCTTCTAATAAGTTTTATGGCTTAATTGCTGATGACAATTAAAATTGTTCATAACAATTAGTAAGAAGGCATGGTTAATTTTTGCTTATATAGAAGAAAATATATAAATTCAAAATCAGTATTGTTCTTGTAAAATCTATGATACTAGTTTATATCCTTAAACAACTTACTAGGTTAGCTGATTAGACTGAATGACATATGTATCTATCTGGTTTATTCACTTATGCTTGGTAGATAAGGATTGTTGACAATGCTTGACCCTTAATAACATACTTGTAAAATCAAATGTATCTTTTTTTTAACTAGGAATAATGTGCATTTAAATTTTTAGTACCGGTTAAATAAGATGTATTGGGCACTTTGGCATAGGGTAGGTAACTGGTTAGTGACCTAGTCAGATAGATTATTTCTATTGAGTAGAGAGTTTGATCCTCATGACTCCATAGTTGCTGCCTTGAGTCAAACTCAGCTAAGCTTTTCGACAATGAGAAGGAAAGTAACAAGTTATTTTCTTTAATTGTATTTTGTAATTTTGTTAAAGATTCAACTGCAATAGATGCTAGTATATCAATAGCTGGAGGATGTATATTAACAACATCTTGGCTGTCGATCGGAACCTTTGAAGTGACACAATTCATCATGTGGTAGATGATGAACAGTAGTTTTCAGCATGGCAGAGTCCCTTCACCCTCATATTTATATATGTATATATTAACTTTTATTAACAATTTTCAGTGGTAGGGCTCATCTCTTTCACGAGATGAATGCATTTGCATAAAATAATTTTACAGATATATGCTTTTCTCAGTATATTCCCATCAAATAATGATTTAAATCTATGCAATTGAACTTTTTTCCCAGAAATGATTTCTGAGAAATCTAATAAAGGAAACAAGCTAAAAAAATAAGTACTTTTATTCTTGTAAAATCTTTAATATCTAAGTGAGATATGACTGTGCTATACAGCTAATCAAAAAGTTAATCACTTAAATAACATTTATTAACAATAATAATTGTACAGTATATGTTTGTAGCCATTATATTCAAGTACCGTTTCATAAAAATCTATTTTCATGCACAGTAGATAAAAAACTAAAATATGATTTCTAATAAGCAAGTAACAACTCTAAAATATTACTTAAAAATAGTTATTGAACTGTTCTTGAGTTTCTTTCGTAGACATAGTCATAACTAGTGACAATATCCTGCTGTGTTGTATTGATACTGAGGATGACAGCAATAAAGAAATCTCTATATTGAAAAGTCAAGTAGAATTTTATGTGCTTGTAAAATCCTTGATAACCATAGTAAGAAACAAATATCAACTATTGATGGTTTTTAATGTGATTTTTTTTTCTTGTCTCTATTTTGCAATAAAATCATTGTATTGACTTAAGCATGAATAACCAAAACACAATTATAAAGAGGTCGGATTAAATTAAAAAAAATTAAATGAAGATACAATGAACACCTAGAACAGAAAATGCAGATGAACTCAATTTTTGACATAATTTTTAATCGTCAGTTTAATTTACTTCACAATCTAAAAATATCCTCTGCAATACTGCAAACAGCAAGTGGGAAAGAGAAGGATGCATTGGTGTCGAACATTTCTGCCATGATATTACCTCACTCAATCTGTTTCTCTAGAGTATCTATAAATTCCGCAGAATAGAATTTCTCAACACTGACATACATTACAACCACACGCAAACATTTTGTTACATTCTCTTCTTGCTAAAACTCATTGTAGAAAAGAGTTTCTTTCTTTTCTTTTCTCATGAGTTTTCCTTTTTTTTTTCTCTGATTTTCTTTTAATACCAAGCTCCTTTAGAATTCATTTGTTGTCTCACCTGGAAATTTTTTTTCCCACTTTAAAACCAAGCCACACATATAGTACCCACCTTTGACTTATAGTCTCCTCCATGTCTCTGGGAAAGAGAGACTTGGATAAGGTAATCACAACAAGTCTCCGTAACGAAAGTGGAATATCTTTCTAATGTGAATTCTCTGGTTTTTACTGCTGTGACTTGATGTTCACTCTCAGCACCAATCACATTGAAGGGTGGAATTCTTTTATGATAGTTTCCCCCCCTCCCCTCTTATCTTACCACCATTCCACAAGTGACAATACCAAGAAAAATAAGTAAGAGACAGATGCTTATTACCATGTGTAATGTGTTACATTTTATTTGTAGTTTGATGAAAATCTTGCAAAATGTGATGCATTTAAAGAAAGTGTTTCTTAGTCAAGAAGAAGCCATTTTAAATATGAACATGAGTAAATAAATATCTAAAAAAAAAAATGATGCTTTTTTATTGTTTATCCTTTGCTTTTTTCTTATTTAATATTACAAACCAAAAAAAATATTCTTTAAAACATATATTTTAATTTCTCCTAATTTTATAAATACAATTTTTAGTTCAATGTAGTTTCAGTTTTTGTTTTTATAGCTTCACTTTTATCATCCCCACCCTACAACACTCAAAAAGGACATTTTTAAAGGAACCAAGAAGTTGCAAAAAAATGTTTCAGAATTAAAAAAAATAAAAATATTTTCCATTATCATTAGCAAGAAATCAAGAAAAAAAAAAAAAACAACTAGGGACATTTAAGAGTAAGGAATTGTTTTCAGGAAAACTGAAGAAAAGAACAAGAAAAAAGAAATTTTGAATTAGATAGAGATATTTTAAAATTAAGAAAAAAAAATAAATAAAAAGGTGAAAATATCCAAAAAGGATAGGTGGTAAATGCATTTAACTTTGCTTAAATGATATGAAGGAAAGAATATAGTCAATTGGAAATATCATTTTTTCTCTATGAGAAGAAAAGATTTACAAAAATGAAAAAAAAAAAAAACATGAAATTAGATTTGTGTGCATGTGAAAAAGAGGATTTTTTTTTTTTTTTTAATAGATTCACAACAAAAGAAAACCAATATGAAAAATGCTATGGATGAGTAGATTTAGAAAGAAATATTTTATACCCGATTTGTTATTTATAGATTTATTTTTTTTTCTCAGAAAAAAAAAAAAAAAAAAAAAAAAAAAAGAGGATTCTTCTTTGAAAAAGCTTTTTTTATTCTTTAATCTTGACTTCAACCTAACCATGTGTACCTTACAAGCAGCTAAAGAAGCAATTATTGTTATGAAAAAGAGTGACATACACCCAGGTCAGTCACTGGTGGGTGACGATGAAAACCATTTCCTTCACCGGTGAAAATTATGTAAAGTAATTTTAGCGTGCAAATTTTTACTTGCAGGCCTCACTGATTTAAAAGCTGTCCCCTCTCAAAACACTTTGGTGACGGGCCTGCACAACACACCTATCAACCAAGACAGATGAAAGAGAAGTCTGATTTGAGACAGAGAAAGTGGGGGGGGGGCCGTAACTAAACAGTTTAGTCACTTGCTTCTCATCTGACTTTGTCATCATCTTCCAATGCAGTTAGTGCCAGGTAAAATCGCCTGACTCCTGTTTTTACTCCTCCTACTCTTCTTCCTCCTCCTCCTCCTGCTGCTGCTGCTCCAGCCTCTTGCTGTAGCTTTTGCCTCTGTCTTCTATAATTATGATCTACCGTTATTGTCACAAAAGCAAACGTGTTATATTGGTCTGTTTGGTCTGTAGAAATAGAGAACATTTGGCGAGCACACATTGCGGAGAGACAGGAAAGATATAAAGCCGATGAAGCAGTAAAAGAGAGAAGAGAAGAGGAAGATAGCTTTGAAATCAAAGGAAAGAAGATTTTCTTTTTTTGATTTAGGATTAACTTAATAAAAATAAAAGGAAAGGACAGAGAGAAAGAAATGCACATCATTTCATGTGCACATATGACAGACAGATAGAATGCACAATTGATTTAGATGCAACTTGAATATACATACATATACACACACTTTGATGACTTATAATCACCCTCACCATCAACTGCATCGCTTTCTTCATACTCTCTTCTATGTGATAATCAATATTTTTACTGACAAACCTCATCAGAGAAAGAATCGATTTACTAAATAGATAGATGACGATAGAAGATTATATATATATATATATATATATATATATAGTCATTAATTATCAAGGTATTCAATGGAAAACTTTAATAGATAAATGAGCAATTTTATTTAGAAAAGCATTCCATTTAACTAAATGGATAATATAAACCTTGTACAAGTATCCAAAAATTGTTTTTAAATTAAAAAAAACATTAAGATATTTTAAAAATCATCTTTTCTTAAAATTTAATTCAATTGTCACAATGTTACAGCTACTTTCTTTGTCCTCAAATAATCTATGACTATTACTATTAGATTGTTATTAAATTTACCATAGGCCGGTTAAATGGAAAAAAAGGCACAACAGACTTTACTCCAATTCTGAAAATATTTTTGTTATTTATTAGGTTTTAATAGTCCTATAAAATGATACATGCAACATTCCTTAAATCTGTAGACAACACATGACATTGTGAAAATTCTGAATCTGTCTTTGGTTTCTGTACAAAAACATCATGTCATACAGTCAAAATTCTCATCCATATTTACTATTTATTTTAGCTATTTATTTTGAATTATAAAAAATGGAAAAATGTCA